>CM023483.1:108545636-108667258 GCA_013339685.2 Hyalomma asiaticum | reverse complement strand
TTTTATTCAGAAGGCGCGCAATAAGTAGAGGACTGCTCTACGATGCGGGAAAACGCGGTTTTGTGCGACTTCTGATCGAGTCAAAATTTCACCAAAATATCCCAAGACTATAGTCTGTACCTTTTTTGGCACTTTCGGCAAATTTTGAGAGACCGTATTTTTATCAGCAGAAAGCGCGCAATAAGTAGAGGAATGATCTACGATGCGGGAAAAGCGCTTTGGTGCGCACTTCTGATCGAGTCAAAATTTCACAAAAAATCCAATACTATAGTCTTACCTTTTTTTGCATTTTGGGCAAATTTTGAGAGACCGTATTTTTATTCAGGAAGGCGCGCAATAAGTAGAGGAATGCTCTACGATGCGGGAAAACGCGTTTTGTGCGACTTCTGATCGAGTCAAAATTTCACAAAAATCCAAGACTATAGTCTTACCTTTTTTGGCACTTTTGGGCAAGATTTTGAGAGACCGTATTTTTATTCAGGAAGGCGCGCAATAAGTAGAGGAATGATCTACGATGCGGTAAAACGCGCTTTGTGCGACTTCTGATCGAGTCAAAATTTCACAAAAAATCCAAGACTATAGTCTTACCTTCTTTTGGCATATTGGGCAAAATTTTGAGAGACCGTATTTTTATTCAGGAAGGCGCGCAATAAGTAGACGAATGATCTACGATGCGGTAAAACGCGCTTTGTGCGACTTCTCATCGAGTCAAAATTTCACAAAAAACCCAATACTATAGTCTTACCTTTTTTGGCATTTTGGGCAAATTTTGAGAGACCGTATTTTTATTCAGGAAGGCGCGCAATAAGTAGAGGAACGCTCTACGATGCGGGAAAACGCGCGTTGTGCGACTTCTGATCGAGTCAAAATTTCACAAAAACCCAATACTATAGTCTTACCTTTTTTGGTATTTTGGGCAAGATCTTGAGAGACCGCATTTTTATTCAGGAAGGCGCGCAATAAGTAGAGGAATGCTCTACGATGCGGGAAAACGCATTTTGTGCGACTTCTGATCGAGTCAAAATTTCACAAAAAACCCAAGACTATAGTCTTACCTTTTTTGGTATTTTGGGCAAGATTTTGAGAGACCGTATTTTTATTCAGGAAGGCGCGCAATAAGTAGAGGAATGCTCTACCAGTAGCGCACCCAGGATCTCTACCAGGGGGGGGGGGGGGGGGTTCAATTTTTCACGAAGGGCCGGGCATGCCATTACACAGTTGTTGCGTGTGTAAAAAAAAGTAAATGAAATGCCAAATAATAGTAACATCAATGATGATGATTATTTTTATTATTTTTTCGGCATTTTGCAGAGACATTAGCGCCACACTCTTCTAGGACATAGGAGAAGTTACGGAGTGGGATGGGGTTAGGTCGGCCTCAGGGGGGGGGGGGGGTTACAACACCCGAAACCCCCCCCGTCGGTGCGCCACTGCTACGCTCGTTCGCGATCGGTTACGACGGGAGCCGACGGACGATGCTCAAGGCAGGAACAGGCGCATAACTGTGCTCGCAAAACATTTGTAGGCTCTTGTGCACACTTGGATGTATCAGCGTGTTCGGTGTCGCGATCGGCGCGCTTGATCCCCTCCCTGTACCACACAAGATATCCGGACAAGTTTTGGTGACGCCACTGCCGGCAAACTTATCTATTTGCAATGTCAAAACCACACAACACTGTTGATATGTTGCATGACAATTTTAATCACACCACAGCTTAAGGCTCATAGCCATCCTGCACAAGTGTTGGGCCTGTCATGAATACATCTCCGGCATGACTCACACACTCCCTGCATGCATGAAATAACAGAGCTAAACATGGAAGACATGTTCAACATTAGATGATGCTTCAGCCAGTGCTTACAGTCTTGTCATACCTGGTGGTGTCAATAAATGCCCAAATAATTGTACGACATGAGGACAGTACCTAGGAAAGGAAAACACAAGTGGGACTTTGCAGAAAACCAGATGCAACACTCGTCAGGCATGGAGGCAGAGTCCATGGTGAATGAGGGAAGTAAAATACATTGCTCTTCCAATAATACCACTCTGCTCACATAGATTTTTCAGCTACTTCAAACCCTGTTAAAGGGCCCAAGGCAGCCTGCGTGCATTTTGGCAAACAAAGGTTCATTGTTTGAGCCCTAAAACTACCGCTTGCCCGGATAATTTTAATATTCCACATCCGATGCCAATGGAAGCCGCTGCGCCGACTCCAATAGTGTCGGCCTCGAGAACTATTAGGGCACATGCAAACGTTTCGCCTTCCTTATGGAGTTTTTGAAGTGAAATAGGTAGCCCACAATGAATTTCAGTATTACACTGTTGAGCTAATTCCAATTCGTGCCATTTTTCAACGAAAGTTTGAAAAGCACTTGCGCTGTACAATCCGATATTGACACAAAAACTGCTTTCTCGGCAGTCTCTCATGAGAACTTGCACAGCCAGCATGATCATTATTGCTGCAACGAGACGGCAACCAGGCATGGCACCAGAGCGAGTGCTACATGGCGATGAAATGACTTTCCATGCATCGCCTATAGGTTAGGCTAGTGGCAACAAGTAGTGCGACGTGTGCTTGGGATCCCGGTATTATTACATGCACCGTGTACTAGACAGCTGTTCAGTCCACAGGACTTGGGCCACGACCAAGTTTGCAACTCTTATGGTCATTCGATAGATGCCAAGTGTAGAACATACAGGGCATGACCTATTGCGGTTCTTCATATACTGTAGTGGACTGACCAAAAAGTAATGCATCAAATGTAAGATATATTTGTTTTGAGGAAGTACAGCTTTCTGGCTGCGTATGTTTCTTAACACAAAAATTGGCAGCGTGCTGTGCTTTTTCCTTGCTCAGATATTGAATCCAGATTTGATATGTGAGTATTTAGGAGCTCTAATGTAATTCTTGTTAGTTTTACATTTTTGAATGTACTCAATAAAGATATAACTGGGGCACACTCTACCAAAGGAATCAATAATTGTGTGCAATGGCATTTTTTCTCTTTCCATGCGAAACCACCTGTCAGATAATTGAGCGTGTCCTATCAGAGCTGAATTAATGGCAGTCAAATATAGGAGATTTCCTAAAGAAAAGGAATCCAAGAAGGTGAACTACAGCACATTATATATGACTAAAATCACAAGGCTAGCAGCCAATAACTGACTGTGTAGCTGGGAAGTTCGAAGACAAACCAATAAACTTACAATATCACTGTTGCCTTACAGTATCCCCAACTCACAATATCCCGAACTTGTGTTCACCAATTATTTCAATGAAGTTGTGGGCACATGTGAACCATTGTGCACTATACCTTAATTGATCGGTGTTTAAAACAACTATCCCAAACACTGGAAAAGATGAAAAGATAGCCTGGGAACTCTATGAACGATAATTTAGAGCACAGATCTGAAAGTAACGAAGAATGCAGTTGCCATGTACATATTGCAAGGTGTAAAGAAAACCAAGTGTCATGCCGATCACAATGAATTGCAAAGAGAACAAACATGTACACATCACAATGTCGTTAAGATTGTATTGCACAAAGCACATCAGGAAAACCTCCTTGCTACTTTTTGTATTGAACTCTCCGTTCGTTACAGATGCTCAAAAAAAAAAAAAGGAAATTCTGCTGCAAGCACAACAGGTACAGTCAAACTCGGATATTTTAATGTCACCTTACAAATTCCACTTAAAGTAATGACTGATTTCTGGGCTTTTATGTCCCAAAGCCAGCTGTGATTATGAGGGGGTGCTGAAGTGTAGCGCTCTGGAAACTTTGACCACCTGGGTTTCTTTAACATGCACTGGCATCGCACAATGCACAGGCTTCAACATTTCGCCCCGATTTAAATGCAGCCGCCCTTCCATTCAAAGTAAGGCACTGCATTAGCTACATGGGGAAAAATTCTCTAGTTGTGCATCTCAAGATATTATGGATGGTTCATACAGAGGAAATTTTATGCACACTCCATAAGAATGACCTTGCTTTTTTAAAACATTCACTGCAGCATACTCTTCCGATGCAGTGAAGAATACTATCCAATAAGAAGTAAACACCATGCAAGGAAGCATACTGCCTGAGAACATCTGTTATCACAAAGACTGGCATGCTAATTCAAGAATGCAAAAGGCCCGTCGTCCAACGTGCACAACTACAAGAAGCCATAGATGAAACATAAGTATACCTTCATGCTTTAGACACGACCTTTAAGAAATTGAAAATTCCCGCCTTTATATATTCTCAGAAATTCTATGGGCCCTGTGGGATTTTTTGGATAACCTTCAGACAGGTACATATAATGAATTCAAAGTATCATCATCCATTCATTTCTGCCATGAAATAAAGTAAATCTATCAAATTTTTTTTTTGAAAAAGCACATCCTAGTAACAACAGAGTTCTCCTGGTATGGGATTCAGACCTGAACCAATGCTCTACCAGCTGAACCAATCACAAGTCCTACAGACTAAAGCGCAATCACAAATATTACATGCTATTTCATCCTCACACTAGCCAAATGAGGCTGTGAAATGCAATTTTCATAGAGCCCTTCCTACTGATGTGTCCTTATCAATAGTTTTTTGCTGTAATCAGTCAGCTTTTGCCTAATCAGTCTTTCAGAAGCAAAATCAGTGTGAGAAGTAATGCTTCATCAGTTTTAATAAGGCCAAGTACGATTACTGACACATTTCAGATATAACTTCCAGTGAAATGTATAATTTTGTTATTTCCATAGAATTCAGACATATTCAAGTTTGACTGTACTTAAGGAGACCAGCACAATGTGCTCTGTTGGAGACTGCATTCAGGAATTCCTGTACAAGTGAACTATGAATGATTATCTTGACTGCTTCTCTCGCAGTCCATTATCACTGATGATGATATCAAAAGTGCAAAACTAAACAAATGATGACCAAGAAACAAGAACGAAAGGCAGAAAGATTTGCTGGGATTATTTTTTAATAGTTTATGAAAACAACAAAACATAAACAACGATTAAAAACTTGCTCACTAAAATAAAGAAAAAAAAAAGAAGTTGACCCACGAAGCAGCCATCAGCGCACAGTTGTCTTTAAAATCTCAAATTTATTCCTTTAGGGACACAGGAATTCTGTAGCAAATTAATGGCACATCACGCGCTTTCTGCATTAGTTTTGAACCAATGTAGCTAACTATTGCCATTGAGATCAGCATGTCCCATGAAGGTACCTACTAATAACCAAACTATCCCATTATATAAAAAATGCAAACCAAATAAGACAACTGCACACTTCAAAACTTTGCAATGCAGACGCCACATTGCTGAATGTGCAGGGCCCAAAATAGTCTCTCAAATATTGTCACTTGACACGACGTCAGCCCTGTCACGTAGCTGTACAGACAGTGCCACTGCATGGCACCATGAGCAATACGTCCGCATGGAAGTTTGTGATGGCTTCTCAAGGCACTGTGCAAATCTTTACATGCACAAATATACACGTACACGTCATGCGCATACATTCGCCTTGTACAATGTGGATAACAAGGGTTTCCCACCGCATTTGTTCAATGTGTCTGCTTCACAGGACGGTTGATGCTGGGTCACGGCGATGCTCACTTAGGGAGAAAAAACATCGTCCGCTCAGTTATGCTCCACGTGATGAACAAAGTTCTCTAAAAATATTCACCACTGTGTGTCCTGAGGTTGCTGCTGCCACAATCCATTTTGTGGACCAGTGCGCACAGTAGGTGCTTGCCGTGGTGCTACGTACATACACACATCGGAAAAAAATAAGTGCAGCAACGCACATTAGACGATGACACGACACCCAGTGCACATGACACCCAGCGCTGTCTTGACACCACTGCTCCAAGGGTCACCGATTCCGTGGTAGACACAACGCGTAACACCTGAGTGGACTGTAGGGACCTCTGCGAGGCTCCGCACAGATGGAGACGATGACACAGGTCAACTTTCGTGCCGTCACCAGGCACCAGGGTGAAGGATTTTTATGGACTTCCATGCAGAAGATCAGCACTGTCATGCACTGTCTCAGATAAAAGTAAAAAGCAGAAACTAGATGCGTCCATATGCAGTTTCTTCATCAGGCACCAAGGGGAGGGCTTGCAGTATGTGCCACAAAGAGGCACTCGGTGGCTTTCAAGACGGGGAAGGCAGACTTGCGGCAGGTACCATACGAAGAAAGGAAGCAAGGCACGGGAGGCGTGTGCTCAGTCGTTCTCTAGACGGGGCGAAAGGCACTCTTCCTTGATGCTCATGTCCAGGGCACTTGAGGCCTCTTCGTCCTCTGCCTCGCGAGCTGCTGCAGCAGCATCAGACTCGGCCTGCTCCAAGAGCGACCGCTGTTTGCAGTACCGCAGCTCCTTAGGTGGCCGCAGGAACCTGGATTGTAATTACAAGTGCAGCAAACGGTCATCGTCAATTTATCACTGAAGGCACGAGGAGCATTACATCAGTGGGGAGGGACATTTGTCCAGATTTGCGCATCACTCTATTTGTTCGCAGCTTCTGTCTACTCCTTGGCCTCACTGTGCACCGTTTTGGGCAAGTTCACATAGCATGACAATAGTGATGTGTCACTTTAAGTACAATTATGAGTGCACCATCAAAAAAATAAGTTCTAGTCATGTTATCGCTTGGCCAAAGCTGATCCTAAATATACAGAGACATTCTTGTATGCATCCAAGCACATTTTGGAACTTATGTAAGTGCCAGTGATAACACTGGACTGTGCAATGAAAAATGTACAAAAGCCAGTGCACTTCAAGCAATGGCTGTGCTAGCTTGCTACCTTGCACTATGAAAATTACTTGCACGGCTGGGCACAGGTTTGCCCTGTTAGGAGTCCTGACAGATTGCTACATCCCCCTGACAGCTTTAAAGTACTTTAGAAAGGTTCTTGACCTGGCTAGTTGGTGTGGATCCATAATGATTACAGCACATTCAACAGACGAGGATGAACAAGTGCAAACAAACAGACAAGCATTGACTTCCAAATGTACTTATTCAAGAACGAACAGACTCATGTATACAAACACCAAAAGCATATGCGTGAGTGCATGCTGTCGAAAAAAATTCCTTCTTGACAATGGCAAAGCTTAGTCATTTGTGTAAAAGTTAAGAAATGTGTGCATTGTTGATCCTTGTCTGTAGAATGCGCTGTAATCATTATGGATTTAAAGTACTTGTTGGCAATTGATTTTGGGTGCACCTTCTAATACTTCAGCCAAGTTGAAGCACTGTGGCGGCATGCTGGAATTATTATTCAAATTATTACTTTAAGGCCAACACTGTAATGAAGGCTCATTTTATATTCCTGTTGAAGAATAAATGTTGCTTTAAAACGAAGGTCATTCACCGATTTAGGGATACCTAGAATCATTGCAAGGCCGAAAGGAGTGACGCACCTGTAACAGAGTCGCTCGCCAGGTTCCTTCTGGAGGATCTTGACCCGGTAGTAGTAACGCATGGCACGTGACATCTTGTCAAAGTTCATGTTCAGGTGGTTCTTTTGCATGCCCCACAGCTTGGCCAGCCGGTGTGGGTCAGTTATCTTGAAGACACCTTCCTCCTCATCCTTCCACGTGATGCAGTGGTGGTACTTCTGCTCAGGGTCGTTGAGCAGCTGTTGCAGAAAGTCCCACAGCAAGCGGACACCTGCGGGGGACGGCCGAATGCCAGCAAGGACAAAAGAGAAAGATGATCTTCAAACTAAGAAGGGAAGAAAGGTACGCTTTCTATCAAAAAAATATTGTAGAGTGGGACAGTAATTATTTAGCAGCTATGTACTTCTCCAATGCCCCATTCACAGAGCTGTCATATGCTCCAATTGCATCACCATCACTACATCAAGTCCATCATGACATCATGTCTACCATGAAACAGCGTCCTCTTCAGCTAATCATTTTTTTCTGACAAGGCGTGGCAATGACACAGGCTCATGCCCTTAGCATATCATAATTCGTTCGTTTTTCAAAGATGGCCCCTTGTAAATAACGGACACCAGTGATGGCAAGGTTCTTTGATGGCTGTGTGAATCTGAGCTGAGGGTGACAAAAAGAAAGATGCTTAGAAAACAGGCAATAAAATGCATCATTTATATTTGTGTAAAACTGAGTGCAGAAAGTGGAAAGTGTGGAGTTGCTCACTTGCGTCAGGCCACTTCCGACCGACCGACCGACTGACTGACATGTAGATACACAGGCAAATAGACGGATTTGACTCAGATAGACACGGACCAACAGACAGACAGACAGACAGACAGACAGACGGACAGACGGACGGACGGACAGACAGACAGACAGACAGACAGACAGACAGACAGATAGATAGATAGATAGATAGATAGATAGATAGATAGATAGATAGATAGATAGATAGATAGATAGATAGATAGATAGATAGAAGGTTCACGAAGTTCAGTAAGAAATGCTTCACGTTTAAAAGTGTGGGATCACTTGGAACCAGATCCACAACTCTTTTCTTTCCCGGGAGCTTTCTATCACTGGTCATTTCACTTTACTCAACATGTTTCCAGCATTGTGATTGGCTGAACTATCCTCTTTGTCTTATGAACACACTTAGCACGTCTTTGTGAATACGAGCGCTGGTGTATTCGTAAGCAGCGACACCTTGACAATGTCACAGAATTCTGGGTGCAAAGTGAATTTCAATACATTAAAGTGGAAACGGAATCAAATATTTTTCAAATACTCTTAGAGTAAATTGCAGGAAGTATTACGCCAGGGCATGGCTAGAAAAGACAACTTATTGCAGAGCTAGCACACTCCCATGCATAGTTGTTACTACAAATTAAGGACACACTTCAAAGCTACCAAGGCGAGCGCTGGGCTAATGAATGTCCATTGTACTAGGGTGCACTCGAGTGTGTGAACCAGGCCCGCAGCCAGAAATATTTTCGGGGAGGGCCCACTTGCTGAAGGGCATGAATATTTGAGAAAAACATCTATTTTCATTATTTATTTTCGGTAGCAACACACGACACTTCGGCCCCACCAAAATTTCAGGAGGGGCCCGGGCCCCTAGGGCCCTCCCCCTGGCTACGGGCCTGGTGCGAGCGTATGAATGCACTTGTGCAGTAAAGAGACACTAAGCCAAATGCTGTGCTTCGCAACGTTATGCCGCACTATTCCTGCCTGTTCGCCTGTTTAGTATATTATTTTGAATTCACTATCTTTATGTATTCTTTTGTTACACTATGTTTATGTGCCTCTTTCTGTATATATTTTGCTGCTAATCTGCACCGTTCGACTGAGTGATGTTCTTATCCTCTGTTTAAGTTTCTTTAGGAGGTCCCCATGACAGTTCTCACTTTGGTACCTCCGATTGCTCACTTGTCACACAATACTCTATTATGATGCACTGTATTAAAGATACATATTAATAAACTTCAAACTAACTTCAAACAGTGGGCGCTGGCTGTGGTACCTCGGCTAATACCAACATGGTGCAGCGGTAGTCATCAACCTTTGATTTCTAACAAAGAAAAGTGTTACATTAATTTTCCAGAAATAAGTACTTCGATCAGTAAATATTTTCTGCATGTCAAACTGAATAATTCAACAAACACCATTAGAAAAATATGTGAAAGTTCAAAATTTGCCCCCCACTAACCTCTATAGCAGTTTAGTTCCCTCCTCGTGCACAGGCGTCTAGATTGCGGGTTCGGACCCTGAAATATTCCTACATGATTTCTTGCCACCATGAAAGCAAAATGCTCTCCTTTTCGTAATGAATCCATTCATTCATGCACGCTGTGCATGAGTGATTGAAATGACTGCTCGTCAATACTGTTGCTGCCACCACTGCTTATGCTTCGTTCACCAACACATTCATGGACCATGTCATCTTTTGTGCCATCCTTAATATTAGGGCTTGAGATCCCTGATATATTAAATCCTTAAATGACTGAATTTGGTGAATGGAATATGTCCGTACTTATAGAATGAATGTCATCATAGATACCTTATTTACTCGCATAATTGCACACTTCCTTTTCGGGATTTTAGAGCTTGGAAAAAAGGGTGCGCCAATTACATGGAGATTTCGTGAACACATTCGAAGTAATGTGTAATGTAACGCGTGCGGTATATGGTAACTCTTTTGGATACGATCTCACGTCACACACCAAAACTCTGGTGTAAGAGAATACGGCTGCTCCAGGGACACTTTTCGCAGTCTCTTTGCGTTGAGAGCACAGCACACAGAAGGGTTTACGAGCCGCCCGCTGATGGCTGCTGAGATAGCGCGCACACCAGCGCTTTGACGACAGGCGTCCCGATCGGGGCGATGTTATCGCATGCGCCCTCCAAGCGATGGAGATGGGCCGAGCTCGTTTGATCTCTGCTTCAGCCGTTTTTGTCGCCGCCACTCGCGCGCTTTTATTCTCCGAGGGCTCCGGGGGCTTCCGGAGAAAAGAATTGGAGAAGGAGACATCGCACCCGCAGCCCCTTTTGCGAATGACTGCGGTCACCTGCGCAGAGAGGGGCACGGCCGCGTAAAGTCTGTCCGTGTGCGCGCGCCGGTGAGCTGGCTCGGGGGGGAAGGGGAGCGCAAAATGTGCGAGGAACTTCTTTTTGTAAAGCTGGCTAAATATCGGGGGTGCACAAATTATGCGAGGGCGTAAATTATGTGGGTAAATACAGTATTTTTCTTTCCTTGACATTTGCAGTTGAATTGGGAAACTGTATTATGAAATTTTGGGCTACCGAGGTTGGCCTGTCGCTCATACACAAGTTTGCAAGGTATTCAAGGTATTTAAGTTGATCGTTTTATTGAACACATGCTGGTGCTTATCACTTTTACAAGTTTGTGCATTTCTTGTGCACGATATCCAAAATGCATCCTGCCAGCAAACATGCTTGCCGTGATTTAGACTCCTTTTAATTGTGCAGTTTGTGATGTTTATAAAGCTTTCTTTATACGTGAATAAAATCAACCGAAGCACACTCACTCATCTTATCACCTGGTGCATCAGCAACAACCCGGCCAGTTGTGGCTGGTCTCACTGGAGGCATATTTAGGGCCATGGGTGGTTGCAGCTGCGGCGGCTTGGCAGCAGCGGGCGGCATCATGTTGTGCAGTGCCACATCAGGGATCATGCCAGGGAATGCCGACACCCCTCCCCTTGGTGGGAATGCGACTTGAGTCGGTGGCGTTGGACTTCGCTGCGCTAAATCCACAACACCCTGCACAAGTGAATGAGAAAGCGGATGCTGTGCAACTCCAAGCGACCACAGCTTACGCTGCGGGAGACTAGCTTCTTTTTTAGCCTAATTTTTGTTAGTGTATCTTATAAGGCTGGCACATCTTTATATATATGCAAAAATCATGCATGCTCATGCAACCAGTAAGAGCAGTAGTGGTGTTTGTGGTAGCATTCTTAACAAGCGCTACCGCAGACAATTTATTGTGCTTCTTAGAAAAAGCTGCCAATGTCTGCAGTACCGCCAAACTTTCTTTTCAAAGCCATTAATTTGTACTTTGTTTTCAGGAACCTTGCTAACATATTTGAAACCGATGCCTCCTTTAACTATAAGCCTGGAACATCGCCCTATGAAAAGCACCCAGATGTTGTGAAAGATTGCTTGCCATCGTAATGCTGAGTCATGTGGCCCATGACTGCTTGGAGGCCGCTGCAAGAGCGGCCTCCGAGTATTGTGCATGGTTAGCTAGCATGCGCATTTACAGGAGGCTGCCACGAGAGGCCCTTGTCAGTGTACCAAAAGTGGGAGAGAACACACGAAAAACGGACGGGAAGGGCATTGCATTTGCAGTTCATGTTCCAGGCATACTTCCTATACAAGGCATTGGTGAAAAATAATGCCATCACAATCGCATCACAACTTTCTTAGATGATGACTTCATAACGACATATCGCAACATGGTAACGCCACTTCTGTGACACAAATTTTCTTGCCTTGAAATGTTAACACGAATGGTCAATGGATCGACACCGAATTCTTCCTTCCATTCGGGCAGAGTATCATGCTTCAGTATTAATGAATATTGTACTTCTGCACCTAGAGATTGCATTGGTATGTAGTGTTACTCTGCTAGATTTGCAGCTTGAGACAGTTACTTTTGAGGAAATCTAGTGCTGTTAAATGCACAAATATGAGATTGAGCAAGGAATTTACCAGAGTGTGTGGTGGCATCTTACCATGCAAATAACTTAAGGAAAGAAGCATCTGATACACAAATGCATCTCATTCATCAACCTTTTCCCGTGAAAGTACCAAAAGGCAGAGGGCGAATCAAACAAAACGTGCAACTTGTACACTGGGAAATGTACGCAGCAATAAGCAGCGATTGTCATGATTTGGCACGCTGACATATTTGAACACACAAACATGTTGAACAGCAAGATTGAGAAACAAAGACAGAGACGCAAAGTGACGAAAGGGTGACACAGATGTCAAGTGACTGAGTGAACAAGGGAATATCTTCAGGGGCTTCTTTTTGTTAGACACAACCATATGAAAGCAAACTGAATATGAATCAAGAAAAAGCACATCACGGTGAAGTGGCCTGTAGCACTGATTATGAAATAAAAGCAAAATGTGGTGAGTCACACCCATAACTGCCTCATTATGCTTACAGTGCACCACAAGATGCACCATGGTGTCACCTGCCCCCGTGTTCTCTTTCTTGAAACTTACATATGTGCAAAAGGCTTAATACTGGAATGCTAGCATTTTACGGCAACTGTCATTCTGCTAGTGTCATATGGTGAATGGGTAGTAGAAGGTGCATGTCAACAAACTTGCAGTAAATGTGCACTCTTCCACTTTTCATCGCGATAGCAATAACAGCAAATTCACCATGCATAATGCAATGCAATGTGAGCGCAAGCATTATATGATCCTATTATGTCCTGCATGCAGTACAGCATGGATGCAATAGCATGTGAATGCGATACAAAAAGGGAAGTGGCCTGACGTGCTCCATCTTTCTGTATGCAGTGCAGTGGGGGATCAATAAGTGCCTGAGAACTCTTTTAGTGAAAAGTGAACCCCAAAACCTTTTTTTTAAATAGGGTAGTGCAAATATTTGAAATTTCGATTTGATTCGCACTTAACCTTTACTATTTGAACTATTCGAAGTTGCTAATTAAGGGAAAAAGTATGCTACATCTTGTGACAAGTGGCCCACTCCCGCATGCATTATGTTTCGCCGCATAACAGACGTGTACTGCAGCGAAGCCAGCACTCGTGTACTACAGTGAAGCTAACGCCCGTGAACTGTGGCAAAGTTCCCACTCGTGCACTGTAGTGTGTGTACTGCGGCGAAGCCAGCACTCGTGTACTACAGTGAAGCTAACGCCCGTGAACTGTGGCAAAGTTGCCACTCGTGCACTGTAGTGTGTGTACTGCGGCGAAGCCAGCACTCGTGTACTACAGTGAAGCTAATGCCTGTGAACTGCGGCAAAGTTGCCACTCGCGCACTGCGGTGACGCTAAAGCTCGCGTACTGCGGCAAAGGTGACTTGTCTACTGCGAGAAGGCTAACACTCGTGCACTGTGAAAAAGCTAACACTCGCGTACTGCCATGAAGTTAACTGAGCTTTCTCTTGCAGAGTTCTCTGTTGGGTTGTTCAGGACATTGGATAACACAGTGGGAGAACACCATAGTCACGGAATAAATCTTTTCTGCCCACGTTTAGTGGCACATTCCTCAATAATATGACTTGTTAAATATATTCAAAAATTATTTGAGAAATATTCTATTTGATTCGCACTTGAACATAAATATTCAAATTCGTTTCACACTCAAAATTTTGCTATTCACACAGCTCTACTTTTAAGTTAACAGGAAATTATTTTACTGCTAGAATCTGATGCCTCGCAGACTTCCTACTCCAAAAATCAATGAAATTTGTCATGTATGAACGGAGCGATTGCATGAGCGGTGCACTTTCTGTCCCTTCATTACCATGAGTGCATTCAAGGCTACACAAGGTTTTTTTGCAAGAAGGTGATGATCCACCCATTGTTACATATCACCATGTGCATTTTGTCCTTTTTTTTTCCTTTGCACATACAGTCCAACACTCGTTACAACAGACCGTAATAATCCGTCAAAACATGCATGTTTAATCCAAACTTAATATTAAAGGGGGGATGTGATTTGTCTCATCAGCATCATCGTATAACCGTCATTTTGAAGTTCACTCAGCAATGTGGAGAAGCTGCAACTACTCGCCGAATGTGTATTTCAATGTAATGTGTCGGTACGAACATCCACCACCAACACCGGTAAATTTCAACTGAAGTGCCATTACGTGGGTGCCATTACGTGGCTGCCTCAAGGCCAATGCTAAATCTGAATTAGCTCCGCCATGTTCATACCAATGCACTTCTCACAATAATAACTTAATTTGTCAAAAAAACTCGCTATGACATGTTGGAGCACTGGAACACGCGACTACTAAAACTTTGGTTACGATGACTAACATTATTGTAAAAACTGTAAAGGGCACATGACAAACATCCAATGTAAAAATGAACAAACAAATGCTCTTTATTCACATTTCACTGAAGCGCGTGGAATTAATTTTCTCAAAGCTTGCTTGCCCATGATACCTTTGTTGTTCACAACTGAACTCAGTCTCCTTGGAGAGCGTTTCGTCCTAGCAATGTCCATCTGCTTTTCAGCGCATGCAAACAGCATCCACAATCTTAATCTCATTGCTCAATGAAATTTGCTCCGTTTTTTTCATAAGACATATCTCAGAACCTGTGCCGTATAATACAATTGCACTAATACGGGGCATGGGAACACATTGACAAAATGCTGTCGTGTTGTGTGCCTTCCGACTGGCTTGGCTAGGAGACTTGGCTTGGCCAAAAGCCATCAATATTGACAGCCTAAATTTAAAACTTGCCCTGGCTTCAGTGCGCAGGCACCTATGTGCTCAAGTCTGTTGTCAGACGGCGTCACACGGCAAAAGTACATTTTTTATTGCCCAATCTAGAGAAAAATTGCAGCTAATTTCAGCCACTGTAATCGATACTCTGTTGTAAGGCGGATTGTTAGAAGCGGACTTCGTTGTATTCATAAAATACATTAGACCAACTTAGGTTGAAATATGGTCCATTATATTAGAAAATATGTACATTAATCTGCTTGTAACAAGCGTAGACTGTATTGCCTGCTAGTTCTGGTTCAGACATGCACAAGGCGTCACCTCATGGTGCCAGTAGTACCCTGACAATGTGGCACACATGGCCACCAAGACTGTCTGCAGGTGCACCGTTCATGAAATCAGCCAATACCTTTCGCGCCTGCTTCCTGCGCTGTTGGACCCGCTCTCTGTGTGCCTGGAGGTGATACTGCGAAGGAAAGAGGAAGCCAATTTTTGGCTGTTCTTGACACGAGATTACAAACTCCCTGCTACATACAGTGCAATAATTATTTTGATAACATTTTCATGGGAAGCCTTGTTTGCAGACGGTAGACGTTTTCGTGCCTTCACCGACCTTGACCTTAGCTGTTATTTAAACGAGAGGGGGTTTTACTATCGCATTGTGGTTTACCTTTGTGTAGCTGCATTGGCTACAGCATATTTACAAGTTTGGTAGAATGGACAATGTGGGTTATGATCAGTGGGTGTCCTAGCACACCACTACTGGCAGAGTGGCAGTTTTCTGCCGCCACTGGTTGGCCCATGTCAACAGGGCACATTTGGGTACCATGCCACCACATTTGGGAAGAAACCTAATCTACACATTGCTGAAGAGTGAAGATTGTGGAGTAGCGCTGTGGTTTTCATGTCTGTCTGCCATGTGCATGTTTCTGGATGAGCATGATCTCAACAGAAAAAGTTAGTTTCCACCACCAAACCTCGGGCAGGTTCTTTAATGTGTGGAAGGCCATAGTCTGGTGCCACCACCCGGAATTTGTGAAGCCGGTGCAATCACCTACTGTATTTGCTTGCATACCAATAGCACTATTGCCAGCATATGCTGGCTATAGTGTATCCTAATGTCAGCTATTTGCTGCTATTATAACAATTCTGTGTTAATTAGGTCTCGTGCCACTAATTGAGTTGTTGGTTGCTCACGCATGAGCACAGACTACCCCAGTTGGCTCTGCATAAATTTTTTCTTATTGTGCAGCAAGGGTTTAAGATGAGGATAACGTGATTACGTGATGACGTCACAATGAACTTGATGACCTGGAGATGACAATTTCATAATTCACAAAGTGCATTTCCCTACACTACACATTCGCAAAAGCATAATGCCAGCACCAGTCACCGTTCAAACGAAGATGAAGCTGCATATGCTAGGGCACTTCTTGCATGCGCGGTTTCATCACTATCCATCGTTCATATATTCCATGTCATAACACAAGTGAACTGGCCTTCATAAGGATGACTATGCCACCCTTATACGGGCAAACTCACTTGCTGATAAGTTCTAAACATCACACTCTTGCAACGTGGTCCATTGATTAATGCCATGATGGCTGTCCTGTGCAGCTGTAAAAATACAGACCGTTCCATATATTTGCACAGGTAATCGACACAACTGAAAATATTTCGCTCATTCCAAACAACAAGGAAGCCTGGCAGAGCCATCTTTGAAGCTTGGAGAGGCATTCAACACACCGGAGCACCGCACCATGCACATCCGAGGATTATGTGTAGACATCTATCTCTACACATCTCCGAGGATTATGTGTAGACATCTGCTGCAGTGGACAATAAGCATGGAAGGACAATTGTAAGCACCTGCTTGTCCACTAGCAGAGGCGTGGCTGCAAGGGACGGAGGTGGAGAGGAGTTCTTGGTAGAAACAAATCCTCCATTGGATGCTGGTGTACTGCTTCCAGCCTGCATGCCGGCGGAGTCGCTCTGGACACTCTCGCCACCCGAGCTGGGGTCGGGGCTCAGAATCACGGTGCTGTCCACCTCGGCCGACAGAGGAGACACCTGCAAAGGCTAAGAGCAAAAAAAAAAACAAAGACTCATGTGAACGTGCAGTGGTAGGCACTGTGATATACCGCACAGACTCGCGTCAAAAATGCACTGGTTTCTTTCGCAATTTCAGTCAGGTGCAGAGCATTAAAGAAGCAGGGAATATCACCTCACCTTTATTATGTACGAATGAAATGTCCTGTAATTTTACATATTCTTTTGTGATCATGCTTCATGACTTTACTCGTCCATTCATGCTGCTGTGCAATGGAATACTTACCCTCGATACCACTACCACTGCTCCCTATGCTTGCATAGTTTAACAAAACTTGATACTGGGCTAGATGGTGCAAGTTCATTGTCACGGTAATATAGGCGCAAGAACAACATTCACATTGACACGAGGAGACAGGACAAGCGCTCACTTTCATCTACCTTTATTTTTGGCTACGCCGACAATAAAAATAAAAATAAAAAATAAAAATAAAAATGAAGGTAGATGAAAGTGAGCGCTTGTCCTGTCTCCTCGTGTCAATGTGAATGTTGTTCTTGCGCCTATATTACCGTGACTATGCTTGCATCCTCAGTACCTTCATGTATCAAGTCATTTTAAGCACCACACATGGCGTTGAAGATTTTTTACTATAGAATGCTTGAGCATTACATGAAATCTGTCCGTATGAATAATGTATATGTCATACGTTGGAGTACATCACCAGCAATTTCTGCTTTTCAATTTTTGCCCCTGTTTGGATTTTCGTTTTTTCTACACCTTAGGCTGCTAAGCTGAGGGTACAGCTCTTATACAAGTATTTATAGTACTATCACAGCTAAATCTGCTGCGTGTTGCACTCACTTGCTTTCCTCCTTTTTCCCAGCTCTTATAATTTAATGGAGACATTGCGGGCTCTCGTATTGTATGCTACTTGCATACTAGTTCTGTGTAAGCTTGCAAAAAGTGGGAACATCATTAAAATATGTTCCTGAACCACAATGCAGAATGAAACAACAAAGAAAACCCACACGTGTTACTTAGAAAGAAAAGCTTCGCCGGTTGAAGGGAAATTTGTCCACCTGGTGCTAGTACCAGTACTCTGCTTCACTTAAATGGCAGCATGACCATACCAGTAAGGCACTGGTTCCAGGTTCAAATCCCAGACCAGAACGAATCTTGCTTCAACAGCGAAGGACTCTTAAGAAAATTGTACAGGTTGCTTTGTAGCATCAGGCTACAAAACACCTGGATGACATTTTCTTTCCCTTTCAGTGCACACTATTACACTAAGCTTTTATACTTTTCTGCTGTACCACATAGTTTGTGTGCCAGCTATTGCTGGATATTTATTTTATTTATGCCCATGCTATTATGTTCTTCAACGTTTGTGAAATGTTTTAAACACAACCTGAAATGCTACATTCTTTCCTAAACATTCCCCTTTCAAAACCTGGCTCAAAGTGTACCAAGCTGTCATCGACCATACAGTGACAGCACACCATGCCATCAGTAATATAAGATCACACAATGCACGGCACGAAACACTGCCACGCACTCTTAGTAGCACTACCCGCCCCTGCATGTCTTAAACCAAGTGCTAAGCATGAAGCTGTAATTATGATGTGTTCTTGATCACCAGTAGTCGATGGTAGCAGTGCTTCCTATTATAAATTTGTACATTACTGCACTTTAAAGTGAACTCCCAGTAATGCTGGTAGTGCCAATGATAGCAGTGCTACCGTGTTGTTTTGATAAAGACCGTCTACAATTCTTAAAAGAATTCGACACTATCAGCAGTAAATTAGCCAGTGAACTTGCACCACAAGGATAAGGGCCCATTCAAGCCGTCAAAATTATAATGAGGACCTTCCAATATGATTTTGCTCAATACATTATCGTGCTTTCAGACAATGAAGCCTACAAATCAGTAAACTATTTGATCAATCAATCAATTGGCTTCTGGACAAAAGGTGTTGCTGTTGCTTTGCAATGAAACGCAAATCAGTGACTATTCACCTGGCTGTAAGATGTTGGGTCCTGTAGCAATACGTGGCCGTGGCCATATCCCTGGATATCTCTTGTGATGACTGTGTTTCGGGGTACAGATCCATTACCATGCGTACCTGCGGAGGAGCAAGTTAAATCCATGTGTAAAACTTGTTCAATACAAGCACACTGCACGGGTAAGACTGTGCAGTCATGCTTTATGTGGCCCATGTAGTTACTGCACATAAGCAAAGCTCCAACCTCCCACACTAGACTACCATGCAATTTCGTCCATACTCATATACTGTGCAAATGAAACCATATGAATTACATCATTTTCTGAATTCATGAAGAGATCATTGAAAATGATGAACAGGGAATGTCGCACAGCCTCTTCTCCACTCCTTCTGAAGGCGGGGGAGAGGTGCAAAGTGTACAGAAACAGATGCTAGAGAAGGCAACTGTCGTCCTGACAAACACAATTCCACTTTTCAAAATGTTGGCTCTAGCAACATCGACTGAAGCCTCCATCCTCCACTGAACTTCTGTTCTAGTTTGTACATCTTTTTCAAGAATGAAGTACAGTTGCACCACTACAAATTGCAGGTTTAGCTACTGGTGTGTGGAGGCAGAAAAAAGCAATCCAGCAGCGCCCAGTTAGGGACCCACAACTAAGGCCACATAGCTTACATGAATAAAGTAATGAGGAAAGAGCGTGTGTCATCCAAAAGATGAAAGCATGAATGAACATGACCCATACTACTATTAGCACGGGACATATTTGGGACACAACAACCTGGGCATCACAAAGACTATATATATAAGCATTACAGTTAACAATTTAGAACCTTGTAAACCTCCACAAAGAGGATAGCCTTCATTCTGCTGTTGCTGTTATGTCTGAAATACCTCCACATAAGTCTGTCAACAATAACTGGAGCATGCAGTAGGTCCAAAGTGTACAAAATACCCGTAAAAACAAGACTACACTTTCATATCTCATCAATTTTTAATATTAGTGCGACAGAACCAACATTCTAGATATTTTGTGCTAAATCCCGAAACCTAATTGTACTCAGTTTTACATATGTGTGCACCACCTCTTCAATGTGGTACACTTGGAATTCACTTTGACGAGGCCTATCTCAGCAGTTTAGAAATGGATATATCCCTAACATGTCACGTTCTGTTCTTAGAGGTAAATAGCAGAAATTTCTGTGGTTACCTATCCAGTAATACATTTCATCATCCTCATCACCGTCATCATCACCACCATCAACGTCACCCCCGCACCACCTTGTCTATGCTCATTGCGAGGCAAAAGACTTATTTCTCCAAGAACCCAGTCCAATGCTAGTTGGGGCTGCACAAACTTCCCTGTCCAATAAGGAAGTTTTCAGGGATAATGTGGCCCCAGCTAATACAGGACTGGGTTATTTGGAGAAATATCTGTCCATCTTACTTTCTACTGCCCCTTGGCATGCTTGCTTTCTGTTGGAATCCAGTCGGTCACCACTGATGACTATCTCACCGTATGATTACAATACTATACGCCTCAGTCTGCCTTAAATATGACAAAAGCAACAACAATTTCATGGCACGCAGACAAGTGCCATATGTCAAACAAGGAAGCAATCTAAAAGTTAATACAGAAACCACTTTACAAAAGACACGCCAAGAGCAGTTCTGGTGGTCTCTTCTTAGCAGGATGGCACGTTTTTTTTTTTTTTTCTGATAAACCTTTATTCCAGTATGGGCACACTACAACCAAACTGACCACAAAAAGAAGGTTACAGCCAGTTGCAGGGAGTTTATTATATCTAATTTGCATTAATTTTGGATGGTTTGCATAGCGGACTGCGTCGCCCAGAACAAATCTCATTTTTTCTCTACCACAACTTTCTCATATATACTTGGTTATCATTTCACCTTGTTTCACAATGAATTGGCCACAGTTAGCAACAAACAGCACTGCACTTCACAGGTAATATGTCACTCAAGCGAGGCTTTCAATTATAATACAAGGGCATTTTGTCCTTTATAAGCCATCATCCTCAGAAGCATGTCTCCTTCAAAAGTTGTCTCACTAGTGGTAGAGAGAGGGTGTAGATAGTGGTAGAGAGAGCCTACCATGCGAGTAAATGACGTCTCCCATACCCAACTCTCTCATATCAGTGTATCTTATAAACGGGTTCAACTGCATTGACACGATGACAAGCACATGTGGTAAGGTCAAGAACATGCTCACCGTTGGTGAGCCGTGCTGTGTGGAGAGCCCTGTGTAAAAGGAGCTGGAGGGCATTGAACAGGACATCTCCTGCCTTTGGGGCTCGCTCCAGAAAGTCCGCCTTGGAAAGCAGGCACAGTGCCTTTCCTGCATGAAAAATGCAAGGACCGTTTCAGATATCGCAACAGCAAGTCTTCTGTCTCAAGAAACTAGTGGCCCTGTTGCCCTGTCTACATAGCTGGAAGGAAGCACTATTTTTTTGTTAAAGTTAGTATTTAGATGAAACATCTCAATGTGACTAAATGTAAATCATATAAATCACCTAATCATCTAAATGTATGGCTTACATCAAACTTCCCTTGTTACGTCATTGTACACAGGGTAAAAGGTGTGGAAAATCTGCGGGCTTTCCTTTAAACCGTGCCCTCCACTTTTGCTCATATGTTCGCTGAATTTAATGTTTCAATTTAATGCAGGGTTGCTCACTTTTGAGTAAAATCTGACCTTACCTGGTTCTTAAGCTCCAAACATGTTTCAGGAGAATCGGGTTAAACCCCATTTCTCCTTGAGTTCCAAAACCACATAAACAATTTTCTTTAGACTGAATGGGGTTCGCAGTACACATGCCATCACTACACCCACCTCTGGAAACTGATGCCATGTGCTGCTACGTCAAGTGAATGCTAGTAACATACAGTTAATTTACAAGCTTCATGCAGCACTGCAGACACCGCACAGTTCTCATTTGCAAATTCAAACTTTGAAATTTAGCAAATCAAGACATCTTCTGAAATAGTTAAAAAACCAGATTCCTTCCTTGAAAAAAAAAAAAGCACCCAACCTTTGCCCTTAAAAAATATATAAAGCCTAAATAAAAATTAACGACTCTACATCAGTGAGCAAAAGCATAAGCCATCCAGAGCCCAAGTTTCTACGCAGCAAACTGTTCTATAGTGTGAAACATGATATACAGAATTTGCAAATGTGGACCCAGTGTGACGAAACTGGAGTTCTGGCCTAGATCAGGCATTCAGAAAATTAATGCCTGCCTGTTGAAATGGACGGAACTGTTTGAATGCATACATGTTGTAGGGCATGTAAGCTGACTGACTGTACCGCTTATTTCATTTTATGGGTAAGCACGATGTCTAATGAAACATCACGCTGTCCTTAAAAAACCTGGTGGTATCTATGTCCAAAGACAATTTAATGCAATTAAGACAGATCATGCCCATCAGTGTATTAAGGCCTTTTGAATTTGTCGGTGAAGCCCCTTTAGACATACCTGTGTGGTTTCAACTGTGGAAGCAATTACCTCAACAACAAAATAATAATAATATTGGAGGGCCTAGCACAAGGTGAATCCAAAAATGTTGGATTGAAAAAAATTCACGATTTCCCGCAACTAGGATGCAAGCCCAAATTCGCACTTCATAATGAAAGTAAAATTGGATTTAACAAAAAGAAAAATGATAATGAAAAAATGTGTGCTCCAGTAACCATTTCAGAATTTTAAGCCAATTAATAAACATATCTCCACATCATACAGAAGGTGTGGACAAGATTGTCAGTATGCTGTTTGCGTTCAGTACTTTTGTGGTCTACAAGGCATCGAATCCAGGTGCACCAACACCACCTGTTTTTCAACAGAGATTTATGCACATCCCAACGCCCCCCTAACACCAACCCAGACGGATTCGCCCTCCCCACCCTAACAAAAATTACTTCAGCCAAACAATAACTTCATATACACCCCCCTGCCCCTTCCCCTTCAACCCCTGCATTCTGGTGATAACACGGGCCCTCCAAGAAAAATTGCACAATCCCTTTTGTGATATGTGAATGACAATTACAAGTAATGTGTAAGAGCTGATGCATGAAATGGTATATCTCGGCACTGTGTTCAGAGTCGCATAAAGAAATACGATATTTCACTGCACCGCAATGGATATAAATTACGAGAGTTCGCGCACACGTCAGCGCTTCCGCATGCACAAACGGCAAGCTCGCTTTGCCACATAGCACAACTCTCATAATGCGGCGAAGCCGTCCTCATAGGCGTCCGGAACGCGCCGTTCTGGGCGGCAAGTAAGGTGCAAGTGCCGTATATTTATCCCTTGCCGCAAGCTATCACTCCGCACACCGTCAATGTGCAAGACTGCGCGCCGCGCTGGGAAGCCCAACGACTCGATTTATGAATGTTGAAATAATATACAAGCTGTCTCTCCATGTTTTCTTGTCCCTGTAGCGCGTCACATTCTCTGACCTATTTGTACTTTACAACGTTCGGCCACGCCGATTGTTTATAGAGTTCGTAAATACTGGCGAAATGGTTTGTGAACACTGGCAACTAAAGTAAAGGGTTTCATAAGCACAGCCAAGCAAGGTCGACATGCAGGAGGAAGATAACGGAAGAACTATGTCTCGGAAACGATTTCGCCGTAGTTTCGCCATTTTATGGTCACTATCAGATGAACAAGACTAAGCTAGGCAAACGTTTTATCTTGAGTTTCGCGCCGAAGCTTGGGGCTTATGACGTAGCAGACCATTCTACGTTCACTATCAGAAGAATAAGACTTGAATTTCGCGCCGAAGCTTGGGGCTTATGACGTAGCAAACGCCGTTAGTCTTTTTCGTTGTCTTGCAAAATCGGATCACTTAAAATTCCTGAAAGACGCCTTGCTAAGGCCTCCGGCTTCCTCAGAACATTGCTTTCTCTTCTTTTACCAATAAACAATTGCGTAGGCCGCGGTGGACGCCATCAAAGATCTGTGACGTCATGAGCATCAGTGCGCGAACCTCAGAGCTGCCCCGCCACCTGCATTTCCACAGTGCGAGTTTTCAAGCTTACCGAACGTCGTCTTCTCAAAACAGTGGTACTTTGGCATTGCGAGAAGGCAAAGTTTACACTAATACGAGGATAATCGTTTTTCGTTTTTGTGTCCCTTTAACAAACGAATCCGCAACTACATGGCGCGCACAACAGAGAAAGCATCATTGCACACGGGCGTAGCAGGCGTGTACGACTTGGCCCTGCCGAAACGCATACATACTTCGGCAGTGCCGAGTTCTATACGCCTACGTATTATATACGCGTACGCACACGCACACGCGCTCACTCTAACGCACTTACCGTTCATGTGGAAGTTCTCCGAGTCCGTGGGCACCAGGGAGAACTGTTCGGTGCACCACTCGAGCCACATGGACACGTTGTGCTTGCTCCACTGGCGCGGGTCGTTGCCTGGAATGGAATCGCACAGAAGAGAGTTCATGGCAAAGTTCGCGGCTGCCGCCGCTGCTGCCGCCGCCGCCGCCGCCTCCGAGCTCCTCATCGGTGCCACAGGCTCCGTGAGCGACGCGACCCCGTACCGCAAGCCGCGGCCACCACCGAACTGCGCGCAGTGTGCGGGGCACATTCAACGCCGTCCAAGAGCACGACCTCAGAACACCCTCAGCCGTGCGCAGGTGTCGTTTCGAAACGCACGTGCACCACTGCCTACACCGGGAGATCCAACGCGTTTTACGCCAATGTAAAGATCCACCGCACACGACAACCTCAATGAGCGCGGTTTAAGGAACTTGAATAGCAGGAGGAGTTCACCGTTGCGTTTGCAGATTCAACGTGTTCCTCAGGTGTAAATTAAGAGGATAAACAGACACGCACTTAGCAGGGGTGACTAGAACGCCAAGTCATGCGCGTTAGAAGAGTGCACATGATAGGTGAGCTGTGAATGGACAGCGGGACTACACGAGCAACCAAGGGTGCAGCCAATCTGTCGGTATGGGCAGTGGAGATCACTGGTTTATCATCCGAGTTGTCCAGCACTCTATCTGGGCACGGGGGTCGGAAGGATCGGCCGGTCAGCTTGCAGTTTGAAAGTAATCCTTGGGAAAAGTGCCGGGATCCGGAACGCAAAGTGGCAGGCAGCTACGCAGAAAGATCATAGCGTCGTCGGCGTCCTCACGAAGTGCACGTCCTCGGTCATCTCTGGGGCTCGCCCGGAGAGAACAGTCGTCAGTAAAACAGAGACAAGAAAACACGTCGATTCTCTCCGCAGTTCCGTCTTCCAAGTGCTCCGTTCCGAAGCCGAAACGACGGTGCGGTCGACCGTACGCGCGCCCACGCACTTCAATCAACACCAGGCGAGCACTCAGCCACACAATAGAAGCGCCTCAAGGAACAAGATGCGCGGTGACGCGAGCACTCCCGTCTGTCGTGTCTCTCGAGTGCTACTCCAAGCAAAACTCCGGCAACCGCTACGTCGCCGCGGCTCCGACGACGAGAAACAACCGCGCGAAGCGATGATGCCTCCGCGATACACCAGCTGCTGCGCGCCGCGATGCCGCCGGTGGTGAAAGGAGAGTGAGCGAGCGAGCCAGCCAGCCAAAGAGAAAGTCGGCGGTGCCAGCTATTTCCTCGGGGAAACTACCGCGCGCACAGAACTGCACAACACGCGGAGCCCGAGAGGGAAGAGTGGACGTCTTCTGCGCGAACGCTGGAGATCCGAGCTGGGAAGGGAGTGGTGCTTCCTTCCCCCCCTACAGACCCGCTTAGTTCGTTGTTTTCTCTTCGTTCGTTCCCCCCCTCTCTCTCGCTGTTCCAACTCTTTCCTCCAGAAAAGCCAGGCCCGTAGGCAGTGGAGGAGGTGGAGGAGGCTTGTGTGTTAGCCCCGGTCACACAACACGCAACGAAACGAGGGTGAAAGCGGCGCGGTCGCCTTGGAACGCGACGGCGGCGACGACCAAGACCACGGTCATCCGAAAGGGAAAAAAAACGAAGATACAAAAAGAAATATAATAACTCCAACGCAATCTTTCTTCGCCGTTCGTTTTCTTCCCTCAACTTTCTTTTTCTTTTCTTTAGATATAGTCTCAATATTCCTTGTCTTCTTTCTTTTCTATCTTCTCACACTTTCTCTCGTCACCCCTTCCACCAGCCATGAGGAAAGAAAAACATTCCTCCGAAGAAGAGTTGGTAGTATATACTGCCTATACAGCCCGCAGGTTGCGCGCGAATAATGATAACACTCGGGCAGAAAGAGAAAGAAAAACAGAAAAAAGAAAATGCGGGAAAGAACAGGGATTTTTGATGGCAAAAACGAATAGCGGAGACACAAAAAAAGGAGAAAAAGAAAACCTTAAATGGAAGACGAACAACGTCCCCGCCAGCGAGCGGGAGAAACGCACGCAACGAGATCACCACAATCAACCAGAAAAAGAAAGAAGCAAAGAAATAGACAACGAAAGAGCAAGAACGAAAAAAGAAGTTCTGAAGGAGAAATCAAGGTGACGGCGGGGAGTCAACTTCCTCCAAGCAGGAGGAAGTGGCACGCTTCCAGAGACACACTAGCGGCCGTACATTTCATTCGGCTGCTTTTATTTCTTTCTTCTCTTTCTTCGAAACCATCTGCCTCCGCGCATTCGTATTTCGCTCTTTCTTTGTTTCTTCCATAACATCGAATCGCCACGTCGACTACGACGTCGTCATCCCGCAAAATACGCACCGCCTTCTTTTCATCTCCGTCTCGCTTCGGACGTCCGCCACGTACACATGCAAGTACGTACTTTCGGCCTGCTATGCATTGGACGCCGGTGAGTCTCAAGGCCACCGCGCAGCAGAGGGTGGCGAGTCTGACAAAAGAACAAAAAAAAAAAAAGCGAAAGGCAGCGCGAACGAAATATTAAAGACTAACAGACAGGAGGAAAGAAACGAAAAAGTGGGCGGAGGAAAAAGGAAGCCACTGGAGCCAACAATCACCGGACATACAATATAGCTTGAGCCGGCAGGCTACGCATGGGCGCCAACGCCTTCTATCGTTCAGGCTTTCCTCTGCGCAAAAAAGCACCGAGACGTACGTACTTCGGAAAGGTCGAAAGAGCGTGGAGGAACGGATACGAGCTGTATGTCTGTCTGCTTTGCAGACACTATCACAGACTGGTGGATAAGATTAAAAATGTGAGCATTAGGAGTGATACGCAGCAGATGGAACCAGCACACGCTGAAGCTTTCTTTTAGAGCGCTGCTCTTATGCAGCTGTTCGTGTGTTCAGCGTCGTCCGTCGCAACTCATCGTGAGCGGAAGGTGCCCTGGCTGGCACGGCTCGAGCTAGGATCTTTTGCCGAGGCTAGCTCGTAACGCCATGAACGACTCGCACGCCCAGCTTACACAGTCGACAAGAGACAAAAACTTCCCACCGCTCAGGGACACACCTCCAACACCCCCTAACACCAACACCTCTTCCCAATAATGTTCCCGATTGGCTATAGCCAATGACGAGAACCAATGGACAAGGATTCGGCATACAGATGTGCAGCAAGCGAAGAAAACTTGCGCTTATCGGAAATACGTGCACTAGTTCTTGAGTAGATGGGGGGTACGTCAGGTATACATAAGAACCAGCTGCCGTCTCAGCCCCGAAGAATCGATACTCGCAAAGTCGTCATTTTATTTCTTTTATAAAACTTTCGACCAGCCAGATCTAACCGAAGACGGAAAGATCACTGTGTCATGTATACCTTCATTTATGCATCGCCCAGTGTCTTGATTAGCTTAAACTCTGTGATGAGGCAACAGCCTCCCTAGCTGTATAGCCATCCGCCCAGACAACGTTTCAAAGTAGTGCACAACTGGACAGAGCGTATAAGCAGAGACATTTAGACCATGGTGTAAGAATATTCTTACACCGTGATTTAGAGGCAATCCGAGGGAAAGAACTACTGGGCAGGACAAAGCTTGTTTTACGTTAGGATGTATCCATGTCATACTGATGAGCATGTACCACGACCAAACAGCAGACGTTAATAAGTTGCACAGACTTGACGTAGTTTAAACAAACTATCGTCATCGTCAAAACGTTCTGCAAGCCACTATAAGAAAAAGAAAATTTGTAAAGAAAGGAAAGAAGCTCCCGAATCACAGTCCTATGAAAGAACGAGACACTCTCCGCAATGGATGGGATCGAATGTCTCCACGTAATTGTTTTACCTAGCTGCTCTAGCAGATAAAACAAAATTGCCATTTACTATTCGTAAGCGACAATATTTTTCTAACAGGTTCCCGATATTTCAAAATGCGAAAAGCACTATACATATACCACAAAATTAGCGCAAGAAGTACGACCACCTTGAACACCTCGCTTACGTATAGTACAATATGGGCAACGTCGCTACAACGAAGCGAAACTTTGCCACCTGTTGATTTCTTCCAAATGCTCAGTTTGTGCATTTAGAGATATAATTATGAATGCTGCGTACATGAACACTTTATCTGACGTGTGACAAAAAAAAAGACGTTCAATATTCCGAAACTATCCGAAACGCGTTCGATTGAATTCAACAAGCCTCCGTCACTATCCGTTTTCGTATTACACTCGGCTTCAACATTCGCACGAGGTACGGGTTATACGGTTGTGTTGCCGCATATCGTGACCGAACAGCATTCTCAATGTAACGCCGATCCTCCTCCTCCCCCTTCTTATGCAGCGCCAGATATGCACATCACGAACGAGCCATACATAAGATTCACATTCTGGTAAAATTGATTATGATTGTGGTTGGGTTAAGGAAGGGACGCTAATTTCTGCAGCCCATGTAGGGAGCACGGCTCAGCATCTAGGGGGGGGGGGGGAGGGGAAGGGAATGAAAGATAAAGATTCACAGCCGCCTATGGTAGCGGTACAGCGCGCATAACACCGAGGAGAGAAAAACAAACTGCGACGGAAAGACAAAAGAGAGCCGAAGTAGGGAGAGGGGGGTTGGGTGCACGCCATTTAGTCTTTCGTTCGCTTCTCGCTGATCGTGTTGTTTTGGTGGCGCTCAACGCGTCCCAGCGGCAGCGACGACAGCGGGCGGGCCAGCCGGTCAAAGTTGGCCAGCAAATACAGCGTCCGAGTTGGGAGTTGTTATACAGCGATCCTACATATACGGCGCGGCAGTAGTCATTTTGTCCGAGAGGATATATTCCATCAGCACCCCGGGCGGCGGGCAAGCGGAAAGAAATTACGCCCCACCGTCGATCCGGCGACGCAAGAAATAAAGTAACAGAGGAGGAACGATGAATCGAGATAAAGAGAGGTGTACGGGCAAAGCCACGAAGGGAGTAAACACAACAGCGACCAGATGATGGCGGCGGAGAGAGGTATATATGTAAGTGAGACGGCGGCGAGAGGTGTCGATTCCCGAGAAAAATGCGAGTCGATCGCCGCCGTTCCACGAAAGAAATTGTGCGCTCTCCTCCTCCCCTCTCCTACCCAACCCCCTCTCCTTCCACTCCTCGCGGCGGTCCGGCCCCGTGACGTCAGAGTAGGGTTTCGCGCAGGGCAGCGCAATAACATGATGCTAATTGAGGCCAAGCGACGCGATTCGGTATGCGCGCGAGATTCGTTTCTCTTTAATTTCTTTTCGTTTTCGAAGTGTGAGAAGCGCCTAAGTGCTGCTTTATTTGCGCAAGTTCCCTCGCAGCGAGCTTCGGGGCACGGCGGCGGAATTTAAATGTAAGCACCGATGTGAGCGAGTGGATAAACTGATCGCAACAGCTGCAGCAGCATCCAGTGGGCGACTATGTCGCAAAAGCAGCAGCAACAGCAGGAAAGTCGTTCGAGGCATTAAAGACACAAGGAGGGGGCGGACATGGAGAGGAAAGAGGGAGAGGGTGTACGTGAGTCAAGGTGAGGCACAGTGAAAGCGAGACTGCTATCATCGAGTATATTTTACGAGGTTCTTGTTTGGTTTTGTTTTTGTCAGCCTATGATGAGCAACGAAGCAAAAAATACAATGCAATAAAGAAAATAAAAAGAAAAGAAGAACATGAGCCGCCGATTCTGAAATGTCGCATTTTCCCCATCTGCCAGCCGTGGATTCTAAATATATAAAAAGAAAATGAAAAACATTTCCCTCTTTTAGGCGGCGAAATAACCAAAGATCACCCGTTCCTTTTAGAGACATTTGCCAAAACGTACTCTTACTCACCTGCAAAGACATACTTTTCAAGACATCTGCGAAGAAACTATACTCACGATTAATTATTGCGAGGGTCTTGCCTTACCATGCAATATGCCTTCTGAGACTGCGAACGCAACTGTCTTCGTCAGAAATTTCAGTGTGAGCTACGAGATCATCTTCTGGCCAGCAGCAAAAGCCTGAACTTATGTAGGTGAGTGAGGCTAGCGAGAAATAGAGCATCTTGAAGCTACAGGACTCCACCAGTCATCGTAAAGGAATAAGGCGTGCGACGTGTAGCAAAGAGCGAACGACTGCCTGCGATTCTTCCAGCACCTTGGTAATAATCTCAACTCAAATCGCTTTACCACTGCATTACGTCATCGCTTTATTCTATCTTGTTCCCAAATGGGACAATTTGGCTCCTACCCAGAGAGAGGGATTGGCTATGAAGCCGGCGGTTAAGACAAAGCGGAAGTTTCGGAAATGTAAATGAAAGTAAAAGTTGATTGATTGATGATGATTGTGGTTCGGTGAAGGAAAGGACGCTGATTTCTGCAGCCCATATTGACAGCACGGCTAAGCGTCCGTGGAAGTGGGGGGAAAGGGGGTGAAAGTGATAGAAAGGAGAGAAGGCGTTAGTGGAGGGCTCCGGAAATTTCGACCACCTGGGGTTCTTTAACGTGCACTGGCAACGCACAGTCAGTGTTGTACGGAACGTCGTTCAACGTCGTTCCTAGGAACGACGTTCCTGGAACGAGTTCCTTTTGGGAGGAACGAAGGAACGCCATCGTTTCATTTACGATTGGTGGAACTGTAACGGGAACGCGTTACATTTGCGAAGGAACGGCAAAGGGAACGACGTTGCTTCCATACACGTTGCACTCCACGACGATCGCACGTACGCAGCATATAATGCAGGGCGGATAGGCTGGGACACCTCCCTGGGGTCCCCGTTCTCCTGCCTCCACTATCGCTCGCGCATAGAAAACCACGAACGAATACGCCATTCTGCTGCGGTATCGATAATTCGACGTGGGTAACGCTTCCCCATGCGGCCGCACGACGTCAGGGTATGCCGCTACTCCTTGGTACTCCTTGGTGGTCCTCCGCTTACTTTGGCTGCTGGACAAGTAGTTTCCGGCAGTCAACCAGCCCTGTATGGATGTACGGCAACGCGGGAGGAACTGCGTGCAACAGCGAAGTTCCCTTCGTCACATATGATCCCGCCGCCAGGGCTCCCTCCGAACTATAACACTGTCAACGCGTGCTTTACTATATCGCCTCTCCTCGCATTGGTTCTGAGGACGCGGTTACGGCCATGGTTGTCCGTACTTGTAACACGCTCTGTGCGTCAATCTCTTCTAGGTATTTTAGTTGAACTGAACGGGCCGCGCCTTAATTTAGTGTCAACAGCCCTATGCATCCGGCAAAGGCAGAAACGAAAGGTATTTCGAAAGGATATACGCACGGGCTAACGCGAACCTGAACATGCTTACGCGCAGTGCGTGTGTGTTTGTAATGCTGAGCGAAGTTAACATTGCTCTAACCCCGATCTGGTTAATTATGTTCGCTGATGCCCAGTTTGTTTCTAATAAAAACTATCGTTTCATTGCTATCATTAGTACGCGACCGAAAGGTTAACTACACACGAATAAGCAAACATTTTAACGCACCACGCCCCGTCCACTTTACTGTTCATACTCATTTGCTGTATACCAATCTCCTGTAAATTATGCTTGTGTGGTGTGGGTCGTTTTTGGTTGGCGTCCCGTCAAATTATGCATGTGAGGCTATTTATTTTCTTGTTTATTTCCTGTACCACAACAGCATTTCACCCTTCCCTTAATGTCGGTGTGCCTACGAACTGAACAGCCAAATAACGTTTGTTCCAAATGCCACGAAGAGAAGAACACAGCCCCGCGTTGTTTAGTTTGGCGGTAAACGTACAAGATAGCAATATAAAAATTCCCCACATCGACATACATTCAAAGCAGCCATAATTAACAACAAAAGTAAAATATATCACAAATACCTTAAAGTGAGGACAACTATGTAAAAGCACTGTATGGAGAACTGCTAATTAGTTTATTAAATGGTACAAGGGCTTCGAAAATTTTGAGCAAAATCGTTTACTATCGGGAATGCTAACGACATCGAGGAATCGTGTTTAGGTATCTGTGCGCAAAGCCTTTATATACTATCCTACATCAAAAGGTCTATTGCTAGCTTTTAGTGTCACATGCACCGCTGTTACACGCATTGGCGGATGCGAGTAACTATACCTATTTGCACATCGGAAGCGCAGTGGAAGCGCAATGGAGCTGAAGTGGAAGATGCCATATCTGTCGCACTTGTAACAGACTAGCACCAAAGTTGCAGTGGTGTTGTCCGTGGTATCTTCGGTGCTCCTTGAAAACATTTGCCTTGGAGCGTTTCTCTATTTCCTTGTTTCGATATAATATGCCGCCGGTGACGTTGAAATTCGTGAAACATACATAGGTCCATGCGAGATTTAATATGTTCACTTTATTTTTCCTCCTGATTAATTTTCAATTTTAGAAATCAAATGTAACGTTAATGTAACGTCACGTTCAAATTTTCTAAATGTAACTGGAACGCATTCCTTTTCTATTAAAGGAACTTGTAACGGGAACTCGTTACAAGATTGTGAAGGAACGAGGAACGAGTTTTCGTTCCTGTTTTCGAGGAACCTGTGCAACATTGCGCACAGTACACGGGTCTCTGGCATTTTCGCCTCCATCGGAAATGCGACCGCCGCGGCCGGGATCAAATCTCTGCTCTCCGCTTCAATTACTTTATTCCTTTCTCTCAGCTGCATTCATACACTCACAGTGTCACAGCATCAGCCGTGGGTGCCTCGATGGAATTGAGAACTTTGAGTTTACTGGTCTCACGAATTGAGATCTCATGTGCATATTTCGAGGTGCCCACCTCACGTATAAGGAGCTAAACGAAAGAAGTAACGGCAATGCATTCGTGCTATCAGGCGTCTGCTCTCCAAGCAGTACAATCTAACACATACCACAGAGCCGCGGCTCGGACCGCGCTCAAATTAGGGGCAGTTTATTAGAGCACCCCACTTTTCGAGCGCATTTTCCCCTCTGCTTATTAAAACAAAAATTATCTAAGAACTTAGTGCGAATGAAGACAGGCGCAGAGCTATTAGGAAGGGTAGGGGGGAGTCATTGTAGCGCCCCTCAGCTCCTCTTCTCAACCCACTTCCACTGAGGCCATTTCGATCGAAATGCAGTGGACTGCAATGTTATGGTGCAGATTTGGGGCCTCCTCAGGTGATCAAGAAAAGGTAGGGGGAGGGGGCAAATCACTGTGGCCCTGTGCGCAGGCCGCCTACGGCCTCCCGTGTATTGCGCCTCCCGAGTGTGAAGGACTGCGTCCCGGTCGAGTTCGCACCTGCGAAACAAAAACGCGTGCGGCATACCGCAGTCGCCAGTGTGTGCGGCAAGCTGTGAGCCCGAACACACAGCAGTGCGCCGCAGTGCCTCTTCTGTGTCTTCAGTGGTCTCGGAAACCGTTACGTGCTCTGTATAACACGTGCGTGCGCTGTTTGAGAATGTCGAACCTATTATAGAGCCACGCATTCTTCAGGCGTCCTGCTAGCGAGGGGGCGCACATAAATAAGCTTCGAATGGTATTTTTTCTTTCTTATTCACTTCTGCGCGTCAGCTATAGCGTCAACAAGTATGTCATTGCTCTCCTGTTAACTCGCTGGCTGGGAAATCCGCCACAGTCATTACGGCTGTAGCTCCCACGGCCATTAAATCACTCGATAAACGGCGACGAGATTGTGATGCAAATTAAGCGAGTAATATGCTGTGCCAAACTTTCAATTCCACTGCGCCGCGCAAGAGGCGCATGGAACAAAACGTGAACCGCAGCGTCAAGTCCTTCACAGTGAAATGTTCTTTGCATTCAACGCAAAGATTCCTAATCATTAACGAGGGGTACCCATACTGTTCTGGCATTTCGCATGTACTACCAAGCGTATAACTGTACCATTAATATTCCACTCTAAATATACTACGCGAAGGCCTTCGAGAGACACCTTTTTTTTTTTCCCTCTTTCTACTTGATTGGCCACTATCGCCGCGATAGTAATCGAAGCTGGCAAGAAAAAAAAAACAGCAGAAGACAGATGAACAGGGCCGACTTGTCAGGCGCCGCCCAGTAAAATGGCAGGTCAGTGACAGCTGCGGTAACGCATATATATGCAAGCGAAATTCTCGCACGATCTTCGTACCATAAAACGTCAAGGCTACAGACTCGGACCTCAGCTTCGTTCTCATGCTGAACAGGCATCGGACATGTACGTGCATGCATGCATGATCATCTCTCCACTCTTCGAGTTTTTCACAGGGTTCATATATCTTAGACCCCAGGACGACCACCTTATATATCGAAGGGTGGAAAAACATTATATAACTATATATATATATATATATATATATATATATATATATATATATATATATATATATATATATCAGCAAGGGTAAGAGCTAAAGGAACGATATACGAAGCACCTGGAGTCCCACCGTGTGTCGACATATAGAAAAACAACAGTGAATAAGAGATTAAGGAATGACACGCCGTAGCAAAGTGCGCAAAGAGAAATAAAAAAAGTAATAAGGGTTACTGCGCAAAAACAAGCCGCGAACAAGCGATCCAATCAAGTCAACTGCAGGGATATATCGTTGACGCAGACACATGGACAGCGCGGTGCTAGCCGTTCGTAATTAGTTTGTTTTCGTAAACGCGCCGAGAGCCGAAGATTCCAGCCAGGACCAAGTATACGAGGAAGATACCGCAGTCCCTGCGGTAATTACTGTTGTGGAGTAATTCTCACGGTGCGATGTCCAAAGCAGAACGAAGGCCCCTGCGAGCGATCTCGGATTGCCGTTATCGTATACGTGGAGGCGGCGTGGCTGGGCCTCTCCTGCACCACACTGCCCCAACCTCGGCCGCGTCGATGTTTTTAGCAGCCTTAATAAAACCAGCCGCTTTTCGTTTTGTATGCACCGTACGAATGAACCTTGCGTGAATATACTATAGCTCGTTTCGACCGCAATAGTGAATTATTCGCTGCGTCCCGCCTCAATGGGCAAATCATTATTTGATTTGTGGGGTTTTTACGTCACAAAACCACTACATCATTATGAGAGACGTCGTAGTAGAGGGGATCCACAAATTTCGACCACCTGGGGTTCTTTAACGTGCACTAATATCGCACAGCACACGGGCCTCAACATTTTCGCCTCCATCGAAATGCAGCCGCCGCGGCCGAATTCGATCCCGCGACCTTCGGATCAGCAGCAGAGTGCCATAACCACTAGACCACCGTGGCGGGGCCCTTAGTGGACAAAATTAATGTGGCTTCTCCCCCCCTCTCTCCTCTCTCTCTCTCTCTCTCTCTCTCTCTCTCTCTCTCTCTCTCTCTCTCTCTCTCTCTCTCTCTCTCTCCTCCTCCTCCCCCCTGGTACTTCGCCTATCCACCCCGGGTACAATAAGGAAACTACGCCTTCGTTTAGCCAAGACGAGTCGTAAATTCGGAAATTCGTAACAATTAGGGCAGCGTGGATCAGCAAAACTAGACCGAACGTTACATATTCAGGTTAACAGAATAAGTACAATAAAGTGTGGCGGTAGCAATAAAAGACAGCCCAATGCGACGACACAGTGTGAGCGACCCTTGTCTGGACCATATGTGCCGCCGCCAGCGGTGTGCATTTTTGAGTTTCGCGCTTGTCCAAATCCTACCGCCACTGCCCTAATTTGATCTGATGGCCTCACGACTACCACCACCGCAAAAAGACTGACTCTCAAGTGATTGATTGATTGATTCGTGGGGTTTAACGTCCCAAAACCAGCTCTGATTATGAGAGACGCCGTAGAGGAGGTCTCCGGAAATTTCGACCACCTGGGGTTCTTTAGACTCTCAAGTGGGAAACAACAAAAGCACATGTTGCTAAAATGACCTTTTTGTGGAAGGTTTTTATCTATTTATTTAATTACTTGTTTATATTTTTTGTAAGAGAGAAATCTTACTAAACAACCACGGCGTTGTCGTGTCAATCTCACAATAAGGGTGATTTTCATATTTCAGAAACACCGCGGTATGCTCAGTTGGTTCTCTTATTCCAACAGTCATAACATAATAGGCCAGTGATCTCGAGAAAAACAAAAAAAAATGTGCAACGCACTCTCGTTGCGCCTAATCTCGTGGTTGCGAAGCTATTTACTCTGCAGCACACACTCAAAATAGCACTCTTTCTGCGTGTACACTATAATGGCGAGGGAGCAATTTGCGGCTCTGGAATCCTCTCACAGCGGCGCCTTCAAACGAGGAACGATAAAGACAAAGGAAGAAGGGCAAAAAAAAAAAAGAAAGAAGCGAAAGTACCGTAACACAATGGCGCCAACAGGGAGTGAACACACAGCACGCAGTGCGATGCACAGCTGATGGGCGCCGCACAACAAACAAGGCATGAAATGGCATTGTGCTTTTGGTGTTTCCATATCTGGTTTGTTGCTGATGCGGTGGGTCTACGGGGTTTTCGGTATGTGTATATACGCACCGCACACTTGTGCGCGCATAATGTGTGCCGCATATATATACACTGGGCCGCTTACGTGGTTCTAGCTTTTAATGCTCGAACCTTAACAAGAACATGACGGAAAAAGGAAGAAAAATGAAAATGCGTCGCTTGCACGAAGCCTATACCGTATACACTCGCATAGTACCGGCGCTGCTAATCTTGGCTATCGAGGTATTCGATGTTATTCCTCCCGCATTTACTGCTGAATCGACACGTTCCTCGTTCATGTCAGGTTTGGATTGCTTGACAAAAAGTTACAGTAGCGTCTATAGACGTTTTCACGCGAGGACCGGGGCACCTCCTTTCTGGACTGCGGCACGAAATCACAACGGCTGACGTCACTGCCTCGGCAGTGGGTTTTGGGAGGCCACGCATATTTAGAGCAGCCCAGAGGAGATGATAAGGCGCCCAGAGAGCCTTATGTTAAAAAAGCTTTAGGCTCAGGATGTTGTCGCTATGAGTCCGTAGCAACTATGCGAGTGACTCTACAATAAGCCTATGCAGTTGTGGGGGTGTATTCGGTGTGTTAAAACGTCGTTTAGTACGATCTACAAAACTGGGAAAGCGTGCGTGTAACAACCCAATATAGCACCGTCGATGACGCTAAAGTAAAACCGCCTGTACCATATCTTGTTACAGCAGTTCCGTGCAACACTGTGGAAGCTAGAGCTCTCTTCGACCTTTCAAGAGGGCGAGTTAAGTGCGCCCTTCCACGTCCTGTCGTCTGCTAGCGGCGAGTACTTCAGCGGTAGCGGTAGCAGCGTACCCCAACAGTTCCAGTATACATTTCGATTAGCAAGAATCTGCGCTCGGTGGTAGCGTAGACTTGGCTCTGCTGCGCGGAACAAGCAACACAGGGCACATAGATCTCTTTATGTGCGTTGAATGAGAAAGCATTGCGTGTTGGTACTATTTAGACGATCGACGTCACGTCTAGCACACGACGTCAGCAGCGACGCCGCCATATGATGACGTCATCGCAGACGTCGCGATATACGGCCGCGTCACTTTTTGGTACACCATCCGCCGGGAACGACGCCAGGTGTTTTTCGTCCGATGGGGGATAATGCCCTCGCATTAAAATCCAGTTACAGCTCCGAAAGATGCATGAATCGCGTAAGCAAAGGTCACCCGTGGAATTAGTGTAGGCAAAAAAAAAAAGTACAAGAAAAAAAGAGATTTCGGTGTAAGGCCGCTTTTATTGCCTTACCATGTATTTCAGTGCATTATCGCTTATCTCAACACGATTTCGGCTCCATCGAAATGCTGCCGCCGCGGCCGGGATTCTATCCCACGACCTTCGGATCAGCAGCCGAGTACCTACTAGACCACCGTGTCGGGGCGCATTTCCACAGGAGGCGAAATGCAGAGGCAACCGTGCCTTCAGGTTTCGGTGAACGGGCGGTCAAAATTAATTCCGACGCCCTACCACCGCATGGTGCGCAACCACACCGCGGCTTTGGCGCGTAAAATCCACCAGAACCAGCCACAGTAACTAATTAGTCTGTTATTTATGGTTACACAGGCTATACGCGCGACGATGCGGTATACGCGCGAGGCTCGACGATGACGGCGTCAAAGAGGTTCACCGTCCGCGCGTCACTCATGCACGCAACGCGCGCGCGGCCATTGTCACCCCGCGGCGACGGCGCAAGGTCGACGCGCGTCACAATGCCGAACACGGCTGCCTCTTCTTCCTCTCAGGCCAGCCAGCCAGCTGAAGCAGCAGCAGGTGCGTGCGTGAGCGCCTCTTGCGAAGAGACACAGGCCGACAAAATGGAGAGACGGTCTGGTGCATGAGCGACGCTTAATTTCCTCGCGGAGGGGAGAGAGCAGCTGCTCATCGCGCTTCACTTATATTTTACGATTTTCTTCTCTTGTAGTGCCCACCGGGTGTGCCGGAGAGCGTACAGGCCGAATACTGCAAAAGGGGAAAGCGCGGGGAAGGACCTACAGCGTTCTATAAATCGTTGTGGCATTAGGGTGTTTTAGCAGGAGTGGTTTACCCAACTAAGCGCGGTAATGCTGTACCTGTCGAGGTAGGCACGTGGGTAGTGTAGTCTGCAATAGCTGTACCACGCCACTGTAATTAACTCGTCACGTTGTCGTACGTATTGAGCAACTCGCGTTGTCATGCCGACGAAGAAAAGCCAAGTCCCGGCCAAGAGGATGCGGTGTTTAAATAACCACCTCTAAAACGCCCCAACAGGCTGCTCCGGTGACTGCTTACAGTACGATATAACTGAGCTAACGCCGCACACCGTAATGGCGGGGACCTGGCTTCTTTTTTTTTTTTTTTTAAGTAGCTATGACTACGCGCGAGTTGGTCGCTGCGTACCGTAACCACGTAACCACGTAATTACAGTGGCATGATACAGCTCTTGCAGACTAAAATAGCTACGTGAAAGATCAACAGGTACAGTGCTGTAAGCACGGTAAAGTTGGGCAACTTCGACTTCGACAGCAACGGCGTTACCCTATACTTACAGAACAACCACTCCGAAAGCACTTTGTTTTTAACGCACGAGAACCTATACGCGAGGCTGAGAGCTACCGCACAAGCTGCGCGGAGCAGCTCCCTTCCGTACTTCGCTAATCTTTGTGCGCGAAAAGTTTTTAACGCCGATATACGAACTCGCGCAGATATGTCCGTTCATTTCTATACTCGGCGTTGTGCAAGAGACATGAGCGGCTAGAAGAGGCGGCGGTGGGCGCTCATTAGATTATTTATAATCTATTCGTCGACTATTGGCTCGATTCCGTTTACACAGAGGCGTGCAGGAATGCGAGGGAGGGCGCAGCGTAACATGAACACAGGCACACAGAAGACACAACGTACTCGGAATGAGCGTCACTTACACGACTCAAAACTGAGCCTTAATCAAATTCCCGCATTTACAGTTGTCGCCGGAGTGTCCACTAAATATTAGCAGCGTTCCGGCAGGTGAATACGCACGCATAGATTCGAAGATATTTGCGGCTTGATTTCTACGAGGACAAGAACGGCAGAAGGAAAAATAAAAAGAAAACCGGACAGGCGCCATTTTTAGGCAGTCATTTTGGCGAACACCATCGCGTCCACCATCGCGTCCACCATGAAACTTGCTGCGTACAAAACATTTGTAAGGCCAGTTCTTGAGTACGCGTCGGTGGTATGGAGCCCTCATCAAAATTATCTAAAGAAACAATTAGAAAAAATCCAAAGGTACGCCGTGCGATTTATATGCTCCCGGTATCGACGGACAAAGTCAGTCACAGAAATGTTTCGTTCTCTAAACCTGCATCTGTTAGAAACGCGCAGGCGGAAAAATCGTCTGAAGCTATTATTTCAAATAATAAATGGTCAACTAAATATTAACAAGGAAGTATACTTACTGCCACCAGGTAAACAGAGCTCAAGAACTAACCACAACAGGACAATCCAAGCGTACACCACTCATACCGATATGTTCAGATATTCCTTCTTTCCGGACGTAATTGAATTATGGAATGAATTGCCGATGTGTGTTGTCGAGCAGAATAATTTGTCGAAATTTGAACAGACCTTGGAAGACTATCTGTGCCAGTGTACTGCTTGACCTTAATGTAACCTGTATTTGGGTATTTGCGAATGATGTTCTTTTTGTTTTTATTACGTTACCCTCTCTGTAAGGACTCTCGCAGAGAGTTGACAGTATTGTGAAATAAATAAATAAATAAATAAATAAATAAATAAATAAATAAATAAATAAAACTGCTTGGGCAAGTTCGGCAGTTACTGATTCCCGTCCGTACGGGGGGAAGAGACAACAGCGGAGGCCCAGTGAAGTGCTCTCGTGTCACAAACATTCAAATGTCGGCGACGCTCGAAAACTGTCATGGCCTAGAGGCGTATTTCCCATTTTTTCACAGGAAAGAAGAAAGGACGTTGGGGTGGAGAGGGAAGAAGCCTGAGTCCTGAGACACCGAAGGTGGAAGCAGCGCCTTTTCCTCTCCTTATTCAAAGCACCATTTCCATACACCCCTTCAGCAAGGTTCCCCCGAACTGAAGTACTGAAATTAGCCGTGTGTCGAAATCAGTGTTGTACGGAACGTCGTTCCAAGGAACGGCGTTCCTGGAACTAGTTCCTTTTTGGAGGAACGAAGGAACGCCACCGTTACTTTAAAGGTTGGTGGAACTGTAACGGTAACGCGTTACATTTAAAAGTAACGGCAGAGGGAACGACGTTCCTTCTGTAAACGTTCCACAGCCGTTCCACATGCAAGGCGGATAGGCCGGGCTGCAACCCACATGCAACTCGAGGCCGGGCCTCGAGTCACCGCTTCCCTTTTAGCAGTCTCCTTCACTCAAAAGAAAACCACACGCAAAACGCCATTCCTCTTCTCTTCTTCCTCGAGTCGAGGCTTCGACGAGGGCGAAGCTTCTCTTTCGCCAGTGTAGGCACACCGCATGTGTATTTCGTTACTCCCTTACGGTAGCCGCACCCTGTGGCTGGACGAAAAGTTTCTGGCTGTCTACGGCAACGCAGGCCGAACCGCAGCCAGCCGCGAAATTCTTTTCGTCCCTTCAGATCTCGCCGCCAAGGCTCCCTTCGAACTAAGACACTGTCAACGAGCGCTTTGCTCAGTGCATAAGTTCTGAGAATGCGGTTACGGCTCACACGTGTGGGCCTCGGCGTCAATGGCATTTTTTACGCAGGAGACCGCTCGGCAAAGCAGACGAACAGCGGCAAATGTTACACTGCGGAGGCTATAGTTGCACCCTGTTGTGAAGTCAAGATAACGTGACGTGGCTAGCAGGCAGGCAGGGTCTCGATCAACGTACCTGTCTGCGAGCTAGTGATACAAGCAGCCGGGAACGTAAACCACGAGAGTTTGGAGAACAAAACTACAGGGCCAGCCAGCACGACCGAGTCGTCTGGGGCCTGTTAACAAAAGGGCAGCGCGGTCTCTTTTCAAACGTCCAACTGAAGATCGCTGAGAAGACATCCGCTGCTGTGTTTCCACGGGCGCTCCCGGCTTGCTTGAGTGGCGGATTGTAGGATTCTCCGAAAGTCGTGTATCAAGCGACCGTTCCAACGCGGCGTACTCTACTCGACACGCTGTCTGCCTCTGCTGATGGGGCGACCACGTCCGCCGAAAACGGGAAAACTTGGCCCTCCTGCTGTGACGAAAGGGGTCGACGAAAGGGCCGTAGTTATGGCGAAAGAACCCTCAGGCGCCAGCAGGAGCGCAGGAAAGCGCGCGCGACGACACCAACGATGTGGGGAGGGGTAGCAGTCTTTCGCTTTATTTGAGCCAGTCTGAACAGCAAGGAAGGGTCGTTCTGAAGGCTGGACACACTGTAGAGATCTTTCACTTGGCATTCGAAAATCACGGAACACCACCTTGCCTCCTGCGCCATCAAGATTCTGTTGCAATGAGTGCCGATGTGGAATTATAGATTGCTCCCTGGCCATGGCTACCCACGATGTGTCAACCGAGTGAATACAACATCGCACTCCTGTGTTTTTTTAGCCCAATGTATGACTTGTGCTCCATCAAACAATACAAGTGGAGTGTCGAAAAGATCGGCGAGAAACTTAAAGAAGCACGTGCAGGTATGGTTTATTTAATGTTCTTTCCTATTCGCATAACGAAAAGACAGGTTTGTTTTCTAAGTGTAAATCGGTCAATTTGTTACTTTCTTGTTCACATTAGGTATTTCTACTATGTCTTGATCTCATAGGAACTAGAGCCACGCTCAGTAGCACGTGCGCAAGTTTTTGCTACTTGGGTTGTGCTGTTCATGCTGCTGCGAACCTTTCATGCGTGACATACGTAATTTTTGCTTGCAGACATCATTTATTGGTTGGTGTCCGACGAAATGATGCACGCGAGGCGATTTATTTATTTATTTATTTATTTATTTATTTATTTATTTATTTATTTATTTATTTATTTATTTATTTATTTATTTATTCCCCCCATATCAGTCATTTCGCAATTGCATGAGAGTGGGGCTGCTGTACAAATTGAATAGACAAAGCGTACTCCTTAGGACGCCATAAGAAAAGAAGATATTCCCACGTTGTATAAGTCGTCGGTAAGCTCATCAGCTGATCATGCAGTCTGAATTCTTCACACCGACACACTCTGCGCACCACCATAAATAACAGCGAAAGAACAGTATCACAAATGCTTTAAAATTGTGAGAACTAAGCAAAATAATATATTCAGAACTGTCAGTTAGACTACTAAACCACTAAAAAGGCTACAAATGTTGAGGGAAGAAGTTTAGGGCAGGAAATGATGACGACATATCGGAAAATCTAGCTCCAGTATTTATAGGCGCGGGTGAAGCCCAAGCTATTATATGCCAATGTAAATTGACAGGTCTACAGCATTTATAGCTTTTAGTGTTAAATGCGCGGGCTTGCTACTCACGTGCATTGGTGAATGTGAGTGGCTTTCTATTTTCACACCTGAGGAGCACTATTATGACTGCTCATTGGAAGACCCATTATGTGTTGCACTCGTAATAGACTAGTAAAAGTCCCTGTGAACATGTCGTGACTACGTTCGGTGCTCCCTGAAAGTATGTCTAGAAGCATTTATTTCCATATTTTTTATCTCCAGATAATCTCCTGCCGGTAAGGTTCAAGTTCGCGCAATGTACGTAGCTCGAAGTGAATTTAAAGTGTTTAAGTCACTTAATTTCAGCTCACAATTTTCCGAGACTATTTTGAATCTTAAAAATCAAATGTAACGTAAATGTAACGACACGTTCCAATTTCCGAAATGTAACTGGAACGCGTTCCTTTCTGATTAAAGGAACTTCTAACGGGAACTCGTTACAAAATTGGGAAGGAACGAGGAACGAGCTTTCGTTCCTGTTTTGGAGGAACGTGTACAACACTGGTCGAAATGTTCTAGAAAAACCTTCAGAAAAACTTGGGTACATAGAAAAGTATCTGCCACCAGAAATTTACACCCCCCCACCCCCAAAACCCCAACACCGCCTGAACAGCCCCCTCCCCTAAAGTGGAATCCTCAACTGCCCCCTCACCAACCCCCCCCCCCGCCCCCCCACCCCCCCCCCCCAAAAAAAAAGAAAAACTCTCCAGATCGCCGGACCTACTTGTTAAATAAAGTTTTCTCTCTCTCTCTCCAGATAACCAATGACATGGTATCCACACCCCTCACCTCCCCTCCCATCCCTCGTGCTGGTTACAGCATGGGTAACAACACCCCCCTCCCCGGCCAATAAAATAAACCCGTCATTGCCGTGATCAAAACGTCCTACTCAATGCACGCAATGTCCATTCCAGTAGTGTAGTATGCGTTTAGCGCTAAATGCCGCCATTAAGCGCGCTGATGAGGTATGCTACGCAGCCCAAATAGACAGGGGAGGGGGGTCAAGCGCTGACAACAAACCGTAGCCCATTCGTAATTCCTCAGGTTGGAGCACACCAAGTGCACATAAATTTGCGCGACGGTGCCCGTTCGCGCGTCTCGCGCGCGGCGTTATCTCCCTCACGAAGTTGTACCACAATCGGCCGCAAAGCGACAGCGGGGCCGCGCTGCGACCGGCGCGTGAAATACGGGTCCGTTCACCCTCGGCGCGTCCTCGCGGAACTCCCGCTGCGTTGCAAGGCGAGCGGCCCTGCCGAATAATCCTTCAGGCGGAGATGCAATGCACCAACCGGACGTCCGGTTCGTTCCTTCTCGGCCACCGCGGAGGGGAGCAAACCGGGCCCCCTTCCCACACACAGCTCTGTGCCAAGTACGTTGCGCGGCCCAAGTTTAGTTCTTCCGACGGCACCGAATGAACAGACATATGACGTGCGACACGATGTGTTCATAAGATTTGGCGGCCTTCATACGGAACGCCATTCGACTTATAAAACGTAAGACGGTTTCCTGCATGCGCACAGAAAAAAAAAAAAAAGAAAAGAAAGCGAACGAGCATATGCGCGTCCACTTCGGCCTATTGCACTAATTCTCTGTAGGGCACGTTCTTGCGCTCAGCAAAAATGAACGAAAAAAAAAAAATACTGCGCGTCGAGAAACAATCGAAGACATGACTCAAGTAAGCGAGCAGTCCCGGCGGACCGAGGAGAATCAATTACACGCGAATATAGCGTGCGCTTGCCATGCTCACAGTGCTGCTGCCAATGGTTCACAGCTGGCAGACAAACGATCGTCGGCATATGCTTCGGTAGGCGACGTCGGCAGCAAGTGACGATGACAACATGACAACTGCGGCACCCAGTAGCCCGTCTCTTTCTCCTCGCGCGTTAAGCCAACTTGCCTGTAACTTTACAACCCCAGCAACTTCGACGCAGGCCGGCAGACACACTTCTCCGCGGTGTATAACTCGATCCAAGTGAATCGGCGCCGAGCTGGTATCAGGCGCAACGGTGGACCCCGACGTACAAGCTGAGTATCGAAACCGCCGCCACATATGCGGGGGAGAAACACGCGGTATATATAGAGGTGATACGTAGCGCTGACCACAACACCTAGACTTTCCAACGTCGTTAGAGCTATCGTGCAAAGCCCTCCACAAGCAAGGCCACAAGCAGCAAGACCGCGAGCAAGACCACAAGCAACAAGTCCTAGCTGTCCAGTACACGTGCGTCTACAAAAAGAAAAAAAAAAAGAAAGCCATACAAAATGCCTCGCAACTGGTGTGTCGAGCAAAACGCCATTAGAACGAAGTTCTGCGGACCTTTCAACTACTTCGCTAAAGAAGTAATTTCGTGTGAACATTCGACTGCATACAGATACATCTCTTAAGTAAGAGCACGTGCTCCTCTTTTAAAGAAGTGTGTACTTATAGGTGAAAACATATCAGCCTCCCACCAAAATGATTGAATTCCTACGTTAGATGAATAACGCTGTTCGCTTTGGAACTGATCGAACGTGACAGCACCGAAGAGAATCGTATACCGCAGTTAGGACCAGCATATTTTCAAATCAACCGGACTTGAATAGCGTCGAGATGTCTGAGTGTCGAGGACTAGGCGATCAAAAGTTCATGGCTGAAAACGCAAAATAATCATAATAATAATTTAAAGAATCTTGCTTCAATCTCCTTGGGTTTCTTGATCGCTATCTTGTAGCAGTGGGCCCAGGGCAACGGCGTGGGTATAGTGAGAAAGCGCGGGTACGTTTTTGTCTTCGTGGTGGACGCCCATGGCTCGCTCGTCACCGCAGCCACGGTAGTTACCAACTTCACCCACGAAGCAGAAGAAATGGCCATCGCGGTGGCTCTTCGAAGCTGCACGGGAGCCTCTGTCATTTACTCGAACTCAACACAGCCTCGCTTCAACACAGCCTGGAGGAACCTCGACAACAAAGACCCACTCGTGTCATACCACGAACTCGCTTCTAATTATAGGTTAGGACGTCGAATTTTTCCTCCTCCTCACACGAAGCTCAACAGAGCACAAGCAATCACTTACAGACAGTTGCAGACTCGTACGTACGTCACACCTACGACACTAAGCAGGATCAATCCCGACTTTCCTACTGTATGCCCACACTGTGGCCACGAATATAACAATTTTGAACACATGCTCTGGCTGTGCCCTGACAACGCGGGCACGGACTTTTCCGATCAGTCCTCCTGGGACTCAGCGCTTAGAACCAGAGTTCACTGCTCAGCTCAAGGCTGTCCAGAGAGCCCGGGACGTCGCCGAAGGACTCTGTCTACCTGCCCAAATAGGGTGGAGCCGCCGGGTTGAGCCGCCGTTAGCCACCGGTGCGCACCGCTTTCTTTCTCCTCCGGACCCCAATAAAGTTCATACTCACTCACTCACTTTGTCTTCTGCGAGACAGCTCCGCTGTTAACTGCGAACGCTCCCTACGGATCACCCACAAACGTAAACAGCTCCGTTGTTTAAGAATGTGGTTGAGCCCTCTGTCATAGGAATCGGTATAACGAGAAAGTAAAACCCATCTTCGCGAAGCTGTGAAATACATAAGCTGCAACCTTGCGAATCGAGGGACGAGAGATGGGTTGGGTACTCTGGACATGAGAACCCACTGCGATGCAGGCATCAGCAACGCGTCGACACAGCACAGGGATCCGCGCAGCGGCACACAAGCGAAAGTTCTCGAACGACTCGCATTGCTCCGGAGACACTGAATTACACGCGCCAGAGCTCCCTGCGCAAAACTGCCATAAACCAGGAGCGTCCGCAAACGGTGAAACGTTGCAAGGGAAGCGCAAAGGCTTGTCAGAGGATCACTCTGTGAACCCACAGTCCGCTGCAGAGAAAGGCACATCATTTGCTTGTCAACGGCCGTCTTTGCGCTCATGGAGCATAGCGCGTCAGAACGCAATTGGCCACCATATACGCCGCACAAGTAAATTACGTAGCGGCCACGGTTGTACACTGCCCAAGCAATGCGCCCGCAGGACGCCGAAACGTCCTCCGGTGCGACAGACGCGCGGAGACTATACAGATGCGCTACTGCCGGCGCGCATTAGCACGGCAATTTATGGCTTCGCTCCATCGTTCCTACACGGCGGTACTACCATTGAGAACCAAGAGCGCAGCGAAAGGGGGGCGATGTTAACTTGGAGTAAATTTGCTTGCTAAACACCTTTTCTTTAAGCGGACATCATCAGATGCTAATTGTAAAGCGGTGTAGTGAAGATATAAGGGCCGTTCGTTCCCCCTCCCCCCCCCCCCCTCCCAGCCATGCCTTCAATATCTCGGTAGTGTGATCGGTAGAGCGTCGAACTCCTCTCGTCGCCTCCCTTGTGGTTGTGGCCAGGGTTCGAATCCTAGCGCATGGTACTTCTTGATTGTCGATCCTGTGTTCATATTTTCAGAGATCAACTTCCTTGACAGGAGTACGTCGGTGATTTCTTGGTGGACCCTTGCATAAAACACTATCGTATTAAAAAAACCCTCTTTTTCTTTCCCTTCTCTTCTAAATGCGGTGATGCTGTGACTAGGTATCGCTCGACAACCCTCCCCTTTCCACACCCGAAAAGCGATAATACAAGCGCCGACCAGAAGGTATAGGATACGTCACTATGCATAAACAAGCCCAGCCACAGTGGCCAAGTGGCTGTTGATCCGTGGGTCGCGGGATCGAATCCTGGCCGCGACGGCCGCATTTCGATGCAGGCGAAATGTTGAGGCCCATGTATACTGAGCGATGTTAGCGCACGTTAAAGAACCTCAGGTGGTCTAAATTTCCGGAGCCCTCCAGTATACGACATCTCTCATAATCATATAGTGGGTTTAGGGCGTGAAAGCCCAATAATCAATCAATCAATCACGCACAGACAAGACCGTTCTTCACGCATGCACGACGCCGACTCTCGGCTTCTTGTTCTGACCACCAACCACCAGCGTACTAGAAATGCTATATAAAGTGTTTCGGCATAAACATAGTATAAAAATATCCTTTTTTTTTTATTTCCTTAGGGACGTGGTATCTCCACTTATAACATATGCTCTGGAAGTGTGGCTCGCTTGGCCCTGGCATTACTCGTGACAGGTTCTCAAGCATGATCAGGTCGCAAGATCACACGCAACAAGTCCTAGATGACCAGTACGCCCATGATAGGGCCAGGAGGCTTGACCTCCCGGTTCCAACGTGGGAGTAGTTAGGCGGGCTCTTCAGCCATGTACAGGACATTCAATAAAGTTTATTCCTACTCCTTATAACTTGACGATGACTATATACAGCTGCACGGTTGGAGCTTTCTCTGGCATGTCTGTGCAGTCGCTCGCTCCGATGTAAGAAGGAATCGTATAATGGCCCAAAGAAAACGCCCGGGCAACGAATGAGGCAGCAAGGGTTTCGCATTGATTATGACCAGCCGGGTTTCTTTCAACGCATTCATCTTTTACGTGCAATATATGGTCAACAATGAACACTCCTATCGCAGTCTCTTGAGCTGACATTTCATCGAACGGCAGGCGTTCGTCAGGACCCTGGTTATAACATCTTCGATCATTGTTCGTCTCCGTTCCGCTGTGAACGTCTGTACCGTTTGCACTGCGGGAGTTTTTACTTTTCTTTCGCGCAGAACTCACACTGGAATGCACTTGTAAATCGGAACTCTCGACCTCGTTCTCAGCCGCTGTGCACCACGACTATATAGCCAGTGTAAAAAGCACAACAATGACCTTGCCGTAGGCGTCGACTGCATGAGAAGCAATCGCAAGCAGAGAAAAGAAAACCAAGGATAACCAAGGAGGAAACTGGTACAATGTAGACAGCGAGAAACAAACAGGGTGGTATTTCTTGTGCAGATACGAGTAAAGTTGCCCGAAAGACGACGAAGTGGCGACACAAGCGGACAAGAGACGGCCAAAAACCAGAAAAGAGAAAAAAAAAGCGGATATATACGACAGGCAGCCTGCGAAATTCTGTTGCTTTCGAAATGCGGCGTTCGCTATAAAATTCCCGTTTAATTTCCAGCAAACGTGCATCCTTCCAGGCAACCCACGTCCAGTCGCGCGGAATTACTTTGGCAAAGAGGGAGAGAGAAAGAAAAATGAAGGAAACGAACTGGCCGCTCTGGCATTCGGTAAAACCCAACCACAGTTCTTGCGCGAGACGCTCAAATGGGGAAAAAAAATTCAAGCAATTAAAAAAAAAAAGCGGCGAGTCGACCATCCCGAGTGCGGATGCACCGAGCGAACTAGAGTTCGTGAAGCGCGCGAACAAACAACGGTGCTATCACCCCCCCCCCCTTCCCTTTGCCCCACAACTTCCCCCTCAGTACAAGTGCAATATATACAGTACTAGGTATACGCCGTTTAGCCTTTACGACTTTTTAAAATACATAAAGAAATAACGACACTCTTGATGTTAGACCCGATTGCTATAGTACGCCATCCAGAGGCATCGAAGATTCCAGGGAACATACGGGCCCATTGCCGGCGGAAAGATTAAAAGAGAGAGAGGAAAAGATATTTTGTATTCTGCCAAAGCGATCCCGCAAGGTTTTCCTCAATGGAGGAAAACAAAGCTAAAACTACTAGAAAAACAAGGTCCGAAACGTCCCGGACACCGGCTACTGCGAGGTCGCGGTCCTCGGAGGACGTTGTCACAGTCCCTGGACGCATGACTGTGTCCGGGGAACTTCGCTGGAACAGGCCCCAAAGCACGAGACAGCAGCATGTCCCTCGGACATCTCGCCACACACACACACACACACACACACACACACACACACACACACACACACACACACACACACACACACACACTGCAGATCGACGCATCCGGCCACGGGGTCTCCTCAGCCATGCTCGACGAGCAAAGGCAGCCAGCGCCCCAGACGAGAACAGACCTTGACGACGGCAGCAACAGCCAATCGAGATGAGGGAAGGGAGGGGTCCAAGTAGCGAAAGCGAACGACGCGAAAAAAAAAATAAAGAAGAAAGAAAGAAAGACGGCGAGCGAGATAGACGAGCTCGACAACCCGCTATGCACGTCGCAAGTACACGCCGCACCGCGTAACGGCAGTGACTGACCTGAACCAAGGGCACCCACGTGTTTTTCTTCGCCCAGAACAGCGCGGATAGCCGCCGTAACAGGACGACCACCTCCCTCTCTCCCTCTCAATCATTCTCTCTCCAGCCCAGCCCTCGCATAAATCTTTTTTCTGTCTTTTTCTTTTCGTTTGGAGAGACCGATTAACGGCCTCCCAGTGAGAGAAAAAGACTGTTGTCGCCCGGGGGCAGACAGTAATTAAACGTCGCCATGCCGCGCATACACAGACACGCTCGCACTCGCAGCACTGGCTCACTGACTGCGTAGAACTGTACGCGTACTGATGGCCCACACAGCTGCGGCGAATCAATCCAAAAGCGGATGGAAGGAGTCGAAAGGGAGGGGAATAAAAAGAGAGAGGTTGTTGAAGATCTGAACGGCCCAGAAAGTTGGCAGAGACGCGTTGTAAGGCTGGTCACTTGTTGGAATGCGAAAGCAGCTGCAGTCAGCTCCACTGGATTCGTCGCGTGCCCCGCCGTGAGTGTGCAATCATGCACGCACGCGGGCACGCACAAGCACAAGTTTGGTCAGCCACACCTATAATAGCGGATGTGGATAAATGGTCGCATGCTCTTTGCCGCTTGGTGTCACGACTTCTTTGCCTTCGTTCGGTAGCGTGACATCTTTGTACCGTTCGCGTGTGCGCCAAGGTCATCAAAGGACATCTCCGAATGAGACATATACAAGTCCTTTCTCCTTATAAGCAATACGAAGTCGAGGCTTCAATGGGCAAACAACCTAACTGAACAAACCCAGGAAGTATCCATCGCGCAAAGCGCTGACCGGGCGTCAGTCTGCAGTCAAATGCAACAGGGGTGTACTGGTACCTCTTGGAACAACGCGGAATGTGAGAAAGTATACAAGGAGGTATCGGCTTTATGTAATTGCTACGGGGGGGAGCTTGACGCCGTTATAAGGTAACGATGGCCGTCAGCCGGTAGCCCTGCATCGCAGTGTCAGTGCGGTCTGTGCATGCAGCTGTCCGAAAGACAGGAGCGTCGTAAACGTGATCTCCGGTTGAGACCTGGGGGTGTAAGGTTGTAGCACTGATGCCGTCACGAAGGGGAACTAGACGTGAGCCTCCCGTCTGATGCATCGTGGTAACAGGGGTGGCATTCGAACTCACGCCTCTAAATTGCTGAGGATGCCATAATAATGAGACGACCGCCTACACGAGGTCTATGTAACAATATACGTAGCTGGACCTTATTAAGCTTATTAAGGGAGTTTTACAATGACCGAAAGCTTACATCTAGTATAGGAATATGGAAAGGCAGGCGTGCAATGACGGGCGCGAGTTGAGAATAAAAAGAACAACACAATTAAACCGCGCTCGCTCAACGACAAAAAAAAAAGAACAAACAAGAAAGAAACAAAAGTGGTGTCACGGTGGAGCATAAGAAGATAGAACTTCGCCCCGCGCGGGCGCTGTAGGTATTGCACAAAATGTAGTGTCGAAAATTCGCAATGTAAGGGCTCAGGCACTCGCGCTACGAGCGCAGACACATGAATGAAAGACGAGCAGAGATTAGAACAACCGGTCAGTACATAAGGCGCTGTGTGCCTGCAGTGTAGGGTGGGCGGATTGAAATACAAAATATACTGAAATACAAATACAGGCATATAAGAAAATGCAGACTGGTGACACGTCATTAACAGTGCCGTGCACATGCAAAAAAAAAGAAAAGAACAATACATAATGAAGTGCAAATGGGTGACACCTCATTGACGTTGACGTTACCGAACTTTAGCAGTCAGCGGCACTGATAAATACACTTTCGCCGCGATATATACTTTCGGCCGTCTGGAGGAACCTGCGTTAGGTCACGTCGCACTAACCGTTTTCATAAAACAAAATATATCACCCGGACTAAATCCGACAGTACACGTGTACCTAGCCACGAGTGTGAACTAAAGGGGTACATTGCTACACACATGCAGTGGCCGTCGTACATCACGGCTCATCAAAGGCTGCAAGCAGGGCAACTGCATCACACCGTCGTGAGAAGGCATGCCTCAGAGAAAAACATCAACACCTCTATTACACGTCGTAGGCCATTAATACGGTGAGCAAGGTTGTGGCTCGGCGCAGATGCTCGGTTGGTGACTTAGTATGCTGTTTGCGGATTGACACCTGACAGATATAAAACGAAGATAAAGCTTTCCGGTTTGACAAAAGTATTGCCTCAAGCGACGCAGCCTATCTGCAATACCGAAATTCCTCACGCCGGCCGCCGAAGCCACACAAATAAAAACGAAGTTTAAGAAGAACATCATAAAAAGTAATAAGGCCGTTCGTAAACGGCCAGCGGGAGTGTTGTACCTGTTCACACGTCTATCAAGGCAAACTGAGACGTACCACGTAGCGGGCCGCGTGTCTCTCATCCGCGACGACCACAAGGGCATCGGCTAACGTCCAAAACATTTCGCTCCCACCGTTTTTTTATAACACGTCAACAAGACACTAAGTACGCCGAGCTGCAGACCTCATAAAATACGCATTAAGCAACTCGCGAATGCCGTCACGTATTTAAACCAATCGAGCACAGAGGACTCAGGGGAAGATGGAGGCTTGAATCTATTAACAGAACCTTGAGAACGATGAAAAGAACGCAGACATTCTCCGTTGTCATCGTCTTCGATGATCAGTTCATCATGTCACGTGTGCTATAAGGTATGTACTATAGAGTGAAGGCCCGAAGCCGGTGAAATACGTTTCCGAGCGCTCCTCACGTGTACATAATAAACCTGTATACACTGACAATCGGTGAGAAAGGCGCCACTTTGTGAGAAACCTTGGGTGAACTTCTCGCAAGTGCATCGGCGTGACGTATATAGTACAGGAACGAGGAAAATGCGTCCGCAATGTGCAGCACTTCGGGTCGTCGCCATCGCCACAGTGAGGATGAATTGCCCAACTATGAGCTGTCTATATAGGTATACGCTCAAAAAGGGATGCCAAATCGGTCCCCTCCCCTTCCTTTTTCCCCGGCCAAGAATGCCGCAACAACACAAAACCGCGATCTGAAACCCAGGAACTTCAATAATAGCCTCTGAGGCTGTCAACACTCATCTCACACCTCAAGCGGGCGGGCTTAAGCGACGTCCAGTGTAAACTTGATCTCGTGTTTGTCACTCCCGACATGCGTATTTAGTGCATATGTTTGATAATGATTTCCCCCACTTGGGGTCTAAAGTTGCGGATACGGCTATTCCACTTTAATACAGTCTTCGTGTGTGACCAATCAATGTTCTTTAATTTTTCTACCTCTCATTTGTTTATGTCTAGCCAACGGCTACGTTGCAAATTTTGTCTTCAGCCAATGGGAAAGCCAAGTCGGGACTGCAGTCGTTAACTGCAGGATTCATTGAGTGAGTGAGCGCGCCCGCTTGTGTGTGTGTGTGTGTGTGTGTGTGTGTGTGTGTGTGTGTGTGTGTGTGTGTGTGTGTGTGTGTGTGTGTGTGTGTGTGTGTGTGTGTGTGTGTGTGTGTGTGTGTGTGTGTGTGTGTGTGTGTGTGTGTGTGTGTGTGTGTGTGTGTGTGTGTGTGTGTGTGTGTGTGTGTGTGTGTGTGTGTGTGCGTGTGTCACACTACCCTTTCACAATGCCGAAAGGCAAGATCCAGAGAGAGAAAGATAGAACGGAGTGAAGGCAGGGATGCCAACCATGTCAGGAGTCCAGTTGGCTACCCTACATTGGGGAAGGGGGAAGAAAAAAAGAGGTGGGAATGTAAAAACCTATATGGACAGTCCTACAGCATTCGTTTAAGCCACTAGTGCTCAGAAAGCCCACATGCGCTTTCGGTGCCTCCTGGGCCCTTGCTCGGTGGGGACGGTATTCCAAGATTATCTGTGCATTCGGAGGACGATAACCAAGCTTCTTTAGCGACTCGACCACAGACTGTCTTTGTTCTCCAAATTGTGGACAGCGGCACAATAAATGTTCAACGGTCTCGCATCGCAGACATCACATGGAGGACTGTCAGCCACTCAGACCAGAATAAGTAAGCATTCGAGAAAGGCCACTCCCAACCACAACCCTTTGCGTCGGTGCAGCCTGCATGCAGACCAGCCGGAGATCCGAGTTGCAGCGATAGGTTTAGTCTATGAAGTCTCGTGCGCCATGTATGTGCGGTATTGTCCGCGCTCGTGCAGTTCTGACAGCCGCCGCGCTAGCCCCGCGGCGTTAGTTTCTTAAAGTACCTGGCGCGCATTTCGAAGCTTCATTAAACATGAACAAGATTATCGATCCTATAGGATTAACTAGATGTCACGATGGAGAATTAGCGGCTTAATGCCGTGGCTCAAAGACACTGTTCTGCTCATTACAAAATAAGAGTCGGCAACAAAATTTGCCTGTCATGATCCCCTTGAAAACACAATTTCGAAATTCAAAGCTCTCTAAGCATTTTAAGAGCCCTGTGACGTAACAGGCTTTAGCAGCACCTGCTTGTCCTTATACTGAGCTTGTCATTACGTCCCACTCCACAATAACCACAGCCTGAAAATAGCAAACAAAACAATCATTTGCGAACCCGAACGGGCGAAGCTGTATAAAAAGTTCCACTTCCGTGACGTAACAGTAACGTGCGCATGAGCCCTGGGGCTTCGGCGCGAAATTTGGAAAACAAAAATAAAATAAGAGGAAAAAGACGAAGGAACGCTTACCTGTTTTCCTCCGTAATACTAGAACATATAATGGTCACACTTTCGATGGAGGCGAAAATGCCAGAGGCCCGTGTACTGTGCGCTGTCAGTGCGCGTTAAAGAACCCCAGGTGGTCTAAATTTCTGGAGCCCTCTGTTACGGCCTTTCCTCTCTATCTCTTTCACTCCATTTACCACCACCCCAACGAACGCTTAGCCGCGCTCCCTACATCGGCTGCAAAAAGTAGCGTCCTTTCCTAACCGAACCAAAATCATCATCATCATCATTATCAATTACACCAAATGAAATCAGGTTAAATTATACTTTCCTGTGTGCATTGAAAGGACGTTACCACACAAAATCAAAAAGAGGAGGCAAGCAAAAAGCGACAAAAGAGGAAAAGCATGCCACCAGATGTAACGGTCGTTTGCGCTTTCTTACGGCGAAATATGCCGGAGACCCCGGGTGGAGCCCTCTTTCTTCTTTTTCTTTTTCTCTTTTTTGTGGCTTTTAAACACGCACCACCATACACAGCTCTTTGGATCATTCAGAATACACACAGACAGGGAAAAAAAGAAAGAAAAGTTGCTGGCGAATAAATTTCTTTCTTTCTTTTTCGCAAATAGGGGCGTCGTTGACACTATCTTCTTGTCAAGGTCGTATGTTTATAATCCCTCCGTCGGCTCTACAATCTCTGCAGGTCGCACGGACGATGCGTTGCAGTTAGCGGGACCTGTCGCAAGATGCCAGCACCGACGCACCTACTGATAGTACCACAAGCTGCAGCACATAGCCGAGCCACGCGAACGTTGCCGCATCTCACAGTGCTTATGATGGACGTCAGAACTTTAAATCTCGGAATTTCAATAACCTTTACTTTTTCCTTAAACTTACCTTTTCATTGATAACGACTTCAAAACTGCTTCATCTTTATTTATCTCATTCTTTGCTTAGCTTCCGATCCGTCTTTTTTTTTTTTTTTTTCTGCTCTTGATTGGCTTTTCTACTTGAATTTTCCTAAGGGCCAGGCCCCAATTTTTTTTTATTTTTTATTGGCTTATGCCCGATATACCTTTTGGTGGCGCGGGCTTCCCCAATTCTTTTCTTTGTTTTTTCTTTAATTCGCATACAGGGGGTACACTTCGCGATGGACGGCTGTCATGCGAAATTCGAAACGCAGAAACGAATGTACTTCGTTGGAACTGTCCGCAAAAGCCATGAAGGCATCGGCAACGGTGGAAGGAGGGAAGGCAGGAGATTAGATTAGATAGATAGATAGATAGATAGATAGATAGATAGATAGATAGATAGATAGATAGATAGATAGATAGATAGATAGATAGATAGATAGATAGATAGATAGATAGATAGATAGATAGATAGATAGATATGCGTGGAGGTCACTGATGTAATCTCTAAGTCCAGTGCAAAGGAATAATACACACAGCTTGCCCTCAAAGTGGCACACGTATAGAAAACTACAACAGCCACAGATAGCCAGGTATATAAACGACTTAGAACACTTAGAACATAATAATAATAATAATAATAATAATAATAATAATAATAATAATAATAATAATAATAATAATATAAAGCAGTTTTCCATATTCCTACGGAGCGCGGATTAGCTCTGGGTGAGCCACGTCTCAGTGACATGCGCCTAAAGTTAGGACTACCGCTGCTATACCACGCGGGAGATTATATATATATATATATATATATATATATATATATATATATATATATATATATATATATATATATATATATATATGAGAGAGAGAGGGGGAACAACGTCCGCACGCACTGTTCTAGACCTCCCAATCGCACACACCTTCTAGGCAGCTTCCGATCAACTTCCACAAGACCAAAAAGGGGACAACAACAAAAAAAAAAGCGAAGTCAAGCAAGCATGCACGCGTGAAATTTCCATTCACGGACGCCGTTTCGTTTATATTTTTCTTTCTTCTTCCATTCCCGTCTAGCCACCCTGGTCACCGATGTGACGCCCGTGGCGCAACGAGCACGCGTCCTTGAAAACAAACCGTGCCCCACGCCGTAATTATAACGGAGATCACTGCTCTCTGCTGCTTTGCGTATATAAGCAAGCGCTGGAACCACGACGGCCCCCGGGGGCAGGCAGCAGCGGGAGAAATCAGTCGAGGACGGCGGGAAGGATCGCGACGGTGTGACTTTCCCATTCGTTGACACCGGCCGCACGCATGCGCATGGAGCAGACCAGGTGACGGCCACTATGCGTAGGGGATTCGGATTGACACTAAGCCGAAAAGAGATACTTAAGCGCATAAGCAAAAAAGAAGAAAAGAAATGCTACACACACACACACACACACACACACACACACACACACACACACACACACACACACACACACACACAAAGAAAGACACAAAAATTGTGGGCAGCTTCCACCAGACCGCGCAAGGCCGGATCAAAGCGAATTTGACCGATAGTTTACTGAAACGTGGCTGTGGATGTGGGCTGCACCGGGGCACTTGGCAAGTCCGGGTCATCCTCTTCATTACGTTCTTCTTCGTCATCAGCATCGTGATCACCTTCATCTTTATCATCATCAACTTCATTATCTTCAACCGGTCACTTGTCGCTGTGACGTCATCCTACGTGATGTAGCCTGAAATCGAGGCCATACAAGGTTAGCTGGTAGATGCGTCGATTGGGTGCTAGGCAAGGTTATTTCAAGGTCATATTTCGTGACAGGACGAAGTTTGGCTAGCTTAAGCAGCTTCGCTGCTGGAAAACAGAGATAAGTGCCCTACTGTTGACAGAGTCTCTATATCATTTGGCAAGGGAAAGAACTAAGATTCGCAAGGCCTGCACAGACAACGAACTAGCGCAGTGGCAGCGTGAGTGCTCTCTCATTCTTACAGCACAGTCCCTACTGAGTTGGGTTCGAATCCGCACAGGCGTGGAGCTTTTTTTTTTTCTGTCTCGTTGTGAGCGATGGCGGTTACGGACCCCGGCGGCAGCGCCGGCGGCGGACTCCATCGCCACAAATTTCGGTAATTATTGCAATAACCGAAATTCGTGGCGACGGATGCGTCGAATGAGACCGTAACATCCGAGTGTGACGATTTATTTCACTTTATTTGCAGCACTGTCTGATTTCCAGTCTGTTGCAGTGAAGTAAAACAGCGCATAAACTTGCGCACTAACGGTATTTCTAGTTCTTTTTCTCGAGTTACTGCGCACCGCAACGGCCGCAGCGTGCGGACCTGAGGCCCTCATTCTGAACCCGCACCTGGCGCGAAGGTATCAACGCAGGGGTCTCAAGCTCACCTCAGCTAGCAAGCCACGAACACGAAATTTATTCCCACAAAGGCCGAGTCAAGTCAAAGGCGACAGACTAGCGCACATTTGTCCGTTGGGTTAATTCAGCTGCTTTCGGACGGTGGAACTCTTCGACACCTGGCCGACACCAGCTGACCGACCATTCCATTCACACCTGTCGCAGAAGATCCGGTAATCCGTAAGAGATAGGAAGTTCGCAAAGGATTGAGCAGCACACACACACACAAACATACACTACATACATACATACATACATACATACATACATACATACATACATACATACATACATACATACATACATACATACATGACTGCTGCAATGCTTCAAGATCAGACAAAACGCCCATAAGTATAGGCAAAGCGAATTCGCAGTTGTTTCTCACTGCCATGAGCAACAACAGCTTCACACGTACGCAGCAGAACATGGAACTCATCGAGGCAACATCCAAACCTGCGAATAGCCAATAGAAATGGCAGACTTATTGATTTTTCTATTTAAGAAAATTCAATACGCTACCAACCATACACAGGCATTTACGCATGATAACAGAAAGAGAGCAAACGAAGGTTTGCGATCCTGCGCTCTATATATCAAGGCTGTAATCGATGGCCGCGGATATACCAATCCGGTGCTCCCTTTAAACACGTGCCCGACCGTATGTGTGTGGCTTGATGTATGGCAGCGTGCGCAAGACAGCGGCGGCGGCATTGCGTCGGCGGCGTGAGCAGGAACACATAGTACAGCGTGCTTACGCAACCTGCAACGATGCCCTTGTAAACGAGACACGAAAGGAAATAAGAGCGAAAGAACCTATAACGACTACCGCTGTACAGCGCTGCTGTTATTGCGAAACATCGCTCGGCGGCGCTTGCACGGCGCTAAAGACGCACGACGGAAAGAACGACCATTTATCGTAAAATTTCGCAAAAACTCGCTTCCTTCCACGTATACACCCGAATCGTCCTCGAACTAAAGTCCCTAGATTTCCTCACTTCTTTGTTTAAGAAACGAAAATAATATCTAGGGACTTAGTCGAACGACACTGCAACACGTCTCGAGTTCGCACTCCTTTCGCGGACAAGAAGGAAAACAGAGAGAGAAAAAAAAAAGGGGGGGGGGGGGGGGGAGTGATTAATTTGTTGGCCAAAAAATAAAAAAAGACTGCAGCAAGGTGCACGAGAGCGTTTTGAAATTTTCGAAATGAGGCGCGAAATTTTTATCCTTGACTGCACAGTCGCGCCATCTTCCGTGTCCCTGCGGTCGTCACGTATACAACATTTCACGGTCGCGAACATTTCATTGTCTTTCTTTTTTCCTGTTTATTGCAGAGTATATCCCCATAAATTCTGCCTGTTGCCGGATCCCCGAGACCGACTCTCCTTAATTAAATACGTGGTAAACGCAGAAGTACCTTAAAGGGACAGTAAAGTGAGAAACAACGCTTTCTCTTAGTATTACAAACTGTCCAATCGCAATTCAAAAAAAGAATTACATGGCAGTTCCACGCCGTCAAAACCGCCGGGACAGCGAAGGAAATACGGAATTTTAGCGGTAACCCGCAATACGCAAAGCACCTACCGTGATGAGGTATGCCGGGTGTAAACAGCGCATGCGCAAACATGGCCGACCACCCGAAGCGTATTCCTTCCGATTCTAATCTTTCGAGTGGTCGTCGCGCGCTCTGTAGCCCTCGAGTTACTGATGTTTGTATTTGCTTTAGTTTTGTATCGTAAAGCTTCGACAGTAAGCATCTGTGACAATTCGACACCGTTTCTGAGCGCTACACTCAAATTGTCGAGACTGTAGGCTTAGCGAGCGTCCGCCGAAATTTCGGAGGACATAAATCACGTGGTCTTGCTTTTTCTGTTTATTACCCATGGATAGCCGGCGCCACTCTACTGTAAAGAAAAAACGACGCAATTGGCCTCGAGATCGAACACAGTCGGCGCCTAGCGGCGTGTGGACGAAGCTCCCAAGTGTGGATAGCTCACTGCGTCGTCTGCTAGCCACTGCGCTTTTACATGCGCGCGTACGTCACACATATCCTGCAATATGTTTGCTCCCTGAGCCGGTGCAGTGTTGAATGCTTTCATTTGTTCTTATCCAAGCGTAAACGTATTAGTTTTATCAGTATTTGTCATTGCGCCTGTGTCGTGAGTGTGCTATGTCATCGTCACACCTCCGGTTCGGCACAGCTATTTCAGTTTGGATGCTGCTGTGCATTTCAAGTATACGGCAAAGTGCACTTAGCGTCCTTCAGAAAAGTCAAGCGGGAAACATCAACGCGTAAATGCAGTACTGCAGCGATATCGTCTCGTGGATGTGCGATTGCGAGCAAGACGAAAAATAGCTGACGTGTTTTGTTTGAAGTGCGCATCTTTTTTTTTTATGACCTCTTCTTGTCACGGTCATGGAATTCATCATGCGAAGAAAGCGATGCGTTTGAGTATTAAAATGTTTACTTAATATAGGTGTGTGTCAAATATCGTGATAGTCCTTAAGCGGCGTATACAGCCTCGTAGCTTCAATAACTGCCAGTTTACTGCCTTGCAAGCGTTTCATGGAACATGACATGCAAGTCATTTGAACGCAAGTATGCGGGTAAGTGATGCAGTGGAGTACACAAGCTGCTGCTTCAACTCAATGCGCAGTAACAGCCCTTTTTTGTTGTAGCCAATAGTGAAAAATGAGCAAAAACTTAATACTGAACTCTATTAGTCGCGCAACAGCAATGCCAACATTGTGACAGTATAGAGAACTTAAGTGTGGTGAAAAAAAAAAAAAAAGACGGAGAGAACAGTCAGTGAGGCTGGGTGATCTCAGTGCTCCGTTGAATGGCATATATCACGCTTCCTTCACGCGCGATAAAAACCTTTTTGCACGATTACTGCACTTATATGAGATTGAAGGACCTATATATTACCGTTTGACTGCCAATTAATGTTTTTGTTTATTTAAAAACTGCCTCGAACCTCTCACAATAGAGCGCCGCGGTGTACATTTCAATGCGCGCCGGCGAACGCCTATCCACACTCACGGGGTGACAGTGCTGCCATCTACATGTCGATCTCGAGGCCAATAATATCCGGCATCTTGTACGCCTTTGCGTATAAGTTTTACGCATAGCGGCGTACCCGTGGCTACGGGGATCGGACCCGAAACTTCGCGTTGGCGCCACTTGACGGCGACAAAAACAACGCTTTACTTTATCTGGTATGCCAATGCGTCTTTGCGTATAGCGGCTTACCATACACGCTCGCTATAATGACACAAAGCACTTAATGGGCGACGGATCCTAGTATTGAAGAATCGAACGATCGAATTTAACATGTTTCCCGGACCTTTCGCTTTTCTCTTTCTTTCTTGAAAATAAAAATGGAAGTGTTAGCAGTTTAAACAATAACGAAAGATTTCTCTTGTGACGAAAAAAAAATCCCCCTCGAAAGTATGCACACGAATATCTGGTACCTCTCCCAGCTGGTACGACGTTCATAGAGCTCTCGGTTTTCTTCTTTTTTCCATTTTCTTTATTTTCTTTTTTATGTCTTGGTCGATACCAGACTTGGGACATCGCGTGTGTACAGTTAAGGCCCGTCCACACTGGCGGAAAAACGCGCGCGGCGCGCCGCCGGCGGCAGAACGCGAGCGATCGTCTCGTGCCGCGAGACGATCGCTCCGTGCGCGATTTCGCGCGGCGCGCCGCGTGCCGCCGTGGAGGAGACCAATCGAAGCGTCCCCGTCCGTGACGTACGCGCTCCATGGCGGAATCACGCAGACCCGCCCGGAGGCTCGTTTCGTACTCGTGCAGTGGCTCGATCGCTTGCCTCTCGCGCTCGTTCGCCCGAAGGAGGCGGGATTTCGCGGGGCTACGGCCGCGGTTCGCCGCGAGCAGTGTGGAAGTGCCGCCACCGAAGCGTTCCTCCGCCGGTGGCGCGCCGCGGGCGTTTTTTCGCCAGTGTGCACGGGCCTTTTGACCGCGTTGAATCAAATTCCTTTCAAATTCCTTTCGTGTCTCGTCTTTAACCGATACATGGGGCAGGCAATGAGATGTGACACTGAATGAGGCGGTGACTGACCGAGTCCCGTGGGCAGGAGCGTGTCGTCGTGCAGGTCGGCGAGGGTCATGGAAAGGGGCCAGCCCATCTGCGAATGGGGAGGGAAGTGGCCGCTGCGCCAGGACGGGCTCATGGGTAGGCTGCCTCCACCGCCACCGCCGCCTCCCCCAGGGTGGTGGTCGTCCATACCTGCACACGCGCAGGAAAGAAGTACTGCTCAGAACACGGCATCAAGTCGTCAACAAATACACTGATAAACAGGAATAAACCCAGTGGTCATTATTTCATAGAATCAAAATTCTAGCGAGAAGCAGGGATAGACTAGCTCGTGAGCTTTCTGAAGCGTTCTCTATCAATCAGAGAGGTGACATGTGCATCAGCACCACTTCAGTCTCCCTGCGTGCCAGTGAAATTAGATTGTTAAGCAGGAGATATTAGGCATTCTCTCATCTGCACAAACGAATGCGCGTGCGCTAAGATTTTCTTCAGTCCTCTCGGGTTCATCGCGCGCTGTTTTCAATAAACATAGATGGAGTACAGCGCCCCTCCTGTCCAGTCTCTCTACGTCCGTGTCCAATTGTTTGCGCTGCTTATGTTTGATGATTTGAAGAATGCGAGACCAACTAGCCCCGCAACGTGTTCTGCTAAACCGAGTGGTCAGCCCATCAATCCCTAAGTCCGCAGTCTACTTACGTTAAAGGGGGTTAAAAGATTAAATTTCAAGGTATAAAAGAGCCTGATGCAGGCTTCCACTGCATGAAGGGACACTCAGCACTAAGTGTTGGAAACAGCATATGTTTAAAATATATGTTAACGCCCTTTCTAAGAGTATACTAGATGCTCATTGTGGCGATCGAGACACATCGCCAGCGTGCCTGACATCGACGTCACTCTTTTGTGACGAAAATTTCAGTGACGTCTACCAGAAAAGGATGACGAACGATGAGCGGTGACTCACATAACCGACAGTGCACGCAGAGACTGGCGACAGAGACTGGCGAAGAGAAAAAGGCAGGCCGATATGTCGCAGTGTGCGCGTCACAGCTTTTTGTACGTGGCAGCACTTGATCAAGCGTCCTAGACAGTGACGTCGCTATCCGACTCAGCGTCCAGAAACTGAAACCGACGGCTGTTCACATAAATAGCGCAATATTAATTTATCTACCGCGAATACATCAGTCTCCGAGCGTGTGTCGCGCTTCCTGCAGCAATAAGAAACGTTTGAAAGAAAGAATACACAAGCCACAGATTTCATGTCAGTGTCTCAGCCCCTTGAAAAGTGTACTAGTCAAGTTACACGACCAGTCAAACGGCGGTCATAACTATAACAGCGATATGCAATATCGGTTTAGGAACTTGAAAATATCCAGCCCTTTTGTTCCTTTCTTATCTTTTTTTTTTTTTCATTTTGTAATCAACTTGATTTCCTGCTGCCCCACCACGGTGGTCTAGTGGCTATGGTACTCGGCTGCTGATCCGAGGGCCGCGGGATCGAATCCCGGCCGCGGCGGCTGCATTTCGATGGAGGCGAAATGTTGAGGCCCGTGTGCTGTGCGATGTCAGTGCACGTTAAAGAACCCCAGGTGGTCGAAATTTCCGGATACCTCCACTACGGCGTCTCTCATAATCATAACTGGTTTTGGGACGTTAAACCCCACAAATCAATCAATTGATTTCCTGCTGAAAATCCTCACTCGGTTTACTCAGCGATACACCTTTCTCAAGGGCTACCATGTCGGACGTTGCATGCAAGCAAGCAACACGGGACCTTCATACTTTCGATTATTGCAGTTTTATTGCGTAAAATTCTTTCGTCCAACGTAGCGACTCAAACTTAGTAATAAACGAACGATTAAAAATGAATCTTGCACACGAGCGATCCAGTTGTTAGGCGACAACCACGGACAGGATAGCCGCGGCGCAACTCCGGCGGATCGCGGCTGGCGTTGCTGCGGATCGCGGCTGGGATGCTAGAAAATCCTGTAATGCTAGCTATACCGTACACGCTGCACTGCTTTGCTATCTCTAAATTCAAATTTATACACGTAAACACAATCTCTAAACTACCAATTCCCTAGGTAGGGTTCCTTTGTAGACAGTCCAGCAACGAATTGCCGATTAGTTCAGTATTAATTAAAGTTACAACTCGGATACAACTTCATTGTTTTTACTTCAAAATACACGTTCAATATCCAGAAATCAGAGCAAACAGTATGTTTTAGTCCTCGATGCGGTACTGAGAGCACTACTGGGCTAAAGGTAAATCGCCATCGTGTTTAACCGCAGTTAAGGCGTGTGGCAAGTATTACGTTGGACAGACTGGACCGTGGACTGGACGCATGCGTTAACATGCGAACCAGGGAACATTAGCTAAATCTACAGAAGGACAATGAACTTGCGCATTTGCCTCGAAATGCAAAGTCTGCGCGTTACAACTGCACCTTCGGAGATTACATTCCGTGAGCGCTGGTTTCGCCGTTATAGGCATCTTGGTGGCTTCTGGGAGCATACGCGTCTTTTTCGGTGTGTGTTCTCTGTATCCTAACAAATTCAATTGGCAGTGCTACCCCTGTGGCCATCCTCGTCTTCTCTTATATGCGTCCTTTTAACGCCAATTATGCTTTCCAACCACGGCGGTAACAAGTTCTCCTTCCGCAACTGAGACGCCGGTGTTGAGACGCTAGTGGTTCTGCTAAACCAAACTGCGCATTCTCTCGCAGTTTTAAAACGCTGAGGAACTCAACGACACAAGAAGGCTGAAACAATCTACACATAGATAAATGAACCTTTTCGGACGCGATATTGCCGGGTGCTGCCATGCTGCCCCCTGGAATGTCTTTCGCATAGTTAGTGCCCTCCCCCTCCCCCCTTTCTATAAAAGGAGCACTGCACAAGCATACATTGCCACGCCTATTTTTATACTCCCACGCAGCAGTCTATGGAGAGTAGGTGCCCCTTCCTTCTGATATAAACTGGTATACGCTCATCAGAAGCCTTCGACGTTGGTAACAATGCGCTTAATATTGCCAGTAATTACAGCGGTGGAAGTTGGAGCAGCGCCTGCGCTCAACATCGCCGGAACCGGAACAACGCAATTTTTCGACAGGAAATGTATAACGCAAGCGTATAGTGCTTCCTCGTGAAAAACTAACCTGGCCTACAACTGGCGAACCGTTCGCGGCACACACAGACTCGGGAGATCTTCGTGCCAACACGTTGCACACAGTAATGCGACGGGACCACGTGAGCGAGAGTGAAAAAAGAAAGAAAAGAAACTGTGGAAACCAACCTGTGGAAAGCGGCCAGTACAGTGCTGTACTCTGGACATTCCATCACATCAAACTGACTGACACCACAGGCCTTCCTGATTGGCCTAACAATGTCGCCATTGCAGACGTCGACGATGTGGCGGAACTTTTGACGATTTCCAGAATATCACAGAAGACAAGTCAGTGTGCAAAGCAACGTACCCCTTTAACAATGCGACAGCACGGAAACGCGTACCCCTGCATTCAAGTGGAGAATGCATGAAGCCACGCATGCTCCAATCGCAGAGTGCGTGCTTTTGCAATCCGCCGATTGGTGGCGTCGTCATACCACATCCGACACTCATGTTTATTGGCGCTAACACCGGATCGCGGTTACGTTTTGCTTCGTCACGTGACACACTTCGACGCACAATCACCGTGTCGTAAAGTTTTACCGCGTCGATGTTTACGGCATCAACCTCGAACTAGTCCACACGTAAATGCAGAAGGACCAACTGATCGGCTAGTTGGCAGTTCATACTAATGCGAAGGTGCGCGAAACAACGCAAACACAAGGAAGTACACGAAACACTGCGCAACGTTTCGCAGTGTTTCGTGTACTTCCTTGTGTTTTGTGTTTGCTTCGACCACCATCGCATTAGTATGTCAATGCAGTTCAGCCCGAAAGATCACGATTGTTTAATAGCTATAATTAGTGATGGTGTTTTACGTGCCATAACCAGATATGTTTAGGAGGCACGGCCTATAGTGCAGAGATCCGAAATAATTTTGACCACTTGGGGTTCCTTAACGTACACCTAAAGCTATAACTAGGCGGGTCTGCATTTCGCCCCCATCGAAATGAGGCTGCCGTGGCCGGGATTCGATCCCTGGACCTCGAGCTTCTCGAGCCAACACCTACAGCCGCTAAGCTACGTTATACCACGGTGGGCACGTCGCGGACTGTTTAAATCGCGTTATTTGAAGGCATAACTTCGAACACGAATCGTCGCAGTCGCCTCGTACACAGGGAGGCGAATAGCAGAGGGGGGTGAAAGAGGGGAGAGAATGCGAGGTGAGAGTAGAGAAGGAGGGAAGAGTTGTTAAAGCCGAGCACGAACGGCACTTCCGGTATACCGGAAAGTTATGCGAGCCCCCGCTGAGGCTTCTTTTACGGGCCCAATCCATCCTTACACATCCGCCACCGGGCAACCGCTCGTATGTAGCGTTCGAGCAGCAAGGACATTTGCGCACGCACGAATTGTGCGGTTGCAGCCGCATTTCACATTGGTCGCAACAGCGCCGCGTCTTTCTCGCCGCAATGCGTCCCGCCGGGTGGCACAAGCTAAGAGAGATCCAGGCTAAAGAAAGAAAGAAGAAGAAAGAAAGAAAGAAAAGAAAGCTCGACCTGTGGCCCCGTCGATATATCCGCGCAAGCCAGCGGTCCGGGGAGCCACACATTTGTTTCAACCGCGTGGCTTTTTAGGAAGCGACCAAGTGAACACGGGGAGGTTCATTATTCTCTCTCTCTCTCCCTCCCCGCGACCGCTGAGAGGGCTCAGAAACAAGAGCGAACACCAAAGCGCAGGATAGGCCCGACTCGCTTGCGTGCAGATTTTAAACAAGCCGAGCTGTGCGTCCACTCAAGACGTTGCGTTAGGTAAGAACGAGCTCTGGGCGGAAGCAGCTACGTAAGCCAATGAGTTGCGGCCAGATGGAAGCGACAAGGGAGGTGCGGTTACCGCGGTATGTCGAATCCGTCGCTCAGGAAAACTACGGCATGCGCCTTTCTTCTTTTTTTTTTCTTTTTTATCCAGTAGAACTGGAATCCTTAACGGTTCGATGCTACGGGAAACGCTTCCTGTTGTGGACGCCCAAATGGCTCTCGGTATCAGGCGGTTGGCCTCGAAAACCAATGTAGTATACTGCCATAACTTGCGACCTTAACGAAGATGGGCGTCCTAAGCGAGCGCATTGCCGACCGCTAGCAACTGTGTTTACTAACATTCTTCCACCAACATTCTCCCAGCCACCCAAGGCTCTTCGTCGCGCCCGCATCTCCCACTGCCACTGGCTGCACGGAAGCAACGCCGAAAGAACAGAAGAAAGAGAAAACCGAGAGTGGGGATAGCCTCTTCTTCCTCGCATCCTCCGGACGAGCCGCTCCCCCCCGGATGCGCTGATCGTGAACTTCCTCGCGGCGCTGGTCAACTTGATCGGCGCCTCCTCTCAAGAGGACGAGGCAAGCGCCGAGAAGAAGCACCTCCAAAAGATGATGAAAAGACCCGAGCCATCCGCTTGCCGCTGGCCTTCTCGCGGTGGAGAGGAGAAAGGAAGCAACAACTTGCCCGCCAGCCTCCTGCTTGCACGCCACCCGGCCCCCTCCCCCTCTGCTCGTGATCTCAAAGCCCCAGCGTAGGCTGCAGAAGCGTCAGGAGATTCTCCCCCCCCCCCCCCCTTGCTCTCCCCGTCTTTCTATCCCGGATCTGGCGCGCCGACGTTTCGCCATAAACGGCGTCCGGATTTCTCCGCCGCAAGTAGACCTCCCCCCTCGTTCACCCCCCCTAACTTTCTTACTTCCTCCTCTGCCACCAGTACTGGCGTCGTTGGCGCTGCCCCGAAGCGCGCTTTCGCGGCCGCCCCTGCTTGCGGGAAGTCGCGGAAATTCCTGCCCCCTTCCCGCCGCCGCCGCCGCTGGCGATATCGCCGCTGTGTCAAGGTGGTGCCGGCGGTGGTGGTGGTGGGTGCACGCGTGAGCTCTGCGCGGTACACTGCTGCGCGGAGGAACGCGCACGGCTTCGTTTCTTTTTTTTCGTGTTATATGCGTCCTCGAGAAGGAAAAAAAAAAGACAACTGCCGTGAGTCAGCGCCGTTCGTGGTAACAGAGATATCGTCGTCACGAGCCGCGATCTCCGAGAAAAATAATGGGCGTCAATAACGGCCAGTTTGTCCGCTGGGCCAGTCATGCTCCCGGGGAACGAAGGCGGGTGTAGTGCGAGCCAACACTCGGCTGCAGATCCGAAGGTCGCGGGATCGAATCCCGGCCGCGGAGGCTGCATTTCGATGGAGGCCAAATGTTCAGGCCCGTGTGCTGTGCGATGTCAGTGCACGTGAAAGAACCCTAGGTGGTCGAAATTTGCGGAGACCTCCACTACGGCGTCTCTCATAATCAGAGCTGGTTTTGGGACGTTAAACTCCACAAATCAATCAATCAGCTACAGACCTCTTACCAGGGCCTGATGTTACCGAGTGCGTCGGTCTCTTTATGTACAATGCACTCTCGACATACTCTGGTCGGTTGCGTCGCGACATCACAGGTGTTTAATTTAAATTACAGTTCAATGCCAACGGAGTTCTTGTTTCACCACGAACCAGTCTATGCGATGCTTTACTGTGTTGAGGAGTAAATAGGAAATATACCATCAAAATGACGGGCCTTTTCGATGGGTACCGCATGCTACGCGTCGGCTAGAGAAGTTGAAGAGAATAGCTGTCAAATGCTTCGAATTGATCACGCTCACTGGATATATATACTGTGGGACTTGCAACGACTGATGCAAAACGCGAAATGTCGTGGACAATAGCCAAACTCACACGGCCATGTCCCGTAAACCGCGGCAAAACATATATGACCGTTATATGAATATTTCTCATACAAAATAGAGCAGGTTTCAGCCGGGTTATGAGACGCGTCGTGATAAGAAATATATGTGGAAACGTTGCATGGCGGGAAAGCTATAATACGGGCTTCTGTACGCTAAGAGAACATGAGAACTATAGAAGACACGCAACACTCAAGTGAAACGAATGTCTGACTGATGAATCAACGGACTGTTACATGGGCAGTCTTCCATGTGTTTCGTTATCCTCTACAACCGGCTCTTGGCATTACCGCTTCTACGTTTATGGAACGCATGCCGTGATGACCGACCATATATACCAGCACGGTCTCTAGACGGTAAATTAAAGGAGCCTTGCAACACTGTTTGAACAAAGTCAGGAAGTGGCACCAATCAGTCGGGGAGCTTTCGAACGCAGCTGGGAAGCGCCCGCCCTTCCTTCGACAAATGACGTCAGAGGGCGGGGCACCGACTAAGTCGTTTGACTTTCTGTAACTTTGCTTGCGCCGATAGTCACAGAGAATATGCTTCGCGATCAATCATGGCCACCGCTGCGGATGATGAATTCGCGGACGGGAAATAAGTACATTCGCAGCCTCCTTCTTTGTTTCTCTTCTCGTTTATCGAATGACCATGTCGTGATCCAGTTTACCGGTTTAAACGCAATCACATAACGCGCGCCCTAGACGAGCAACCAGCAGGATTCAATATCAACGGTACGAAGCATCCGACGGAGCCGCGGCAGCGACGTCGCTCGCATTGTCTGCGCAAGGCGCGCATCACATCCGCGAGGAAGAGGGAACATAACCGATCGGAACCGGGCGCGACTGAGATCAAGCCTCGCCCACATCCGGAATACACTCGCCCTCTAGAGCGAGAGGAGGCAAAGCCACCACAAAATGTGCGTGTGCGCAAGAGGTGAGGGTAAAGGGAAGGGGGAGGGGGGCAACAGCGGCGTGCCATCGCCCCGTGCCAGGGGGCAACGGTCCAGATTCGAGCCGCTGAAAAAACGGGCGTCGCCACTTTCGCACACGCAAGCAACGCGGAACCTTGTTTACGTACGAAGCGCGAGGGGAAGAAAAGCTGGAAGAGGGCCTCACGTGACTATCTTGAAGCTTAGTCATAAAAAAAATTTAACGAAGGGAATCATGGGAAATGGGCGCCGGTTACGTGGTAATAAGTCCCTAGATATTTTTTTTCCGTTTTTTTTTTTTAAGTTGCGAAAAGCTTTGATGTACCTCTGGCGCATCTCATTGGTCGGCGTTGCTTTTGGCAGCCATGTTCTTCCTAAAGCTGCTACTTGAACGCTGCAGCGAGAGAACGTCAAAGAAAGTTGCTGCGTTTCAGTAGGCGCTTCCTTACATATGGCACGTTCACTATCATATTTGATAGGAACGCGTATGTTGACGGCCGGGCGCTATCTGCGCGCGCGTGCTCCGCTCCACGTGCTTAGGAAGAACGTGGCTGCCGACGCGGGCTCTGAGCGAGAGGGTGCCGGGAGAGGAGGTACTTGTCGCTACTTAAAAACAGGAAAAATATCTAGGGACTTTAGTAATATGCAGGCGGTGGAAGAATGCACGGTGAAGCGCCACTGAGGCTTACCGCGTCCGTACAACCTTGCGAGCGGTCCGGCAACTATCGTACCCGACAGGCACCGCGCACAGGGTGTCAGGTGGAAGTTAGCTTGCCGAGGCTAGCGGAGTCACGTGACGTCACAGCCTAGTTTCTTATAAAGTGTGAGGTACTTTATGGACCGGGCTGTCGTCTCTTATAATGGGCGTCATGCATGCCAAAACGCGTCGTATACGTAAGGCACACACCGACGAAAAATAAATTAGATGGATCCAGATTAAGAGTGGTGAAAATAAACCAGATTAGCATAATAAAATAAAAGATACAAATTAAGGGCAACTAGTCGCATCATGATATATAAATAAGTGAGAATGATTCGAAAACGCCGACGATAAACGCGATAATACAACAAGCGAAATGCGAGCGACTCGCTGCTTTGCAGTTCGTGAAGCTTGCAATGCAGTGGAAGTGCACTACATAACTTTATTTTTTCACCATTGCATCAAAGATTCAAAGTAGCAGCGTCAACTCGCTAGCACGATCGTCCATAGAGTATTCGAGAACTGCTCTATACACTGCGAAGCGGTTGCGAGAGAAATACATGGAAGTGAGGGTTACACTATAAAAAGCGGTTGTAGTAGGCACTGCATTATAGAGCAAGAAGACAGGAACGTATACGGCCGACAGTTCCTGCGTTCTCTCCGCTACAAACGAAGTAAGAAGGACACACTGCTGTGCCGTACCGCGACGGTCCAATAACAGAGAGCACAGGCTGTTGTGGTGTTACGCCACTGCTCTACAGTATAAGTCTGTCTTTGAATAATGTTTGCAATATAAATCGCGAGAAGAAGATTTCGGTCGACTCCCCTGATAAAAGCAATGCCATGGTAAGGAATGAGTTCCATAATATGTGCAAGAATTCCTTATTTATTTGTTTATCATAGCAACTGTCTCTTGGCACCATAATATAAATCTCTCTTACGAAAAAAAGGGGAGGAGGGGGGCGGCCCATTCTGTAAGCATGAAAGTGTTTTATTCCGCGGTCCACCGAGGCCTCACTCACGCCATTTCCGTCACGGAAATGACGCAGTGAATTTTCGCATACGGAAATCCAGAGTTAATATACTGACTCTACAGTCAAAGCCCGCCCGCGCGCCGCCCTGTTGCAATTGTGTCAATGTGGCCAGCCTAAGTATTACCAGGGTCCATTGAGGGACCCTGGTATTACTGAAAGAGCTAAAACAAGTGTAGGTCCTCTTATGCTGATTCCTTAAAAAACGAATAATCTTGCGAAGATTAAGTGTGAATATTAAGCATACTGAAAACGCTTCCTAAAAATGTGATTAATATATTTCACGATGAAGGCGTTCGCTCAATAAACGCGGTTTCGGATGTCTATATTTCTGTTTTTGGATGCTCCCTCATTTTGGGTGTCTGATATGACATATGTGATCGCGCGGTGACATCGGTTGACGCGATGGTGCATTCGTGCGGTTACGTTCTTACTGTTACGACCGGCCCTTCTCTTTGTGACCGTAGCGGGGCAGCGACCGAAGGGTTGAAGCGGTGTCAGGGCACCGGCTTGGCAACCGGGCTGTTCGATCATGCCCCAGCCCGCCTCAGCCGCAATGTACAGGCAAAGAAACTCAAACTGGTAGGTTGTGCGTCGAAAGAGCTTTCTGCACCCGAAAGAAGAAACCACGATTAACACGTACGTACGGTTACACCGGTGTTCTCTGTACGCACGTTGAATATCGCGCACGGACCGCTCGGACACGGCGATAATCGACAAGATCGCACTGACAACGCCGGGTGCACCACGTCCACTGACAACCCCGCGTTTAGTCTCGGTTTTTTTGCCGAGACCGAGCTTCCCAGCTCCACGGACGGCCACCGTTCCACATTCTAAGGTTCCATCGCCGGGGATAACTGAAACGTGTTCTTTGAAGGCCTTGATTAAACAGCTCTGATCGTAAACAGGATAGCTGCTGCCGTCTATCGGCACTGATTTCCTCGCATAGCCTTCGAGATTGGCGCGTCTATGCGGCATTTAGGAGGCTATGTGTTTTCATACTTTGTTGCCAGATTAATACCGGCTACTATCCCCAAGGATAGCGTGAGCGTTGCCAAGATGGCGTCGACCGCGGGGACCCCCCCCCCCCCCCCTTCCTCCTCCCATACACGGGCCCTATGGGGAGCTTTGCCTTCAGAGTCAGTATAAATCCATGATGGTGGGACTGTGGATGTTCCCACCGGCGTCATTCATTCCAAGGTACGCGAGGCCTAGTGCCACGAAAGTGCCGTGACACTATGGTATACAGTCCGCATAAATGTACACATGGGTGTAAAGATGCAAGCGCCTTCGATGTCAGTGAAATAGAATGCAGCTGCCACGTGCTACACAGCAGCAGACGCGGCTTCTACAGCGCTACTTACCATTGAAAACAACGTCGCCAGCCCTTTTACACACGGCGTGGTGCCAGGTATACGCAGGCACATCGTGATATTTTATGGAAAACACCGGTACCGAAGAGCACACGCAGTCAAGCCGAGTATAAGATTCAGAGAAGTGTCTGAACCACGGGATGACCTAACTGCTGCGACTATAGCGATGTCGACAGGACGTACCTCCGTCAAGCCAGTAGTCCACTTCCATCGCCTTACACTGACGGCTGTACTGAAGCTGCGGCCTTACGCTGAAGCTGGACACACGTGTGCTAACCACTGTTATTCAGAGAACCACCTCGACCCTCTGTCGATGCTGTTCGGACGAGGGGAGCAAGCATCAAGTACGTGACAGGTGCCCACTACGCGAGGAGTGTGGAGGAATTGTAAAATGGTGGTGATTGAGGCCTTGAACATTGGCCGCATATACCCATTCAGGTGATATTAACCGGGACCCGGTCGACTGTAGGTATGAACATTACAAATTTCTAGAAGAAGTAGCGGAAATCGCTCAGAATAGAATACAAAATGGGTTTTGATTTGGGCTTCTTGGCAGTGATGCATCACGTAAAACAGCGCACAAAGGGGACGAACACAGGAAATGGCAGTAACATGTACGGTGCCCGCGTTACAGCCAATTGTGTCCTTCCTAATAGCTATTTTACACGATGTAGAATGACTACAATTGTTTTTCTCACTGTTAATTAACTGTCTCGGTAAAACATTAAATAAGAGGAAGACGAGGGGCGGTTCAATGTGGAGGGGAAGCCGGTTAGAGTGGTTACTTTTCTGTGTGTTTTTTTAAAATTTATTTCTTCCGTGCTCATTGTTTATTAGACACAGCGAAATCAATCGCTCTCGTGGGAGATGGGTTACACTTTCCCGCTTTAGTGGGGCCTGGTAACACCCGTATGGCGTAACCACACTGTAAGCAAAAATTAGCCGATATGGGAGCTTTTACCAGCGCGTCAACCGAAAAAACTCCCATGCCCCAACCATTTACTCCGTCATAGCGGAGTGAATTCGGCACATGACATGATTTTACCACCATTGCTAAGTGACGGAGTATAAAAACGACATGACCTTATTATACTACCCACACGGAGTTTCAGTTCACGTGGTCCCAACTCCCACATGGGAGTTTTTAACAGCCGTCTTCGGTTGCGACGCTCTTGCGGCGGTGTGATGTGTGTGATGCGCGCTCGCGCTCGCGCGTCTGTTTAGTGCTTCCGTGTGATGCTCCAGTGCATTGGTTGGTTCGACGAATCGTCGGTGGGAGTTTTATCTGTGCGTGCTCGCACGAGTGCTTAGTGCGTCCAAGTGAAGCACCACTTCGTTTTTGTAAACGAGTCTTGAGTGCGCAGTGAGTTTGCAACGGCCGATCAGTGTTCTGTGTAAACGTGTCAAGGCACTTTCCACTGGTAACCGCTCTGCTCGTCCAGCCAGAAGCCGAATGCCGCGCGTCGACCAGACCACCACAGTGATGCGTGAATCGGAAATAATTTTGTTATGAAGTGGCTGGGGCACCACCACCCAGCGAGTGTTGACGTGGTTTTAGGCTTCCGAAATTGTCAAGATTGTATGCGGACAAACCAGGATTATCGGAAAGCAAACGTCAAGACTATCGACCGGAAGGAGAAAGGACCAAAAGGATACCAAATTTACCCAGGTAGATCGAATATTAATAAAATTATGCAAGAAATTGTCCCGGACCACGCCTAGGCTTAGCTGGCTTCAGCAAAAGCTCCTACATGGATGGGCCCGGATGGCATCTCAAATAGGCTCCTACGTAACTTGGATAGTAAATCCATCCAGAAGCTAACCGAGGAAGTCAACAAAATCTGGGAGACGGGGCTTGTCCCCGAATCCTGGAAGACTGCCTCCGTGGTGCTTATTCCAAAGCCAGGGAAACCTTTAGCACCGGAGAACATGCGGCCGATCTCGCTTACATCCTGCGTAGGAAAGGTGGCTGAACATGCGATCCACAATAGAGTGTCCCGGTACATCGAAATTAAAGAGCTATTTCCGCAAAACATGGTGGGCCTAAAGCCCACCCGTGCCCTATCTGCACAGGACGTCATGCTCCTCATTAAGAGACAAATTATTGACAACTACACCAGAGATACTAGAGCCATACTAGCTCTAGACCTGGCCAAAGCTTTTGACAGCATCTCTCACAAGTTTGTGCTTGAGGCAGTCTCGGATATGTGTCTGGGACAACGTTTCCACGCATACGTTAGCTCCTTTCTCAGGGAACGCAGGGCTTCCATTAAGATCGGACAACTAAAATCCGCGGAATTTACCTTGGGAGCGAGAGGCACTCCACAGGGGGCCGTCATCTCTCCCCTGCTCTTCAATATTGCCATGAAGGGCCTCTCCGAGCGACTCGCCACGGTTCGCGGGATTAACCATGCTCTCTACGCGGACGATATCACTGTGTGGTGCATGGGAGGGTCCGACGCCGAGGTAGAGCAGGCACTTCAGCAGGCACTCAACGTCACGGAGGGCTTTCTAGTCGGTTCGGGATTGAGCCTGTCGCCTGCCAAGTCCTAGTTGTTACTTTACCGACCCACCCGACGAGGGATGAGGAACCTCACTCCTTTAGAGCACATTCCAATATCTCTATACACACGTGACGGGCAGAGAATCCCCAGGGTAGACTGCATCAGGGTGCTCGGACTGTTGCTGGAGTCGAAGGGGCGCAACTCGCAGATTATAGCTCGCATCACTTCCAAGACGGAGAACATGCTTAGGCTCATACTCAGGGTCTCGAACCGCAGGGGCGGGCTGAGCGAGAGCAATCTCCTTCGGCTCTACCATGCGTTTCTCATGAGCCACATTAATTACGTCGCTTCGGCGCTGCACTGGTCCAAAAGGGAAGAGGCAAAAATCGACGCAATAATGCGCACGAGTATAAAGCGAGTTCTAGGGTTGCCTATCAGCACCAGCACTGAAAAGCTCATACAACTGGGCATGCATAACTCCCTCTCGGAGGTGATCGAGGCGCAGAAAATGGCTCAGGTAGTGCGCCTATCGTCCTCGCAGGCCGGTAGACGTATCCTGGAGTCCATTGGCTGCGGTCTTACACAGATTCGTGAACGTAAAGTGACTCTACCGTCTTCTATCAGAGGTACATTTGCCGTAGCTCCACTTCCCAGGAATGTCCACCCGCAGTACAATGTAGGACGCCGCATAGCTCGGGCCCGTTCCTTATTGAAGTCAGTTGCAGACAGCCCGGACCTCGCTACGTTTGTCGACGCAGCACAGTACGGGCGTTCTGATCGCTTTCAAGTGGTCTCAGTCGACCATAGTGGCAAGCTCCTATGTGCTGCGTCGGTTAGAAACGTTTCGGCAACGATTGCTGAGCAAATTGCCATTGCTGTAGCAATGAAGGACGTATCGCGTCCAAATGTCTTCACGGACTCGCGGTCCGCTGCCAGAGCTTTCGCCTCGGGCTCGATCTCGCGGGAGGCAGCAGCTATCCTCGGCAGCGAGGGGGCTGCCGGGTTTCACACCATAACATGGTTCCCGGCCCACATGGGGGCCAACGTACACCCCGATGTCCCCAACTCCATTGAGTTTGCCCATGACCGTGCGCGAGGTTTCACTCACCGCGGCGGTCCTGGCGAATTCGCGGGCGGGGATGCCGGCAGGTACAGGGACCCGCTCCTCACTTTTCACGAGATCGTGACTCATTATCATCTCTCTCGGAGGGTCTTTCCACTTCCTCACCCTAAACTCACTCGTCCGCAGTCTTCGGCCTTCAGGATGCTCCAAACGGGGTCTTTCCCTTCGCGAGGCAGGTTTAGTAACTTCTCGCCCAACGTTGAACCGCATTGTCCGAACTGTGGAGAGGCTTACTGCTCACTAGCTCACATGCTCTGGCAATGTCCTGCGTTACGTGACACAGAGTTCAGCAAAGAAGAGGACTGGGAGGAAGCCCTGAGAAGCGGCGACCTTTCGGTTCAACTTCGGGCTGTCCAGAGAGCCTGCGAGAGGGCGGAGGGCCACGGTCTTCCTGTCCCTGCGTGGGAGCGGCCCGAAACTGCTACAGGATCCCCCCTAGAAGGGGACGTCCAACTGCAGTTTCTCAGGACCAAAATAAAGTTCTGTGCCTGCCTGCCTGCCTACATGGATGTAAACATAAACTCCCATATAGGTACCCGCAAGAGCTCCGCGATGGATGTAAACACATACTCCCATAGCTACCCGCAAAAGCTCCTCGATGGATGTAAATATAGCTCCGGTCAAGTGGGGTAAATTTTTTACTCCGCATGACCGGAGTATATTAAACCCTTATCGGGGAATGCGCTAGAGGACAGATCATTTACTCCCATCTCGGCTAATTTTTGTTTACAGTGCAGGTCGGTACGCGACGAGGCCCGACAACTGAAGCTATAGCAGCCGTTTCCAGGCTATGCAGCGCGTTATGAATAATAACAACAACAAAATCTAAGTTGACGTGTAACAAAATGCTGCGATGTGGGATGACACTGGAATTACAAGAGCTTTCCCGGCGACGAAGTAAGCAAGAACGGATTTATCGGAAGGGCGTTCGGTGCAATATAGCGGCGCAGATGTCTACACGTTTGAAGGGATGCGATCGACGCGCAAGTGATAAAGTCATAGCGCGCATGGAATGGTAACGCGCATTAAAGGACGTGCACGTAAGAACTGATGACTGCGTCAGTCTGACCAGTGTATCAGATTAATAGGATATTTTTCGCGGATCTACGCATATCTACGCAACAACAGTGCCCACTTTGATTGATTGATTTGTGGGGTTTAACGTCCCAAAAGCAGCTCTGATTATGAGAGACGCGGTAATGGAGGTCTCCGGAAATTTCGACCACCTGGGGTTCTTTAACGTGCGCTGACATCGCACAGTACACGGGCCTAAACATTTCGCCTCCATCGAAATGCAGCCGCCTCGGCCGGGATAGTGCACACTTTGAATGAATGCCCGAGTATTTTAGAAGCGATTAATCGCCAGTTCATAGCACGCTCTTCCACTCGCACGTTGTGTCATGCGGCGTTTTCACAGCATTATAGCATATGAACTCCCCTTCCGCTACTGCTACGTTCCGTCTACCGCTACGGGGTTTGTCTTTATTATTATTATTATTATTATTATTATTATTATTATTGTTGTTGTTGTTGTTGTTGTTGTTGTTGTTGTTGTCGTTGTTGTTGTTGTTGTTGTGTCTTGTGACATTGTACTGTTGCCTCCCCTATGACATACTTAAGAAAATATTGACATTCACTAAAAAGAGCACAATGACACAAACTGGCCTCGATGTCAGTCTTCCACGTATAGAATAACTGACTTAACTTATTTATTTATTTATTTATTTATTTATTTATTTATTTATTTAGCGGCTAAGAAAAATCACCCGCGCACACACGCGTGCCCGCAGGGTTCTGGGCGTCGGGCGCGGATGACGTGCAATAGAAACAAAAAAAAAAAAAAGAACACAGCCCGTCATAAGGAGGCGTTACAAATCGCAGCTGTATACACGTGTACGCTGTACGCCGTACGCTGTGTACACATATATACGCGTCGAAGGACGACGCCCGGTGCGCGGCACGCGAGGTTCGCTCCGCAGGATACATATCCCTCGCCCCACAAATATATATACGGATGCTTTCACTGTTTGCAAAATTCAGGTCACGGATTGCTTGTGCTCGCGGACAGGCTAGTCAATTTAACGGGAAACAATGACGAAGGCGCCCGTAATATGCATAGTATATAGTGCGTTACTAAAGAGTGCAAGTTTGGAGAAACGCGCAGGTTTTCAACACTATATGCACAAGTGTCGTTGCACATTATGCGCACTTTTCTTTTATAAGAAAACGGCACGGCACTTTCCATACACGCGGAAACAACCTTAAGGCGCACAAATAAGTGAGGCCTTGATCCATTCACTTCCTTCAACATTTTTTCGCGCGTGATATAATATACGAACGGACTGTGTGTGTATTAAAGCGATATGTGACAGCGGATGGTTCTTGGAGCAGCAGGCGCGCTGGTGTTCTCGCATTTTCGAAACCGCACGCGCCATCGCAAATAGCAATGCATCAGTCCTTTATACCAAAAAAAATAATAAAATAAAGAAAACGAGTATACCTAATTCTGTGAGCATAAACGCCATCAACGTATGACGTCAGCGCGAGATGTCGCGGTAACATCACGGCTGTGTATGTACAGTAAACAGAGAAAGTTTACGGGATCTGAAACTTCGTAAAGAACCTATATTACCGCTTAGCCTCGCAACATAGACTCGAGTTAAATGTTTCAGTGGGTAGCTGTTTTTGCGACGTACAGGCTGTAACATTTAATTCGAGGCTATGTTGCGAGGTTAAGCGGTAATATAGGTTTCTACGAAGCTCCAGATCCCGTAAACTTTTGCTCTTGACTGTACGTCGCCACAAATGTTTCGTTTTCGGCGCGTCTTCCACTTCACCGAGGTCGCCTCTCTCGGCATAAAAGTGATAAGTCTGATGTAGTATACAGACGCCCAAGTTATGTACGTTACCGACTGTTCAAGAATCTTATGTAGCTTATATGCCGGATGAATGTGTGCGAATGGGGACAGAGATACGTCATTGTTCTGACATGGCAATGATATGGATATAACCGGACGTTTAAGCTTCCAAGCTATACATTGCCTTTAGTACAGGTCAAAATACAGAGATACAATGCCTTGTTTATACATAGCAAAACCGCTAGAACAGATCTCGAAGCTTCTACTTACTGCGTAACATAGTGTGCCAGCCAGTTATGTAGAGAAGCTCATCGTAATGACTTATGCCAATATCTACAATTCTTCATGGACACGAAAACAAAAACAAAAAAAATTATACACGGTTGTTCTTCCATCTCGGTCACAAAAACCCGCGGTTATATACTCGTGCACACAAAGCAAGTGCGGTGTCATCGTGGCACCGCAAGCCACGCCAGAAAGTTTCTTTCCTTTTTATTTAGATACAATCAGAAACTTTAGAGGAATAATTTCATGAGATGGCAGCACACACGCTCCGCGTCTCAGCTGAAGTTATCCGAGCAAAAAAGGAAATGAAATAATCAATAATAAATTACTGGACCAATATACAAGTGCACGTCATATATTAAGGTGCATGCGCTCTTAAGCATCGAACACCATCACTAATAAATAAAAATTAATACGAAAGCAGCATCTCGGTTAACGTTATAAGAGGGACAACTTGCACATACACAGTGTCTAAAATGAATGTATATATTCTGTCCGCGCACGCGTCCTAAAACCTTATAGGTCGTCAAGAACATTCAAACAGAAAGCCGCTTTTGAAAAAGAAAACCGCCGTTCACGTGCATAGACTTTCGACCTTATAGTTCTCTAGACTTGTCGAATGCACGGCACCTGTACACGCGCGCCAGCTCGCGCAACACGAGACCTATCGAGCCAATGCAAAGCACGGCAATACACAGACGCAAATTCCGGGACATCAGAGACGACAGAGTTGGACGAATGCGGACGAATTAGTCCCCAAACGATGGCCCCCCACGCCTCCATCGCTTAGCGATTAGACCGGACTTGTATTGCTTGCAAATGCCGCAGCAAAGTGCCGGCTCGCACGCGTAATATATGTGGAGGAAGCGACAGCAACGTCGTTTTATACGATATATACGCTCCTACTCCGCTCTTCAATCGTATATGTACGACAACAACAACGAAAACAACAATGAAAGGAAGTTCTCGCTCCATTACACACGTCTCTCCACCACCATCAAGCAAGCAAAAGAACGACACGAAACTTGAGTTCCGCCTCGCGACTTTTCTTTTCCCGTCTTCATCGGGACAACGCGCAATGTATATAGCGTCAATTATTGTTGCTCCGTTCTCGGGGCTTCCATATAAACGCCGTGGCATGCGCTCGCGCACACGTACACAAGCGCCTGGCTGACGTCCAGGCGAAGAAAAAGCGAGACGAAATCCGGCCAGGCGGCGGCGGATCGTTCCATTAAGTCGGCCCGGGACAGCGAATGACGTCACACAGCGCAGAAACCATGGGCAGCAGGAAGAGAGCGCGCGATCACTCTCTATATAGGCAAATTCCCTCGTTTACTTCTGGTTTCTTTCTTCGCGCATAAGGGAGAAGACCTCCGCCTGTACGGTGGCGATGCATCGAATGCGCATGTGATGCCGAAACTGTTATACGTGTATGTATACTATAGGCTTCTGTCTATACGCGTCAAACGTATGCGCGAGAAACACATTCGCGAATGAAAACATTTCGACAAAATGTATGCATTGTGGAGCAGCGAAGGGGCTCGTTACTGCACACTGTGCACATTGCCCAGTCACGTCAACATCGGGGAATTTGCTTAGTGCCGGATGCCGACGTAACCTCGCGACCGATGAGCATCGATTCCATGCGCATCGTATAATGCAAGGCGTAGTCAATGAAGCCCCCTTCCAGCTAGGCAAGCGTCGTCACAATCATTATCAGGCTGTCCACGCCCACTGCAGGGGAAAGGCCTCTCCCACAGATCTCCAATTATCCCTGTCCTATGCCAACTGCGACCAACTTATCCCCGCACACTTCCTGATCTCATCTGCGCACCTAACTTTCTGCCTCCCCCTGCCACGCTTCCCTTCTCTAGGAATCCACTCTGTTACCCTTAGTGACCAACGGTTACGGTTATTCGCACTACGTGCCCTGGCTGTGCCCAGTTCTTCTTAATTTCCACTAATATGTCCTCAACACGCGTTTGTTTCCCTGGCCCACTGCGCTACGCAAGCATACCTCAAACATAACATGCAACCGTAAATATTCATGAAGCAGACGACCAGATATCGTTCCCGGAATGCCACTGACCGCCACAGTTTGTGGCATGATGACGCACATCCTTCGCGAATGCTGAGGACCGTTCGAAAATTTCGGTAGCTAAACGTTAGTAAGTTCCCCAGGAACGATCGACCTGGTACCAACAAGAGACAATACAGTTGAGTCCCTGTTCAAACTCACGGGCAGCCCACGAGATCGTGTAGCCCGTACCACTAGATGTATAATAATAATTTCTGGCTTTTTGCGTCCCAGAACTGCTATGATATGTTTACGAGAGAGACGCCGCAGTGGAAGGCTCCACAAATTTCGCCCACGCAGGGTTCCTTAAAGGGGCACTGACACCAAAATTTTCGTCTGCTGTTTTTTCGCTGCAATACGTAGCTGGGGGCCTGTTAGCCATGGCACGGCACATCATTTGCTCCAGCGCGCGTCAGATAATTATTTACGGCATGTTTATTACCCACTAGTTTCAGTTTTGGTTTGGGAGAACTCAAAAAACGACGAGGCGCCCGGTGAAACTGGCGCCATCTAGCGCTCGCGATGGAGTAGACGAGTTCGGACACGTGAGCACACATAACTGTGACGCACTTCCGCACGACAACCGCCGCGTGCTCGTTTTCTTTCGCCTGTCGCACGTCCTGCGCGTTGTTGTCGCTGTTGCTGTCATCGTTGTTGGGTGGCAACTATTTTCTTGAGGTCTCGCGTCGCCGGCAGTCTACTAAGGCAGCCGCAGCGAATAAGCAATGGCGGCTATGACGTCATCATTGCTAGCTGCACTGTCGGAGCTCGGCTGCCGTGGTGACGTCGCGGAAGTTGGGGGTCCCCTTCAGGTCGCCTTTGCTGCTGTCGATGTCGCGATGTACGGCGTCTAGCGCTCGATTGCGCATGCGAACTTCAATATTCATTTAAATTATCTTCGGAGCTGTGTTCGCCATTGAGATTTGGTAGATGACATCTGTATGACCACGAAAATCGATCTCGCAGGCTGTCTTAGCAGCGAAATTTTGGTGTCAGTGCCCCTTTAACGTGCACAGACATCGCACAGTTCGCGAGTCTCAACATTTCGCTTCCATCGAAACGCAGCGGCCGCGGCCGGGATTCGATCCCGCGACTTTCGGATCAGCAGCCGAGTGCCATAGCCACTAGACCACCGTGGCGGGACCACTAGATGTATCTCGCCACGGGACATAAGAAACATGGACGTAGAAGACTACTTATTTACGCCGGCCTCCACTGCCTTCATTGTTGTTGTTTTCCTCTACTCTGGCGTATACCCACCCTGGGGGATTGGCCAAGAGGTGAGAAGTACCATTGTTGTTGTGGTGGCCTCTATACTTTTGCCTTCCTAACCTTCGTCTTCTTCTCACTTTCTTCTCAGTCCCTGTCCCACTGACATGAACCGCAACAATTTATCTTCAATATCATGAACCAATTGGCCCAGCAGTTTACGCTAGTTAATCACCGGAACCTGTGACAGTGGTGAGCGGCTAAGCGGAACTACCACCTACGGATCTTTGCAGCATCGTTCGTAACCTAGCCAAAGAATAAGTCCACAGGAAAGCTGCGAAAAACGACAGCACGTAAATAAAAAAAGAAAAAGAACAGGAAAAGTAGGAACGATGCCCTTGAAGCGTTCGGCTCTGCACTTCCTTCCTCGAGGTTCGTCCCCAGCCAAGAGCTCGGCAGCTCCCGCACACATACCCTTGCGCACTTCCCTCCGCGGAACGGCCCTCACGAACGAGCGGCCAGCAACAACAAAGCCGAGGGCGACGGAAGAGCTTGTTTCCTGGTCACACGAGAAGGAAGGTGCCGGACGGACACACTTTTCCTACTCACGCGAGCTTTCTTTTTATTTCTGACGCTGCTGCTGTGTGCACGCCATGTCCTTGAAGAAGTAGAAGAAAAAGGAAGGAAACGGATGAGACACAGGGGGAGGACAGCGAAGGTTCGGACGAAGCTACACGCCGACTTTTTCCGCGACGGACTGCCACCCTCCCGCCTTCTCTTTTCTAATTAACTCGCCCACCCCGCCATTCATCCGCTAGCCAACCAAAAAAGGACTGCAAGTCGCGAGGTTAGTGACTACAATGGCACTGTCAGGGGAAGTTGTAGACCGCTGTACGTCAACGCACCCGACCACTTTAATGGCCAACCTCGGCAATATTTTTACCGTGTCAAGGTAATGACGATTCTGTGCTACTGAATCGTTCCTGTAACGCCCCTGGTAGAATAAATCCTCAGTAAATGGGAAAGCAATTTTTAATTAGCAAGAAAAAAAAGCGCAAAACCGAAGCCGATATCCAACTGAGCAGTGCCACCTCCGCGTGACGTCAAATGACTCAATCCTCTTCCTCGGTACGGCGGCGCATGCGCCTTTCCCCTGGCGGCAGGGACGCGAAGCACCATTATATGTCATGGGCTTCCGAGATTTGGAGCGCTGGAAGGCAGCGTACGCATATCACGAAGGTCACGGTATGTTGCCTGTGGGCTTCAGTTCGTTTCCGTCGCTTTACCTGCAATTAGGCCAACATAAGATGTGGCCAATAGCTATGGGAAGCCAGGTGGGCGATTTGGGGTAATCAGTGAAACTGACTTGTAAGCAATCTGCGCATCTCTCAAACCTGCGGTCTTGCACAAATGGCAGAGGTGCGCCAAGGAAGGTACCCAGCGAATTTTGTCGATATCTATTGACATCGAAAAACCACCGGAGTTGGCCTTTACAGAAAAAGTGCGCAGTCACTGAATTTTGCCGGCGCTAACGGTTTTCAACTCCCGCCAAGGGACTTCTTGGGCGAGTTTGTGCTTAAGTTTGTCGTGCATTCTTGTATTTCGGCACCATAACAAGGGGAAAAAAATAGGAGCAGAGAGACGGCGCTTCACAGCCTCTTCTTACAGCTGTCCTTTTATATCCAGTGCCACAAGCAAGAATCTGCGCAAGTTCCACTGGAAAGGACGCCTTCATAGTGAAAGGCCAATAGAGTAGGACGTCGGGGGTCTAAGCCACGTGGGTACAGCAACTAGTCTGGGAGCCGCAGCAAGTTTTTTAAAATTTATTTAAGCCTGAAAACATGGGAAGGCAGCAACTCTGTCGGCTGCTCTCAGTTGCACGTGGTGCACGCCAACAACGGTGATTTCACTGTCGTATACAGCGACTCCGACAGTGATTTCTGCTATCTTTAGGCGACTTTGTTCACACGTCATGGTATCGTCCACTGTGATATGGGGCTGGCTTGCATATGCTGTGTGACGTAAACGCTAAATATAAACACCTCATACGTGTTTCCTGGCTCCGGTGGGAGTTAACAATGCATGCCAAGAAACATGGTGACCATGCTTTAACAATGCATGTCTTTAACAATGCCAAGAAAACGAAAAAATGCCGCTTTTGCGCCACCTCAAGCACGTGTCAGTACTCCTTTAGAAGGCAACTCCGGTGATTTTTCAGCGTCTGCGGATCTCAATAAAATTTTTAGTATATGTTCTCCTCGGTACCGTAATAGTCTATGCCAAGCCGGGCAGTTGCAAGTCACTCAGTTTCCCTGAAAATGAATTTTGAAAATTTTTAGCCGATTGCCATGCGGGCCACCCTGTGTGTTTGACGTGGCTACCTACAACGCTGCCAACCCGATCAGGCGGGCGGTCAAGAGCAAAACGGTGATATACTTCGGCGCTCAAATCGTCGGTGTCAAGTTCCGAAAAGCTTGCATAACTCAATATATCGTCGGATGCCATTGCCGCTTTAATTTTTCGGCCACCAGCTCCGCATTTCTGGTGCGGGGAGGTTGTGACGTCATCGCATACACTGCACTAAGCATCTATACCCGTTCCGGTTTCGGTTTGAACATATTAAAAGTTATTGGCGATTTTCTGAGCAAACTGAACCACCCCGCCTGCTACACGGCTATCAGAGTCATTGTCAGGTACGTCTAATTCCACTCGAACGTCCTTTTCTTTTCTTTTTTTTTACCTGAAGGTGATCCAGCTCACGGTCCCTCTCGACACGTGCTCCAGGCAGAAAGGAAGGAAACCCTCAGCAAGCGGCGCGCACCAGGGACTCGGCAGAACAACCAACTGCGCGGACAATGTCGTCGCCTCAGCTGCCCTTGGAGACGAAGACTTCCTCCGCCGTCGCAACTACGAAGAAGACGTGTCCGTCGCGCCTGCCTTGGCTCGCACGCTTCCTCGAGGGTTGTACAACGAATAGAGCGCAATACACACGCACACACGCGAGGGTCGCCAAATGCAGCAGGAAGGAAGGAAGAGAAGAAAGCAAAAGGGCTAGACAACAACCGCGCCCGTTTCCTCGTGCGCGTCCCTGGACACTTTTCTTTTTTCTTTCCTCCCTTCGTCTTTTTCTTCCTTCATTTTTCTTGATCGCCCGTGGATTGCTCGCATAGCGAGGAGAGATACTCGAAGCGGCGGCCCGCCGGATCACGCAATGGCCGCCGCTTGCTACTCGGGGCAGGAAACGCGAATTGCTTCCTCCGCCGTCGCGGCACCTCCTCCGGGATGGACCGGAGAAAGCAACCGCCGAAGGGGCAGAGTTGTGCTTCGCGTGTGAGAGCGGAGACCGGCCTATCCTTGGCCTCCGGCCGCGCGTCGACAAACTACGCACTTTGTAGCCGCACCGCCAAAGGAAAGCAATGCATGGAGGCCGCCCATAATTGCGAGTGTGTTCTCTTAGGATGAACACCAAACGTATGCTCCATCATCTTTCTTGAAAAGTGACACACACACACACACACAGCAGGAAAACGAAAGGTACTATGGTACCGCCGCAGAAAGAACGAAAAGGCGATAGGGGGAGGGGGGGGGGGTGCATAGTGTCATGACTGCTCAAGGCTAGTGGCAAGACAGCTAACCGAGTTTGAACAAAGTGAACATCAGCGTAAAACTTGAACTGTGTACACAGGAACAGCGATTGTGTTCGTATGTCACTTTCATCTTCGTTCTCGTATCTTCCTACGCTACGCTACATCTAGTGTGGTAGGTATGCTGCAAGCCAGTTTGTACGATGAACCAACAAGCCCAAATCGGTACCGCCGTGAACATCGGCGTGACATCGTCATGGCTACGACCTCAACGAGCGTCCGGTGCACCGTCGGCCAAGAGAACTTTGTGCAGCTGTGAATGTAAATATTCCGCGCTCTAGCGCAGAACAGGTGATTGCAGGCTACCTAGTGCTCACGCAGGCGCGATCGCTGGCCCGCAATACGAAGACACATTTACTGTGAACCTTTCGGAATAGGGCATCCTTGGGAGAGACAGGACTGCACCTTTACGCGACTTGAGAAAAGAGCAGCATGCGCCTTGCACTTGTTATTCCTGTAACCCGCTCCCCATACGGTAAAGCTTTGTGCGATTAAGGGTAAAGATAAAAGAAATGGGAACGTTTCAGGCTACATGTAGTACATTCCGCCCTTTTTCTTCCCCCTTCACAAACAGCAGCGACAACGCAAACCAAGCACCCCTCAGCGTAGCGCGGACTGGTGGCATCATTGCACTGCGGCAAAGCCAGAATGCCAGGAAACTCGGCTATAATATCGCAAATGTCAGCTTGACCGATGGCGTGCGAAATAAAAGACCGGTGAGACGTCGCCTCGAACTCAATCCGCCAAGGGTCATCGGGGTGACAGCGCTGTCCACCCATAACCACACACTGCCCCAGCCACCCATCTCATCTATGGCTTCAACACGCCCTAAAACGGCGCAAGGTGCACGGGTGCCACAGTTTGTCGAGAGCCCCGAATTATCGTTCGGCATGTAGGGTTAACCTCCACCTCAAGTAAATCGCGGAAGCGTTTTTCGCCCCCCTCCCCCGCCGACCTATCAAGTTATAGTCGCTGCGACCTGCCTGGAATCAAACTTCGGGCTTCACGAGCTACTGTGTATTCTTATATCATTAGTTACTGCTTTACAGGGGCGCAGCCGCATGGTAAACATCGCTGGTTGCCAGTAAAGTTGGCTGCCAGCCAGAAAAATCGTAACTATACCATGAATACGCGCGTATAACGATGGTAGAAGAGTCCCGGTCCTGTGAAAGCCGATTGCACTTTCCCACTCTCGATACGCTTCTCTGCATGACACCCATGTATTGTGGCCAAGCCAAAAGGCCGCTGCAATGATGATGAAAAAACTTTATTTCCGCAAGTTAAGTTCCCAGGCGTAGGCGGAGCCCTCAGTCCAGTGCCCCTGTGGCCTTTGTCATCTTGCCAGCTTTGTCGATCAGCTTGAGCTGTTCATCAGGCTTCGAGAAGGATAGTGCAGCCTTCCACTGCTCTGTTGTTGGTACTTTGTTTAATGGCACTACTTTAGATTTTTGGCAGGCCCACGTAACGTGGTTCAGTGTTGGGTGTTCCCCGCATAGCGGACATTTATCGTCATATGTTCAACAGTTCTTCGCAACCAAAACCTGTTTTCCGTCAAAAGAAAGAAAAAAGTCAACCTTCATAAAATTGTAACCCGTGTCGAAATTCGTACATTTTACGGATAATTCAGGTGAGCTGGCGGGTATGCCTAGAGTAGAGGATGCTGCTATATCGCGGAAAACAAGCATCCACGAAATTGGCTGCCCAGCAACACTGCTGGTAGACACCCCTCAAGATCTGCTTGTGCAAGGGCACGCGATGTGCCCGAATTATCCGAAAGTTCGAGCCGTTGAACGTAAGAGCGTGAACATATGCCACAACTTATTTTATTTCTTGAAGCAAAATAATGCACATTTGCTTCCTATTATCGAAACGGAACTGGACAAGCATGCCATGGACAGCGCGGTCACGTCGAAACGCTCAGTTTGTCAAAAAGAAAATAAAATGTACCGTAGCGTTTCCATAGCTACGTGCGCTTTTCCATTCGACAACAGTGTGCGGTTTCTCAACGCAACTCTCCAGTCCAAAAAGTACTTGGAAGATTCGCATTAACCGGAACGTGTTAATGTCCTCTGGTTTCGTATACTGATGAATCTGTAATTTTAATCAAGCAATTTATGACGACGTATCCGGATATGAAGAGAATCATGGACGGACCCTTGCTTCAGTGGGGCAAGTTTGCGGCTGCGCCTTTCCTCAACGTGATTAAAGGATGAGGACAGGGACAATCACTGAACGGCCGGTTGTCCAGCTGACCGAGTGCAGCTGAAAAGGCTGCTCTTTCGGAGTCGAAACGGGTTCCTTTGCAGAGGAGGTGCGCGATACGTAAAACGTAATGCAAACTGAATCGCTTACATTTCCACCTGCTGCAAACAAGAATGCAGGTTAGGTGAACCAAGGGGGAATCAAAACGATTCAATGACGCATTAAGTGGACTGTCAATCAATGCGAATTAGGCGAACTAAATGTTAAACAAAGCGATTCGAGGGTGCACTAAGCGAACCAAAGGTGTAACGCATTTATTTAAGCTACATGGCTGGGTCCCGACAAAAAAGTATAGGAGCCGCGTCGAAATGGAAGTTCGCAGCGCAGTGGTCCGACCCCACACCGCAAGCTTCGCTGGCCATCATTCTGAGCACCGAACCTACCCCCTTCACTTTTAAAGACGATAGTCTTTCTTGGGATACTTGAACGCAGAAATATTGGTCTGTCTGTCACAGGATTCAGCCACCCCGCCAAACTTTAAGCAGTTGCCTAACGCCCAGCCATATTGAACTGGTAGGTGCTTTCATACTTGTGAACATTGTCGATCAAAAAACAAATATCACGCATATCTGAGGCGCAACATCAATGCTTTAAGTATTAGGTGGTGTGTTCCTTTACTAGAAAATACGTAGATACGTAATTCTAAAGACCCTATAGTGTTTGTTAGGCTGCGCTAAAAATGCAACGCTATGTACGAAAAGGCCTCTGCCGACGATTTGGTGCTGCCACCTGGCAGTTGCCCAGGGGCTTCTGCACAAGCTCATGTTTCCCGACGGCGCTGCCAGATATGGCATCCATATCTTACGCAGCGTAGTACGGCCGGTAGAAGACTATCGTCTTTCGACGACATTTGCAGCGAAGCACGCAGATACGCGGCCACTTTGTTACTTGTTGATGCAAATGATCAATTCAAAATCACGCAATAGTTTTAACCGCGAATAGAAATACCATAGAAAGCACATCGTTAACACAGTTCTTAACTGCGCTTGAAAGCGAACCTTGAACTACGTTAGATGGTTACGTTCTCTTTCTTTTCCCCTTCTCCCTCGTATTGGCCTATAAAACTATACCCTTGTCTGACTGTTCTGAGTGGATTTTATGTTGTTCTTATTTTTCTTTAACGTGTGCTTGATGTGCCTCAGCATGTCTTTGTCGCCTCACACTGCAGCACCACTGTGTAAAATGATTTTTTTTTCTTGAAGTGTTTGAGGTGTCTCGGAATGTAATTCTCGCCTCGCGTTACGGCACCACTGTGTAAAATGTTTCTCTTTCCTCTCACTACGATTTTCTTTCACTGTGCGAACCTGTTTAATTTTAGACTCCACACGCTACTAGTCGCTCTTGTTTTGCAGTTTATTTGAAACTAACTTGTTATTGACAGTGTATCCAAAATTTCTGTTGTTTTTGTATTCAAACACTGTATATGCCCTCCCGCTTATGATCCCCTTGGGATTGGCAGTATTTACAAATAAATAAATAAATAAATAAATAAATAAATAAATAAATAAATAAATAAATAAACTACGCTACGAGGCTGCGCCCGAGTGGCCGTGAACTGACGTGCAGTACGTTCTCAATCAGATAAATGTAAATCCCCAGGGGCAATATCCCTTGGTAAGCAATTACAGACGCAAAGGACACACGGACGCTTGGCCCCGACTGCGCCTTCAAGTTTTCGTATCAGCTCGCTATAGACCTCACGAGCTTTGGCGGTATGTGCTTTCTTTTAACTGCACAGACGGTCCACGCAACGTGTTGCAAATAGGCCTAAAGGCTCTAGATAATCCCGAGAACGCGTACGGCACGACAGCCGAAATACGACGAAAGTCCGCGATGTCTCAATAACAACGCACTAGCGTTCGATGTTCTGGCGCGATTAAAAAACATATAGAAACCGTGCTCCCGCGGCGTACATTTTAGCACTCAGCAAATCACCGCTTAAGTAAAGTTAACGGCCAGGGAGATTATGGAACAACGCTTGGCGAGTTACAATCAATTTAGTGCTTATGTTTCAGTTTGCCTTTGCTTTCGTCTTCTGTTGCTAAAGCTAGGTTCCCATAAAATAAAGAAAGAGAGAGAGAGAGATGTAGTACGGTTTGGCAAGAACCCCCGACCTCTCCGCTGCGGTGGTCCAGCGGTTAAAGAATTCGGCGTGATGACACAAAGGACACGGGTTCGATGCCGGCAGCGGAGGTCGCTCTTCGATGGAAGCAGAATGAGAGAGGCCACGTACGTTGTGGTGCAAGTGCACGTTAAGGAACCTCAGGTGGCTGGAATTTCCGCAGCCCGCCACAGCAGCGTGCACCATTATCATATCGCAGTTTTGGGACGTGCAAAACCCCGTCAATTATCAGGAGGTCCTGATTTCAACTGATTTAGAACGCTTCCGTATCAGTGTCCTGTTTTCAAAAAGACGTCGGTGTGAAAAACATGAGCGTTTTTCTTGTATTAGTAGATTAGCTTTGCACAATAGCAAAAAACACCAATCTTGCGAGAAGAAGAACCTCGGTAGGCTAGAAAACGCGCCAAAAGAAATTACGAATGTGGCGACGCCGCTTTGAAGTTCCAGCACTAATAAGAATCATGTCACAGATCTTTGACGGCATTTGTTAATGTCTACATAACTAGTTATCGGCATGAAAGACATACACTGTGTTCAGTGGCATAGGCAAGCATGGGCTGACCGGGCTGAAGCAACCCCCGAAAATTTTACAGGATGCTCCCCGCTGCCTTATTGGCCCATCACCTATGAACAAAGGCGCACATCCTTGGAATGTGTGGCTATATATGCATATAGATGTGCATTAGCCCCTCCCGAAAAACATTTCTGGCCACGCCACTGATTGTGTTCTAAGGAAACGAGAGGATTAACACAGGAACTTTGACAGAAAAAAGAAGAAAACGAAAGTGGCCATTCTTGTCCTTATCCTTTAAACCCCTTCCCCCTCTCCTTTCCATTTCACTTATGGAGAGCGCGGTTCAAGTGTCAGCTGACGAGCTAGGCACTTACTGCGGTCTCCAGCGATTACTTTCCCTCCCACCTGTTGTAGATATTTCCTACAATAAACCACTACAACTGCTTCTGACGTCATGAGGCCTAAGTTCTGGAGCAAATTTCAGATACTAAATGCTTGATATTAATGTTCTCTTCTGATACCGAACATGAAATGTCGAAATTAGCGACAATCGAGTTCTCGAAATTAAGTCACCATTCTTAACCACCTCATCTTTTGACTTTGGTGCCCCTTCAAAACATAAAGCAACGCCCGGATCGTCCTATCATAGCGCGAGTAGAGATGCGCACATCTTTTCGGAAGGATAATGGCGGCGCTCGCGGAGGCCCCGCGACAAGGGGTTGCGCGCAGCTTCGTGCGGAGGAAGGAAGTGGACACAACAGGGACGCCCGACGCGGCGTCGCCGCCGCCGACGACACTAGCGAAAGCAGCAGAATCGCTCGCCGCTACCTCCTCCTCGCCTAGTCGTCGTCCGGTTGCGCAGAGAGCTCGCTTGCGAGAGAGCAAGAAGAAGAAGAATGGTCCGGGAGGAGGAGGAGGGGCGAGTTACGTGGAGGAAATGACCTTGGACGCGGCGGAGCGCGAGCGAAGCCGAGAGCGACTGGTTTTTTCCGCTTCCACCGAGCAGGCAGCGGCAAGCCAACATGTCGACCCCCCACCCCCTCTGCCACATCGGAGGCTTGTTCCTTTTCGACGCAACACCGCGCGGGTCACGGCGAACGCGATTTTTCTTTCCTATACGTTCGTCGTCATTTTTCGCATCGTTCATTCTTGTTTTTGTTTTTGCCCCCGAACGTCACCTCTGATTTGGGCGGCGGAAATGCGAAGCCGCGGTGCTGCTGCAGACCGTGCGTTGATACGCGAGCGCGATAGGGATGCGAACGTGCACAACTTACTCTCCTGAACGGAATGTGAAGAAATTGTCCTTCGATGATTCATATACTGAGAAAGCAGAGGCGGGAAGGGCTGATTATTAATAGGCCAGCATTCAAAAACCTACCTTATCCTTATCTCTTGTTTTCTTTATCACGCCTGTGAAATTAGGGCGCGTTAAGGGGACTAAAATGGTAATCAGTGCAGAAAGACTACTATAATGCTTGTTTGTAGTAATACTGCTCTAATTTTTTTCATGAGGCATGATAACGGCAGAGGGGCGATAAGGAAAACAAGCGTTAACGATAAGGTAGGTTTATGAATACGGGCCTGAGTCCACACAATTGCGTAAAAGCGACCAACAGAGCCCAGGTGAAATTACAAATTTTTCGAGCTCTCCAACTTCACAAAGCATGGACGCACTGACAGCGGCTGCTTATATCCCGTTGTTTGCGGTGTATGGAGAAAAAAAGGATCGTCCTATTCCGCGACCATACCGGCGCCCAGGAAACGCCACTTTAAATTTCTAAATGAGAGAGATAAGGAAAGGCCGCTGCTAAAACGGCAGGGAGAAAGTAAAGCATCCAGATGCAACACTGAAGCGGTAATTTTCGTAGCTTCTAAGCATCCTTTTCCTTTGTCCGTTTCTTTGTTTCTTTGTTTTAGGTACACACACGCCAAATCCGAAAGAAAGCTCGCAGGGGCCACTCTGCTCGACGTCGCTTACGTAACACGCGGTGTTCCCCTAAATAGACAGGTCACTACGTCATGGGCCGTCGTTGCTGGCACACACGATGTTTTGTGTCGCTGCACTCGTACAGGCTAAAGACGGTGACTTGGGTCACTTTCAACATTACACTCCTTCTCGACGACACAACATTGACCGCAGACGAACGAACTCGGCGTTTGCGATGGACACCGCGCTGCGGTGAATTCCGCTCGCGTGACGTCATGCGGCAAAGCGCAGTTACGTATGCATTGCTAAAGAGCATGGCCCGAGAGACGGGGCTGAGACGCGTCGCGCCGCGTTGCAACGAGAACGCCCGAGTCCCGATTTCGAAGGTGGAAAAGAAAATTCGAGCCAGTGCCACGGCGTGAAAACCACCAAAACAGCGAAGCTGTGATTTTTGTCGCTAACCGTGCGCGCAAGGGTGTTAAGTTCACTATCATTAACATGTAGCGCTATCACTACTGACACGTAGCAGTGGACTGGAGGCAAGGGTGTGGATAGGTGGTTCGCTTTTACCTTATCTGTGACCCGAGATAAGAGACGGACGATGAGGCTTCCTTCCATCCATCCTTTCTTTCTTTCTTTCTTTCTTCCTTTCTTTCTTTCTTTCTTCATACTGCCCCTCGTGTAATCACTGCGATGTGCAGCACTGGGCTGAGTCCAAGACTTGTGGGTCGGTGGCAGGAGTGGGTCGGTTTTTCCGTGACAGTCAACGGACAGCGCGGGGACGGATGTGGCGACTCCCTAAACAGCTCCGCTGTCAAAAGTGTCGCATGCAGCGAGCACGGATAGTCTATAAGCTGCGTTAGGGAATTGGCACCGGCGCATTATACAAAGTCAGAGTGGTGGAAAGTCGTCTCTTCAATTTGCTATATAGCACCGCAACAAGCCACGCCCCCCACAGTCATAACGAAAGAGCAATGAGGTGACAGATTAGACTTCGTTGCGTGCGGAATTTTTTGGACGGGTGATCGCACACTGATATTCAGGTATAACAGTGACAATACTCACTATATATCCTCGTCAATTTCCGCAAAAGGATCCAAGATAAAGGAATAGTTTGCTCGTAGCTATTAAGTTCGAATAGCGCACAGCCCACGTCGCTTTCACAACTCTAAACAGCCCACTGTTGCACGTCACTTTAAAACTACATCAGTCGCGTATAAGCCAGTAAAACAGCGAGAGATCTACGATAAACAGTTCAGTATTTGACTTGTGGGACTCTAGACACGTTTATATCACAACTCAACGAAGTTGATGAAAAACCCGTCGTGCACATATCGCCTATAAAAGAGAGTATACTAGTACTGTCGTGCTACAAAGTTCAGTCACACGGGTTCTGCACATCCCTGCATGTTATACGGCATCTACACTTTGACGGTGGCCAAATGCAACAACACATAAGTGCTCACTCAGCTGCACATTAAAGAACCCCAAGTGAACACAATTAATGCGCCACTGTACGACAAGCCTCACAGTTGTTTGGTAGTTCTGGCACATAGAACCTCACAAAATTAGCCACTATTTAGCGTAATCAACAGGACCGGATGACTCTTCATTGAATCGGTTGAGGAGCTCGTTCCATGCCAATGGAACCACAACAAAGACGGAGACATGTACAAATATTAGAATTATTCGGATAGCTTAAAAGGACGGAAAGCTGAGCTAGATGGTAAGTATTCGTCATGTATCCGTGCGCTGCTTCAGTTGATGGTCGGCGTTCGTGATGTTCACTCCTCTTCTCTTGTGTCCGTGTTTTGCACGTCTTTTCCTTAATTAATTCGAGAGACTTGATTTTCTCGTCGGGCACTATAATCAGCAAAAGTGAGCCACCTGTTGGGAAACTGTTCTACCATGGAATCGGAAAAAAGTCGACGGCCGTCGTCCGCCACTTAAAACTATACCTTGGCATTCCCGTAGATTTTACCCATATTTCCGTCGAAATCAAAGCTAGATGGAGCGATACCTCAAGTCTGCTTTGCTATTTTTTTGAGGTTTATACGGCAACAGCCCCGGCTCAATATGCGGCGTTGTAGAACGGCTTTTCGTTACACCGAGGCTTGCTGTCGTGTATTCGAAGAATATTAAAGGGCGCACCCTTCTTGTCATTCGATTCACTACTGGGGTTTTACGTCCCAAAACCAGCTATGATTGTGAGAGACGCCGTAGTGGAGGTCTCCAAAATTTTCGATCACCTGGCGTTATTTTAACGTGCACTGTCATCGCGGAGTACACGACCCTAAGCATTCCGCCTCCATCGAAATGCTGCCGCCGCGGCCGGGATTCGATCCCGCGACCCTCGGATCAGCAGCCGAGTGCCATAGCCACTGTAGACCAGCGTTGCGGGGCACTCTTCTTGCCGGAATTTGCTTACTGAATCCCTTGTAACATTTGTAACTGCCACATTTCACGTTATCATTTTGAAACACTGCTGTCGTGTATGTTGTATCTGCACCGTTTTCCCCCCTCTACTTTGTTTCTACAAAGCGCCTGTTCTACGCTGACAGTGTTTTGTTTGCAATGATTAAAACCATGTAAAATCCACTACATGTTGCCCTCTGTAGCCCCCAGATACTACTAGCAAGTTTTAGCACTGCGTACGTACGCTACCCCTGCTGCGTATACGAGGCGCCCTTACGGACGCTACGTATACGCAAGGCTGAACCTTGCTGCTGCCAAGCTGTTTACATAGCTTTCTGCCTGAGGGACCCCCAACAAGTCTGTGGGAAATAAAATGGATTCTTATTCTGATATCTCCGAAGATAAAATTGCAGCGTACAGACATAATCATGATATTTCGTTCATAATAGCCATGAGGGACTGTGTTTGTAAGAGCCACGACAGACGGCGCAGGCGCAGCAATAAGTCGGTCGCTTCTGTCGTATCTACGGCGAGATGTCCCGAGACTTATTGCACGCGCCGACCTCATACGTATCGTGTAACCGGAAGTGTAAGCGGACCTCACTCCAACGGGGCAAGGAAAAAAATAAAGAAAGACGAATTAGGAGAAACTAGGTCGACGCATGCAGCAATGCACGCTCGTAATGAAGCGCACAACAGGACGAGCTCCACGGGGTTCCGTGTGGAATCAGTCGTCGCGAACATCCACTTACGACTTCTTAATAGATCACTAATGACGACGCAATTAAAAACGCCATATCGACTGACGCACGCAGTGTGTTGAAGAACGGCTGGTTCTATATAATATCGCTAATTGGAATGAAGCATAGTTAAATGGAACCCCAATGAGCCGGAGCTGCTATCTGTCAGTTCCATTGACAAAAGCTGTTGAATGACGCATATCAACCATTGGAAAAACTAATGAGGGGAGGGGGGGAGGCGATGAGAGGGTTGAACTTTTCCATACACTCTGGATTTTTTTCCAGTATTTGTGCATGCAATCCACACACACCTACAAACACACCCACGTACGTACATAGCGAGGTGTCGGACCGCACTCCCCCACCCGGGAATAAAATAATGGCTTCAAACGAGCGCTAACAGGAAAATGAAGTATGTTGGTATTCGTCACTATTCTAAACATCTGCATACACCATCAAAAGCGAGTAAAAAGGGCTTCATCCTGATGCCATTCTTACCAAGCGTGAGTACTCTAAAACAAAAACAAAAAGATAAAAGAATAGACAAAAGACTCAGGGAGAGACGGCCATAGAGCCCACTGATTTTTTTTTTTTTCCCAGCAGACCACTGCGACGCGAGAGGTGTTGACGGCGGCTGCTGAGCTATTTACGCTAACAGGATTCATTTGCGTTCCTTTGCAATGAGTTTGTTGTTGTTTGCAAGTATTTGTTTTTCCCCCACTCCTTCCTCTAGTGCCATCTTGCCCTGAAAGTCTTCTTAATAAATAAATAAATAAATAAATAAATAAATAAATAAATAAATAAATAAATAAATAAATAAATGTATTAAGCACACGGACGACCCGCATTACTTGACTATATATAAGCGTATCAGCTGCGTGTAGCGGTCCAGATGTAGGAAAAATGGCAAGTTGCTCTCTCTTTTATTATTTTTTTCATCCAGATAGTCGCGGCCGTATACAGCGGATTTAGCCAAGGATGCTTTGTTACAAACTGACAGCAAGCCCGCTATTTTTACCCTAGATCTTTTGTGCAACGGCTGCATCGCAGTGTACACATATGTAATACATCACTTGCGACTGGTCGCGCAGCCGTGGAGCTTTCACGGCGGGCACGTGCAGCCTGGAAATTTCTGCATACCGTCGAAAACCACACATGAAATTTACACTCGATTGCACTCACCGAAAAAGTATTCCTGCCGATGCCAGTGTGACACAAAATGAAACAATCGTCGCCGGCTGAATCTGAGCAAGCTCGTCTTCGTTCGCCACCCGTTCTAGATTTTAGCAGCGGCACCAGCAATGGAGAAGAACGCGAGAGGAGTCGTAATCTATGGCCTCAGAGATGACGGCAACACCCCATCGCGTGCTCCGTGCGCCTGGTCAGTACTGACCGCCGCAGCCGATTGCCGCATTCCCTCGGTTGTGATCACCATTTGGGCGATGAAAGGATTACTCCTCAGCCACTCCGTGTTCTCAGCATTAAAACGCACCTGGGTGCCAGAGATCTTGGAGGCAACGCGGAAATATAAACAGCAGCCGGTATACTTCGCGGGCGAGCCACCAGATGGCATAGCGTGCAAAAGATAAGCGCGACAAAGGAGCCCGGCTGATGCGCACGGCCCATCCACGAATGCCTCGGCGTGACATGACTTTATATTCTGTTCAGTCTAGGTCTTTTTCCTGGATCGCAAGGCGGTTTTATAAACAGGTGACGGCGAAACAATATTAACCAACAACCTCAGTGACGTATCTCCGGAGCCAAATTTCGCGCACAGAGACACTTGACAATCGAAGATAAGCATCAGAAAAGGGCAAGCTTCACCGTAATTTGGTTTCTGTTATATGATAAGACAATCATCACGCAGCCGCCAATCGGACGGTGCGTGACCGTCGGCGAACAGCTGCAGCAACAGATCCTAAATTGCCCCTGCATGCGCACCCTCTAGAGAATTCCCATTAACGCCGCATAAGTGGGTCACCGAACGCGACTCAGCAAGCTTTGCGTGTAGTCGCAGTTTTTATTAATTGCGTCAGCGAAACAGCACCGCGTAGCAGTGCACTGCAAGCTGTCGAACGGGAAGAGGTATGGTATAGACCATTTTCATTATTCGCAAGTGCGCTTCTCTGCACTGCACATTTGCCCTACTAATGGCGCCAGCTGTCTTCATTACAATGCTTTCAAAATTCAAGTTGCGCATGCTGCGGCCTGTTTTCTGTGCATGTTTCTATCAGAAGGGCCGAGCCAACATTATACGTGCCCCGTCGCGAGCAAACTGCGCTTGCACACGCTGTTTGCAGGGTTGCCTACGCCGCCATTAGTAGGGCACCCTGCATCGCAGGAAAGCTAGCTTTACAATTATGAAAAGGGTATATTGCATGCGTGATTCGTGTAACGAGCTATACTATTAAAAAAAGAAGAGAGAGAGAAAGCGCCTGCACTTACTACATATCGTCACGTGGTCGTAACGACGACGGACTCAGTAAACAAGCTGTTCAAGAACAAACCTTTTATTTGACGACTTTGTATCCAGCAAATACATGCATCGCAGTACGCTCCATAGTATTATCACTGCATGGTGGTCGCATACAACCTCGGATATACTCAAACATACGCTTCGGACATGCAAACTTTTGTAGGACGGTCGGCATCACTCTCCAACATGCAAATTCGCGCGCGCGCCACGCGATAATGCAGGTCACAAGTGAAAAGGGCGATAAAGGGCGATACACGCGCAAGACAAGAGAAAACTCGTGTCATTATACTGGGGTTCGTTAACGTACACTGACAACGCACAGTACACGGGTCTTTGGCATTTTCGCCTCCATCGAAAATGCGACCGCCGCATTTTCGATGGAGGCGAAAATGCCAGAGGCCCGTGTACTGTGCGTTGCCAGCGCATGTTAAAGAACCCCAGGTGGTCAAAATTTCCGGAGCCCTCCACTACGGCCTTTCTCTCCTTTCTATCTCTTTCACTCCCTTTCCCCCACTCCCACGGACGCTTGGCCGTGCTCCCCCGACATGGGCTGCAAAACTTAGCTTCCTTTCCTTAACCGAACCACAATCGTCATCGTCACCGTGCATATAAGCGCAGGCTTAACGCCTGTAACGACACTTCTCGCATCGAAAGAACACTTTCCAGTAGCCGGCGAAGAAAATATATGCATTAAACCACTCACTACACGTACGCGCGACAACGCCTACCGTCAACCGGGCGCAGGCGACGAAAACAGAGACGACGGGGCCGAGCACGCACCGCCACTTCCCTCGCAATCTCCCCCAGTTCTTTTTTATCTTCATCCTTCGCTCGCACGTACTAAACGGCGACCGGACTGTCCACGCACGCAGGCGGTTACCGCGAATCAACCGGAACGCTAATAATAAAAAAAAAAGGCCGCGGCGACTATTTTTCGCGGACATCCCCGGACGCACGTCATAGGCGACGCGCAACCGGCCGGATACCGAGAAGCCGCAGTTAGTTCGATTTCCGCGCAGACCTTTGCCAGGGAAACCAGCGTTGGTCCACACCACCGAACTCGCTCGCCTTCATGAGGTACACAGATGGCGCTTCGGATAAGGGCCCGAGCGTGCGCATGCAAAAACAAGGCGAGGCAACAAATTCGCAGGACTGGATGTATGTGCTCCCTTAGCACAGCTGTCGTAATTAGCACTGTCAGCAAATATGCGCTACCAGGTATGGTAGCGTATATTTTGCCTAGCTTGGCTAGCTTTCTGGCAAACGCATATTTTGGCATACTTTGGCTAGCTTAAGCAGCTAGCCCAAGTTTGTGCTATATCACGAAATATGACCTTGAAATGACCTTGCCTGGCAACCAAGCGACTCTACATCTACCAGCATAACGTTGTATGGCCTCTACATGAATCTATACACGTAAATGACGTCACTAAGAAACGAGGCTGGAAGTTGAGGAAGATAAAGAAGAACAGATGAAGATGAAGAGAACAGATAATAACGATGTAGATGAAGATGTGAATAATAATAACAATGATGATAAAGAACAAGACGAGGCTGATCAGGCAGCTTCGCTGTGATCTCGCCTCGCGCAACCTAGTGTAAACTGCGTGCATTTTTTTTTTTTTTGCAGCTGATCTACGAAATTTTTCTTCCGTCTTCTACAGCAGTTGATTTTGTTCTTTTTTTTTAATTTCGGTAGCATCCTGTGTTAACGCGACCGTGGCACCGGTCGAGAATAAAACATTTCACATACCGCACTAGTGTTTCCCGCGTGTTCTCCGGCAGAGAGCACAGATGCGCCAAGGCAGCAGCACCGGTTCAAAAGTTGCACTGTAGAAAGCCACTCACCGCCTGCCTAGAGATGCAGCTGAACACTGTCCCGCACAGCCGCACAGCGACGCAACCGCGCCGAGTCAGGCTTGCCCAAAGCACGGCACACAAGACAGTTATATTCACGGATACGCGTGCGAGCAATGCATCAGCTTAACGTTAGCTATATATGACAGTAATTCGAGGCGCCGTGACGCTTAGCTATTTCCCACATGTGAACGGGATGGCTGCGCGCGCAAATGCGGTGGGACGACTTACCAGAGAAAGTCGAGAACGCGCCAAGGAAAAAGGACCCACGAAGCAGTCCCTGTAGCTTCGAACATTTCAATCGACGTGCAATATACACGTGGCGGTCGGAAACGTCGGGAAGATGAGTGTCGTGCCCCACATCCCTCGCCAAACTGCGAAAGCAGTATACTTGTGATGCAAGCGATTTAACTATAGACGTTCCACTGACCTTTCCAAACCACGAAAGTAACGCATGGCATATGCGACGACTACACTCTGGAACGAGCTGAATAGTAAATACACACAGAGATGCATGCTCACAAAATAACGACTGCTCTCCCAAAGCCAGATATGCGATGTACGCGTAAAGGAAATGCTTCACTGCTATGCTCCGCGGCACGGCCATAAGCATTCCTAACGTGCGCACAACGCAGATTTCAGTCAAGACGCTGTCGGGAAGATATGCGATGAATGGTTCAGCGCCTGAGCCTACAGTGAGGTTTCTTCAAAGGACACCGACCACACGACTGATGAATGGTGCGCTTCGGGCAAACCACGTAATGTTGTTGCGCGTACAGTACATTCAATGTTCGGTGCATCAGCATTATCGCATCGACAATGCGCGGCCACGAGTCGAGTCCATGAAGCTGTGCTCAGTGAGCCGCATATACGCTACAGCCTACTGAGACACCGCGTTTGGTGGATCTTGTTCGTGTAGCCGCCATGCGGCAGCGCACGAAGCTGTATACAACGCTGTGCAGGTTTTATACTGGAAACGAGGGACACGGCTTGATCGTATACGCACAACCGTACACCGGCACCACGCCCTCGCTGCCGAAAAGCGTGCGAATACAGTAGCGGGCACGCACACGCAAAAAAAAAAAAAAAAGGAAAGGTGTTTGCGTCCACAAGCACGCACCGTACGCACGCACGCGCTCTCTCACTTATTGCTCGGGCACGGAAAACAAAAATAAATGCGGGCCATTCCGAAGGTCGGTCGCGCCACCTTCCTTCCTCCTCCTCCGCCCAATCACGCAATATCCTGTCGAGAAGAAATGGGGGCCAAGGGGAGGGGGGGGGGGAGGCAATCGCCTTCCCAGATTGGTCGTTCCTTTGCTCCATGCATAAACGACAGGGTCACCCCGGTGTAAGTGCGTGCGTCTGTGAAACTTCCATCCGACCAGAGGAAAAAGTGCGAGATTGGAGCGCCGCCTGTCCGTGCTGTTGGTAGGTAAACTGGTAGGCAGCGGGACAGGCAAGCAGGTGCGTAGAGGGAACAACGTGAAAACGATATACGACGAAGCTAAAGAACAAAACAAAGAACTCATCAGCCATAAAAACTGAAAGGGAAGCAAGTGCAGGGTCTGAAAGAAAGAAAGAGGAAAATGGGGTCGCGCCCGCTCGATCTCCGGTGACGACGAAGCATCGCTCGCAGCGAGGTCTGTTCGGCCGGCGCTGTCGGCGGAAGTGTCGAAACGGGATCGGAAGCCCCGCGCGCTGCTTGCTCCCCGGGCGCGACGCCTCTACGCCCGTACGACTGACTGGCTGGCTGGCTGTACGTAGCTGGAGCGTGTACGGCGTTGCGTGCAACTTGTGCGGTTCCGGCGGGCATGCAGGTCGGCAAGGAGCGGCAATAAGCGTGGCCATTTCGCGTGGCCTAGCTCGCACAAGGGCGCCATACTGCACGCCCAATTGAGCTCGAGTTCGTTCCAGGAATAAGCGATATAATGTCGAGCAATCAAAGCAGCCCTCTCTATCTCCTTCAACTTTCTCGCTCTTTTTGACATGATGGCGCACCGAAAATTTTCTTTCCTCCAGCATTTAACTCTCCTATATTTTACTCCTATATCGACTAGCGACTCCTACAATATAAGGAGTGCCGGACCTTGGCTTCTAAGTCGTACCATGTGCGGACAAATGCAGGTTAAAAAAAGAAAACCTGTTAGAATGTATAAGCGAACCTTTATTGACACACATAAAGGATGCACCATCACGACACATACACAACATTCTGTTTTCATCCTCGTACACGCAACGCTTGTAATCTTGCGCGATGTTACGCATCGCACGTGCCAGCTGCATACTGGCACGCAGTTTAGGTTCACCTAGCTTCAAGCGCTGCATCGTTATCATGCTAATCAAAAATGCCCATTACACCAACGAACATGCCTGAACGAAAACTGTACGACGTGAAAGCTTTCACACGTCATGAGAAGACAGGCGGAATGACTCACAGCAAATGCGAGCTTTGCGCGGAACTCTCATTCCATCTATATGGGTATCTACGGGGTTCCATGCCTGCAACGGCATCCATGGAGTTGATCGAACGCTTTTGCGCTAAGAAGTGTGTATATAGGGCCATATATGTGAACCCCTGTATACATCTCTATTATCTTCCTATACGCAGACCAATAAATCTCTTCTTTAGGGACACATAGCAGCACGTACAAGCCGACAGTCAACAGGGCCCGGAGACAATGCAGCCCGATCCAGTGCTACCACTCTATCTTAAGAGTTAGCTGCAGGCGAAACATGACGTATTGAAGCACACAGGCATCGTACCCGACGAGGGGAGGGGGAGCTCGTGCAGAGACGGAAACTGCGGCGCGACAGCTGGTCATCCGGCATATTGCTCCACACGGCACAAGCCGCGTCCCACATCCACACAGACGGACGACCGGGAAAATCGCTCCAAAGGAAATATGCCCGACCGAGGAAAACGCGCATCATCGTCGCATACATATACGGCGCAACTATGTGTACACACATCGACGAGCAAACCAGCTGAGCAAACTTGGACGTCGCCTTTGAACCGAGTCCCGAGATATCGCCAGTTGGGCGGTATATGAGGTGCAGCTCTATCCGCCTCTGCGGGATGGATATATGCATATGGACATAGTTCGCGCAATTTGTAACACGGTGTAATAAAAATAAAATAACACCAGTTATCATGCATACATTTTCATGCGGTGGTAAACTACAGAGGGACAACAGTATACAGGGGGCAAAATTACAGACTGCCTTCGCGGAAATACTTTCTGTCATATGTATAGGCCAGCAGCCTTCGTTAGCGATGTGACCAGCACCAGGTTTGGCTGCATGATATTTATTTGCCGTGAGAATACAGGCCCTGAACTTTCCGTATAGAAGGCAGACACCTTTGATTGGGAGCTGTTGGTCACGCAGCAGTGGGAGAGATTTGGCTCGCCAGCGAGGATCGCGTAGACGAAAACTAGCACTCCTCGATCAGGCACGGCGCACCACTCAAACCAGTGGAGCCATGGACTAACGGCACCACACAACCGCTCCCTATACCCCTAATTTCTTTTATTCAATAAACATTTCAATATATGTATCATTCTTGTGGATCGACAAACTATCATTCGGTCTGAACAAATCTAAGCGGCAGCGCAAATGTTGAGCTGCGAACATGGTCTTTCGTTTCGGTGTCTTCTCTGACAAGCAAAGACCACTCGCGGTCCCAAGTAGAATAAACTTTCATTTGTGCCAAAACTCACTTCACGGTTCGACAAGTGGACTTGCCTTCGTCAGAGGGGCAAGTCCACTTGTGGAATGAATGAATGAATGAATGAATGATCTTTATTGCACTCATATCTTATACAAAAATAAGCACAAACTGTATTGTCCCATAGCCGAAGGCTAGTGCGGGTCCCATTGAAAGTATACATAACTGAAACTGTAATAGTTCTAATAAAAAATAAACAGAAGTAAACAATTGAAATTTGATATCATCATACAAGAAGTAATGTTTATCTGCTAACAACAGTCACTTGAATTCGATTGAACAAAGAAAAAAAGGAAAGTTCATAACTTGTAGTAAACACAAATATTTGGTGATTAGTGGCGTACAGAACTGAAGAATGATACTTGTAGTTGCAAGTATCAATAGTAGTTCTCTTATATGGCTTAATAAAGAGAACAAGGGTATTGAAACATCTTTCAAAGAAAACATCTTTCAAAGAAAACACTAAACACATATAGGGCAATATATATACATAATGAAAATTACAACCTAAAGTATCAATCAACTCAAGCAGAGAAAATTGCTTCAAAGTAGTATTTTTTCAATGATCTGGAAAAGTTCTGGGTATTCTTTATATAACGCGGTATGCCATTCCAAACTTTCACTCCGGTATATTGTAATAGACGTTTGCTATAGGCGTTTTTTGTGGGCGGTATATTGAAGTTGTTAAAAGTTTGGTTCCTCGTTTGACGTCGGGGAATACACAGTAATGAAATTGGGAATGGTTCATTGTTCCTAACGACACCGTTAATACATGCAGCTAATTTTAGTTCCTGCACAAAATCAAATGGTAAGATCTTTAACCTAGAAAAAAGTGGTTTGCTATGTTCGTAGTAAGGTAAGGAAGCAGTGGCTCCTTCGACGTTCTCCGCTCTACATCGTCTTTAGCGATCTGTCCATCGATTCAAGCCGCCTCCTTCCCCTGAGCTTCTCTTCAAGTTTGTAAAACACACTTTACCCTTTCAGCCTAACCTTATTCACCAGCGTGTCGACTTATAAACCGCTTTCGGGCGAACCTCTGGTCGCCTTTTCTGCGCTTTGTGACACATGCGTCGTGCTTTGTGACACATGTAACGACCAGATGAAGAGACTCTTTAGCCACAAATTGGTCCTTAAGCCATTAAACACCAAACTTTATCATCATCATCAGATGAAAGGAAATAAGAACCACGTGACACAATGAAGGCAGGGAAATCCGACCTGAATGGCATGCGCCTGACAGGCGTGTTTCTAACTTTCGAATTCCTTCCCTTTCGTCCTCCAATCAAAAGTCATACATGATGCAAGCAATCTCGATTAATTTTTATCGGACGAGAAGTCCACCTTCGTAATATAGCAGTGCCAACCAGGCGTCCAACTTGCAAGGTTTCTCCGTAAAAGCAGTTACCGACTGGTCAGCCGCCTTCGTGACGATGCCTTAAGGCCATTTGATTGGCTGGCGCCTGCCCTCAAGTAGAGTTATGGCGTTACAACTGATTCCTGCTTGTCAATGTCTGTAAACCAGGGCCACAATTAAGTGTCTTCAATGCGTTCCCAGCCATAAATCGCTGCAAAAACGATACAGGTAGATATGAAGGCATACGAAGCCCGTAGCAACGCCCATATTGGCCGGAAGCTATATATTCAGAGACTATACATACTCGCTTATCCAGCAATGGGACGCGAAAGATGGATAGGGCGTACAGCTTCGCTCTCGTCACCGTTACTGGATGCACCGGACCGAGTCACATCCGGAGGAAGAAAGACGGGAAGAGCCGTGTACAGGTGTACACATCTACCCACGCATACGCATCAACTGCATCCTTTGCTTCCTTTCTGTGCAGTACACGGCACGTCCGGGCCGCAAACTTTAAGAGCTGCAGCCAATGGCAGACGCATAAAGGGTCGCACACCCGCCGGTCAGAAGGCGAGAATTGAAGGCTGTGCATCGAAGAAACAGACGTATAGCCCGTTTTCATAAATTTTTTTTTTTGGATGCGAAGCAGCTTATGGCGGGGGCTTTGTCCGTCCCTCCTTCCCTCCCGCGGCGTCCCACACCTTCACAGCGCATGCGCGTCCCCTCCGTCTCTCTCTCTCTCCTCTCCTACGCTCCCCCTTTCTCCTTCCTTCTACTCAATCCTCTACTCTACGGAGAGACGCACATGACAGGTGGTGCGACAGCTGCAGACTCCACTGATGGCGCCACGGCAGTTCCGCGGTGTGAAAATGACGGAGCGCACGCGCCTCATTGTCGCTGCTGTGCAGCGCCGCGATAGGCGCTCGGGCCATCACGCAACCACCGCGTTCTATCTCTTCTCTTATACATTCTCATTCGTCCTCTCAATAAAATTACACCATCAACCGCTCAAGCTAACCATCTCCCCGCTGCTTCGCCTCCACAGGTTCTCTTTAGCGGGAGGTGGTGTAATTTTTTTAACTGACGGATTTTGGGTGTCGCCATCTTGGACTGCTAAGTGGCCGTTTTGTCTTGGTAATAACTAAAGCAGCGGTGCTACAGTGGAGTCACACGCTCGAATATAGACGTAGGGACGATGTCGTCCTTTCATGGCGTTCGTTAATTTGATGTCACCGTATTTGAAGCTGAGGAACCACTGCCCAACATGGTGCCCCATCACGGTGACAACAAAGCCCAGCATTCTGTCACCCACCAGTAGGAAATATAGTAATAATCGTCCAGTTCGAACGCTACCGCGCAAAGGCGGGATCAGCACCGGGCGATGAATGATCGGTGCTGTTCATTCGTGACTTGCCGATAGGATGACCTTGGAGGGCATTCTACAACAGACTCGTTAAATTCTGTCGACTGTCCATTTCAGCACGCGTCTAGCGGGTGTGACGCTATAGTTAAAGAGGCCCGTTGATGACGATTGGCGCCGCGATGCACCAGCTGCCAACTTTAATCCACACAATAAACGCGCGCTGTAATGGACAGTTCCCTGACTGGACCCATAGGCGTCCGCAGGGTTCACCATAAATGAGGAGGGCGGAGGTTCACTGCAGCTCCCCTCTCCTCCTCTTAACCCCCTCCCTATGAAGCCACTAAGGTCAAAACGCAGTGCAATGTAAGGGTATAGAGCAGATTTGGGACCCCCCGTCAGGAGAGTATGTGTTTCCACTTCCACCTCCATGGTGCGCATGCTTATGACTGGACCTCCGTTGAATAGCATCCCGTGCTGCACGGAGTACGTTTTACACAAAGCTTCCAGCCACGGAGACGACGACGGTCTCCTGTATATATGTGTGGCATGCATACATGCGAGGAAGCCGGTGCTCGTTTTACGAGGCCGCTTCCTGTTGTAGCCGCGCATAGAACGGAAGCACAGGCGCAAACTGTGCTCGAAACAAGCGACCTGGACTACACCTCTAGGTGATGCGTCCCCTCTACGCACAGGATATGTGTATCCGTATGAGTATGCTATTTCCGTGAGCATGCAGACCACGGCGGCTCAAGGCTAATGTGGCTTTCTTCTGATGAAGACGGGATGGCGGGTATACGATTCCACGCAAGCTGCGACATCTGTGTCCCCGCAGAAGCTCCGTTCTAATGACACCTGAAGACGAACCGAGAATATGTCACCGTAGCAATTTCAAATGCTCCAATTCGTTCTTTCGAAGGAGAATATGTTAATACTATCTACGCAGAAAAACCTCGCTGCTTTTAAAACAACTGTGGACAGCCTGCGCTATCGGCACAAGGCTAGATCACAGCGGAGCTGGTGACCTCCCCCTAATCCTTTTCTATTCCCCCTTCCTTCCCATTCACCCAGTGTAGGGTAGCCAACCAGAAACCCTTCTGGTTAACCTCCCTGCCTTTCTGTTTTTTCCCTTCCTTCCATCCTTCCTTCCTAATCCTTTCCTCATCCTCACCTTCACTTCCGTTTCGCACCTCCTTGCTGCGCAGTACTATATACGTGGGCATGCTACGCTTTACCCTCTCCCCTCCTCATTTCCCTTTCCTCACTCTCACATCACTTCTCCTCACCTCCCTTTCCCAACCCCTTGTTATACTATACTGCACCACTCGTGGCCTTACCATCCTCCTTTCCCTACTGCTCACCGTCGCTCCCCTTCCGCACCTCCTTGCTATACCACACTATAAATGAGTATGCTATAGTTTACCCTCTCCCTTCCTCACCTTGTTAAGTATGCTGCAGCTCAATCATTCTGATCTGGTTGCGCAAAATGTTAACTAGGTACGTAGAAAAGTTGTTTCCGCTTAACCAGAGATGACACTGAGGCTTCGTTTGCGTACCCCTCCGGCGCGTCCCCGATACGTCGATCGAACTTTCAGGCGACCAAAGACAACTTTTTACCTCGAGCTAAAACACCTTCGCTCTTAATAAATAGCTGTCTATGCGTGCTGCCTGTGCGTCGGTGTATACAAATTGCTGCTAGCCTGGAACGCGAAATCACGTCGACCACGCGTTCATTCAGGTCGCAGGCAGCAGAGTGGCGTCAGAGATGAAGAAAACGACGCGTAGCTATAGCATACAGGATGACGAATCCACGCGAAGAGATGATGACGGCTGCATATGAGCGAGCCCGTGAGACACACACACACACACACACACACACACACACACACACACACACACACACACACACACACACACACACACCATCCTCAATACGCAAAAGCGAGCGAGCAAGGCGAACGCCATGTGCGCAGCACTTGCGGACGAGCGCTCTTCCAAGACGGCGCCAGCCAAGCAGTGCATGCAGCACGCGGCGGCGGAGGAGGACCTGCAGCTGCCCGCCTGTACGCCAACTGCTGCACGGAGACGGCTTCCGATAAACGGGGTCATAGCAGGAAGCAAAAGGGGGGAGGGGGGGGGGGTCGACGGGACACAAGAAAAACGAAATAAAAAATAATTGGGTCGCGCGAAGAAATGCCACCGCCTCCTCCTCTAAGACGTCACCGACGACCAAGGGCAAGACTCGGCCGCGCATGCGGACGCGGCGGAAGCGAGAAAGGATTATTACATACGCGCCCAGCACTCGCGCGTGTCATGAGGAGGAGAAAGAGTAATATAGCACGTGCCCAATGGTGACCACGGTGACACCGCTGCTATGTTTACGCACTGACACAAGCTCGCGCACCGACGAATACGTACACGTCACCGCCTCTAATCGAAACAAAGACCCGCCACGGTGGCCTAAGTGTCTACGGTACTCGGCTGCTGATCGGAAGGTCGCGGAATCGAATCCCGGCCGCGGCGGCTGCATTTCGATGGAGGCGAAATGTTGATGCCCGTGTGCTGTGCGACGTCAGTGCACGTTAAAGAACCCCAGGTGGTCGAAATTTCCGGAGACCTCCGCTACGGCGTCTCTCATAATCACATCTCGTTTTTGGGACGTAAAACCCCACAAATCAGTCATCAGTAATCGAAACAAAAAAGGACAAAAACATTTTTGTGGACAATTCACTCACTGTACTTGGGATTGAATGAAAACGGCGTCGCTATTTTGTAGCAGCGGATAACCAACGTCAGCCAACAGTTACGCTTCACTAGGCACATAGTCAACACAAAAGCCAGCGCTTGAATGTCGTGCGCCACTACGTAAGCTGTAGTTGGATTCGGTCACAAGGCAGAAGACGGCCCGGAATGTCATTGCCTTCACGAAGCTATTACATAGTATAGAAATTAGAACACTCGAGCCTCGTTATAAAGAAATCCCGTCGGAACCACACTATATTTCGTTATATCCGATATTCGTAGTAACAGTATAGATACTAGCCGTCTCTTAACAAATCCGTACTCTGGCTCGCGTAAAAAATACTACAGAAACAAAAACGCATTGTTCTAGATTTCAAACACACTACAAACGAAGCAATTCTTACCCGTCTCCTTGCGTGGCACTTCCACCTATATATATAGACGGGAGAGGTGAAATTACGACCGGAAAAAGTTCGTTTGACAAAAGACGCCCGCGTTCACATCTACTTGAAGAAGTAAGCGTATAATGAAGTTTCCCAGTGTCCATGCACGAGATCGCCTTTGCTACGTCAGCCGAACCGGTAATTGCGGCGAAACCCTCAGTTACAGCCGACATCATGGCAGCTCGAGCGTTTTAGGTCTCGTTGCAGAAACAATCGCACCGAAATAAAAAGCGCGACCAACCAAAGTTCGCATTAGCTATAACCGATAATTCGTTATATCAGTGTTCTTTGTAACTAGATTCGACTGTTCGATAAAGGAAAAAGTTCGCGTCCACCAGTTTGTATGCACAGAGCTACAAGCGGAGAAATCAAAGCGAATTTCTCATAAAAGAAAGGTTCAAAGCTGACGCCTTTTATCCTCGAAGGACTCGGCAGTACCAGCTGTACAGGATCAATGCCCAAGCGGAGTAACTGACCCTTTAGATGGAACCCGGCGCACCGGGGAGGCCAGTGGAGGCCGATATATATATATATATATATATATATATATATATATATATATATATATATATATATATATATATATATATATATATATATACGCACTAGGGGGCACAACCCCATACTGAACCACCCAGACTTTCTTATATGATTGAAGTTTTGACTTCTACTGCCCACAGATTTGCGGGTGTTTCCGGTGGCAACCCGTATTGCATAAACAGTACAGTAACGCCCTTGGAAAAGCAACGGGAACCCAAGAGGCTACGGCGACTGGGCTAGCTCGTATACCTGTACAGCGACGCTGTGAGATAAGGAGATGCGCACCGAGGTGCCGGCCCCGTTATCTCTTACACGCAGGAATAGATAACAAAACAAGAAGGAAAGAAGACTTCTTGCCGGCGACGAACTTCCGAGAAAAGAAACACTCTACCGGGCGGTGGGGTATCGCGACGCGCCATCGTAATGGCTGACGTAAGCGCTGTGGATGGTACCAACAGATGCAAAAACACAAAAAGACAAAAAACAGTAACGTCTTTACACCACCAAACGACGTCCAAATAAACTGAAAAATGACACTGAATCGGCGCAGTCCATAATGCCCAACACAGCCTATAAATAGTATACAAGTGGCATTAAAGCGTGCATCCTACCCTACTATGCCATTGTAGAAACGATTGTTACTGTAGAACACGCATCTCCCATTACACTAAAGATACTAAAAGCACGAGCTAAATAGGAATAAAATGTTGAAAACTCAACAGTTCACCGCAACTGAATGAGGACAGCACGTGCATAACATCCAGAAGCCAAATTTAGTTAACTGGTATTCAGTGTTTAGGTATCATCTGGCCGTGTCTACGGCGAGTGGCCGTTGTTTGCGAGCAGATATAAGACAGTTCGATACACCGAGAAATCAGCGTCGACGGTCCCTCCTCAATAACAATAATAATAGATAATGTTTTACGTGCCAAAACTACGATATCATTACGAAGGACACCACCTGGTGTTCTTTAACTGGGAAGTGAAGTGTCAGTTATAGACAAACACTCACCACTTCCCATATCCAATGTCTCGTTGCATATAGTGGAGACAGAACAACACTGTTGTCGGAAAGTGAAATGAATAAAGTTCGCTGTAGAGAAATCGAACGGCGTGAAACGGGAGCAGAGCGAAGCGTAAGCGAAGCCTTACCTTACCACCACCACCAACAACAACAACAACAACAACAACAACAACAACAACAATCAACTAACAAGCAACAACAACTAACAATAATAATAATAATAATAATAATAATAATACACGAATCAATGTCACGTTGAGTAGCAGCTGATGACGTCTCTGCTCTTGGGGTTTCGTCAAAGTGTGTGACAACGTTGTGTTGAACATAACGTTCTGTCGAAGTGTACGGCTATGCAAAACCAAAATGTGCGTGCTTTACAGCTGCTGACTGCCTGTACGGAGCAACGGGCTCCCTCCGTCCATCCTTGAATGACATTTCCTTTCGCCTCCCACCCACGTGTTGCGATAAGCAAATAAATCAAACAAAATACATCAAATCTTTCCGGCAAAATTCGTAGCAACGAATTTTCGCCGCAGCGAAACGTCCTCGAGTGCCCGGTAGAAAAGCTACAAAACTACGTACGTTGTTTCATCGAGCGGCAATCACACACCGCCCGGGGCATTCGTGCGGCCCTTACGTATAGATCGAGTCACGTCACAGGCGATTATAATAACCAAGGCGATCGTGTGAACGCTCACTGCAGGCAATAAGGAAAAAAAAAATAATGGAAAGAAAGGCGCAAGAAATAAGATCGAAACGAGCAAAGCAAGGATGGTGAGAAATGTAAGCTCTCGATTGGCCGATGTAAATATAGGCGGCAACGGTATCGCGGAGCCAAATCGCCGCAGATCGCGATAAGCGCGGCGATCTCTCAGAAAAAAACAGCGCGCGCTCGCGCGCACGGCATGCTGCATGCAGGGCAGCCAATATGCGGCGACGAGATATGTATAAGGAGTCCTTCGAACTTCCTCTCTCTCTTACAGCGTCAGAGAGAGAGTTCCCGGGGTGTTACAGGACCGTCTGCGGAAAGTTTCGCAGCGATAAGTGTGTGATCAACGCGATCGGTCCGTACCTTACAGCGAACAAAAATAAATAAATAATTCGAAGGGATATTAAGAACACAAGAGCGACAGAAAGCAGTAGAGAAGGGGTTAAAACGAGGGTGCTCGAAACAGAAAGAGCGCGGGAGGGGGGGATAAGGAGATAGATGCTTGGAAACTGGTTTCTCCGGAAGCGCGCAATATCGCCAGTGTATACCTGCGAAAGTAACAGCCGGAACTTGTCGGGAGAAAAAAAATTGGCAGATCCCACGTGCAGTTGGAATCAAGGAAATGCGAAGCACGCATAAGGAACGTAAAATGGATTTGCATTGTTGTCTCGCTACACCGAGTTTGGTACATATGAAGTTAACGAAACGGCCGCAAGAGAGCCATGACTGTGGCATGTGAACCATGCCAACCATGCCGCTCATGCACGTATGTCATGATTCTCACGTTATGATTTGTCATTTACGTTCGTCATGCAGTCATGTTGTGCCATAGCAATTTTGGTATACATCCCTTTAAAGAAACGAGTGGCATGTAGGTCATGCCGCTAATGACATGCATGTCACGATTTTCATGTTATGACCTGTCATTTATGATCGTCATGCAGTCATGTTGTGCCCAACCAATTTTCGTATAGGCTCCGTGCAGTCGAGTTTTCCATGTGCGACATCAGCGCCAGAATGCACTGCCTGGCGGAGAGAAGAAGCAAAATTAGGCAGATTGTGGCAGGGAAATACGGAAACGCGATGCGCGTCTCCAACTCTATAGCAGCAGCGACCGCCCGTCCCACCTTCTTTCGTTTCATTTCCTTTGAGACGCGCGCTCCAAACCTGCGGCAAATTGTTCCAAAGGGCGACGCCGCGAGCGTTCGTGTGGTTCGCAGCACGCCCGGAAAGCAGCGAAGAAACGTGCGCGTCGCTGACGCCACGGTTTCCACCGTGCGCGACTGAGCCGTCCGACGAGAGCTACATAGCGTCCTGTGGTCAGTAGACGGAGCCATCCCATTAACGAAACGGCAGTATAGCGCCAGGACCATGGCATGTAAATTATGCCGGTCATGACACGCGTGTCATGATTCTAATGTTATGACCTGTCATTTACGTTCGTCATGCTGTCGTGTTGTTCCATAGCAATTTTGGTATACATCCCATTAACGAAACGCCTGGCATGTAAATCATGCCGCCCATGACATGCATGTTATGCTTTTCATGTTATGACCTGTAATTTATGTTCGTCATGCAGTCATATTGTTGCATACCAATTTTCATACACATCCCACTAACGAAACGGCCAAGAGAGAACAAAGACCGTGGCATGTAAATCATGTCGCTCATGACATGCATGTCATGATTTTCATGTTATGACCTGTCATTTACGTTCATGATGCAGTCTTCATGTGGCATGCCAATTTTCGTATACATCCCGTTAACGAAACGCGTGACGTGTAAATCACGTCGCCCATGACATGCATATCATGATTTTCATGTTGTGACCTGTCAGTCATGTTCGCCATGCAGTCATGTCGTGGCATACCAATTTTCGTATACATCCCATAAACGAAACGGCCAGGAGAGCACCAAGACCGTCGCATGTAAATCATGTCACTCATGACATGCATGTCATGATTTTCATGTTATGACCTGTCATTTATTTTCGTCATGTAGTGATGATGTGGCATACCAGTTTTCGTAAACATTCGATTAGCGAAACGGCCAGGAGAGCACCAAGACCGTGGCATGTAAATCATGCCGCTCATGACATGCATATCATGATTTTTATGTTATGACCTGTTATTTATGTTAGTCATGTAGTCATGATGTGGCATGCCAATTTTCGTAAACATCCGATTAGCGAAACGCCCAGGAGAGCACAAAATCGTAGGCGGCTAGATAGATAGATAGATAGATAGATAGATAGATAGATAGATAGATAGATAGATAGATAGATAGATACGCTCAAACTCGCCGAAGTTCGCTAAGAAATGCTTCGCATTTAAAACAGCGGGACAGCGCGCGCGCTGCGTAGTGTTTTGCTCTTTATGCGTGCTCCGATAACGCGCGCGACTCGGTTTGTTGTATGCAAACTCCATCGGGGAATCCAGTGCGCGTCTCTTGAAACCGCGGTGATGGCACGCGCTGTAAGCGCCCAGTGTTATCGCCTGACGGTATGCATTCAGTTCCGTCATAAGCCAGAATGAGCGCGAAGTGCGTATAACCCTTTCAGTCTCGAGAGTACGCCCAGACGTCAGAAATGTGAGGTGGAAAATTGAAATCACTTTCGGGCGCCAGGCAAAAGGATTCCGAGCTTCCGTGCTGGCAGGCTTGTTTTCCAATTGCAATGTGATTCGTGAATACAGGTATATAGGTAAAGAAGGCAGTGGCAGAAAATATTCTAACAAGGCTGTTTGGCCTGAGGCTTCAGAGTCAAAACTGTGACACCTGACCGACCGATCGACTGATCGATTGATCGGATACAGGTATACAGGTTGAGGAAGAAAATGTCCTAATAAGAGTGCCCTGAGGCTTCAGGGCCATACTGTGGCAGCGGATTGATAATTGATTGATTGATTGATTGATTGGTTGATTGATTGATTGATTGATTGATTGATCGATTGATTGATTACGCTTTAGGTGAGACTACAGCTGTAAACACGCGGTTAGTCAACTCGCACCTCGGACACGGATGTGAACGTACTTTTTTCCCATTACGCCCTCTTCGCAACAGGACCACTGCAAGCAGGTCATCCAAGTGAACTCAGTGAGTGAATCTGCGGTCACCAACATGCCGTCAGGGTCTAGTGGTTATGGCACTCGGCTGCAGATCCGAAGGTCGCGGGATCGAATCCCGGCCGCGGCGGCTGCATTTCGATGGAGGCGAAATGTTGAGGCCCGTGTACTGTGCGATGTCAGTGCACGTTAAAGAACCCCAGGTGGTCGAAATTTCCGGAGACCTGCACTACGGCGTCTCTCATAATCAGAACTGGTTTTGGGACGTTAAACCCCACAAATCAATCAAACATGCCGTCAGTTCCACTGAGGAGCCACAGCGTGCAAGGATTCCGCAGCCTTCACGTATCAGCTACAAAACGTGTTCTACTTCATACGTGTTGCGTACGGACGTGCACGTATTTACGTTCACGCTGCGAGTGGTCCTGGAAGAGGAAACAGCCACAGCGCGTGCAGGCAGGTGGTGTACATGCGTTCGCACCTCCGCATGTATACACGTGACGCAAAGGCGAGATATGCGACGGCACGGATGGAAATAAAACCCCAAGGTGCCACAGAAACGCGGTTCCGGTCTGACGATGATATACCGTCAGCCCCGCAGAGATCCCGCATCGATAAGCATGTATGGATGACAGCGGACCAATATACATATACAATAGAACCGATGCCTGATGCCACGCCACAGGTGATGCATTCGCTTGCTGGACGACGGCCGCGTAAACAAAGGCTATGTATACGTGCCAAATGCGAACGCGAAGTTGGTACAGGTATTGTCGTTGTTGTTGCGCAGTGTACGCTCTTCCCATTCGGCAAACAACTCAGTGTTCAACAACGCAGGGTCAATCTGTGTCGAGGGCGCGGCAAAGCAGCGTATGTTGCACAGTTGCACAGTATCTGCTACAAGAATCGTGGCAGTGCCTGAAATAGGTGACGATGCTATGCTTTTAAAAAGTAGCCTTTCAAAAGCATTTACGCTTGACAAATCATCTCGGTCAGTGAATTCCGTTTTTCGCGCATCCGCAACGGATCTCGTTTCAGATATCAGATGATTTTAGTAGGCCCGTAGACTGCGCTAACGGATAGCGGGTTGCCGGAAAAGTCTACGTCATCGGCAACGCTGGTGGCGCCACCTCTTAATGCAGATCCTAACCAGAATCGCATAAAGCTAATACTGCTGCGACCTACACGTCGTACTTAGCTGCTTGCGCAAGAGGATGACGGCGAGATAGTCGTTCACTCTCAGTACTTTCATTATCCTCTTTTTCTGCGAGAACACCGAGGCGACCGAAAACAAAAGATACAAATGCATCGTAATTGGACCCGCCTTATCCTTATCGCTCCATTGCTATTAATGGCGCGTTAACGGCACTAATATTGTAACCAGTGCAAAACACTGCCACAAGTTGTAGATACAGGACTAATTTTAATTTGTTCGTGAACTATGGCAAGCGCACAGAGAAGATAAGGAGCACAAGTGGCAACGATGAGATAGGTTAGTCAATACGGGTCTGAGTGTCGTTTGCACAAGCTTCGCTTAGCACGACAAGGATTCCTTGCTATTAGAGGCAAATCAAGTGTTTGTAAGACCTGCACGCTTGCCCAAGTTCATATCCTCGGAAATATACAGGGTGTTTTTTTTTTAGTTGCAACACACTTTGAAAATGAGAAAAAACATAAATCGCGGGAATGTCTTGTGTACCATTCGAGTATACGGATTGGCGGCCTCTAGATACAGAACAATTCCCGCACTTGTATGCATAATTAGCGAAATTACGCTAATTAACCTTTTAATTATCAGTAATTGGTGGCTACAGCAAATGAGTACTTTGGAGCCCGTCCTCGATGCTACCTATCCCAATGATCAAATTTTGAATAGCGGAGCGCATGTCGGAGCTACGCGAACAATTACTTCCCCGTGGCAGGCTCCTTGAAACTGAAACTTGCGGGGAAAAGAGCGTCTGTGACGTCGATGTCGTCGCCTCCCCGGATTTCGTCACTCGCCCGCGGCGCCCGACGCCGCAGATAAGAAGGAGATAACGCAAGCTGCTTGCGCGGCCGAAGCGGCCGGAGCGGCGGTGACCACGGGCGAGTGGCGAGTGACGAAAGCCGTGGGGGCGGCGACATCGACGTCACAGACGCTCTTTTTCCGTCGTGTAGGTAGTGTCGAGGACGTGTCGAGGACGGTAGGTAGTGTCGAGGACGGGCTCCAAAGTACTCATTTGCTGTAGCCACCGATTACTGATAATTAAAAAGTTAATTAGCGTAATTTCTCTAATTATGCATACAGGTGCGGAATTTTTCTGTATCTAGAGGCCGCCAATCCGTATACTCGAATGGTACACAAGACATTCCCGCGATTTATGTTTTTCTAATTTTAAAAATGTGTTGCAACTAAAAAAGAACACCCTGTATAGGAAGTTCCACTCCATATGACACCAAAGTGTTACTAACGATTTAGCATAAACTATTCCTGGAAAACGCTCGAACACGAGAGCCCAGCGAACGCGATGACGTAATTCTGTCAATCACTGCGCCGTCGGCGAAAGTCATCAACGCATGCCGTCGTTAAGTATACGCCGGACAGAACTACGGATTACGACACGGGTGACCACAGCACAAAGGGTTTCCATTATCATCATAAACTTGATGAAGACTATTCGTAGTCTGCATGACCATGCACGACACTCTGCCATCGTCTTCTAGTTCTTTGTCAGACTCTGCCGCTCAGAAGATGTACTCTCAGCGCCGCCCCCAGAAGCGATCGCCGCGTCATGTGTACGTTTTATAATGACTCATGTAGTGCGTGTTTTCGATATGATTTTTTTTTCCATTCCACGTAAACCGAGGGATGAATCTCGCTCACTGAACCAATGCATTCCTTTCTGTATACACTGTCTTGTCAAACTGTATAAATTCTGGGCCGTCGTTATACCATTGTTCTGTTCACACTCACGACATGTCTCGTAAGACTCGTACCTATCTCGCCGGCCACACTTCAAGTGAGGGGTTCCCCTGCAGCCAACCTTTTCTTTTTCTTTAGACTTTCTGCTTTTGTCCAATCTATGTTCCACCAAGAATTATAGCACGTTATTTTCACCTCACCGAATGCGCGAATTGTCACCATCATACATGATAATAACGGGCCCTAAGGGCCTTCTTCGTTTCTACAGCGGCCAGTGCTGAATAATTACGGCGGACGTGCCTGGATCGAAACTGCCGTACAGAGACTGTCCCTTCCAGAACCTCCAATGTTTCTCTTTTCGCAGATTGCACGTATTATACAGTCAGGTCTGTATATTGTTTGTACGTACGTCGTCTGTACATGCCTCTTGGTTGTTCGTTTTAAGCCTCACTGCGACCGCACGGGCTCTCTCAACACGAAGGTTTCGGGTCGAGGCAAGGGAACGAACTATGCTCTGTCGAAACTTTCCGTTAGAAACACTGCGGCAAGAAAGAAAGAAAGAAAGAAAGAAAGAAAGAAAGAAAGAAAGAAAGAAAGAAAGAAAGAAAGAAAGAAAGCGGATCTCACAGGCGGAAATGAAAGGGAGGAAGGCACAGAAATCGGAAGTGAAAAAGAGGAAGCGAAGCTGCGCGTGGCCGGAAATCGAGGGCCGCCCGATTTTTGCGAAATACGGGCGACGCGCAAGGCACGCCCGACAGCGGAACCGGACGAGGAACCCGCTTCGCGAGTGCCGCCACCAGGGTCCGGAACCGTGCGCCGGAAATCGAAGAACGCAAAAGCGGAACCGGAAGCTGCCTGGCGGCAGCAGCGCCGCGCATGTACGGGTAGAGTGGCCTGCAATGGCGGTGCCCGATCTTCCAGCGTCAGCGGACGGGCCCTCACGCACGCGCGCGTACACGACAGAAAGTAGGAAGGAACAAAACAGCGAAAACTTAAAGCAACCAAATATATAGGGAACGAAGTTTCCGTCTGCACTACGCTGCGATAACGTTCTAAACAAAGCTGGTTCGAGAAAGCTCATCTACAGAGACGGGGAAGAGATCGCGACGGGAGTCCACTGGCACATCGATCAGCAACAATCCGCCGCGCGGCGGTCTATAGTGTTTACAGGCTGCGCGACTGCGCACCCTAAGGACGTGGGTTGGAACCCAGCTGCGGCGGTTGTTTCGATGGAGGCAAAAAGTCTCGAAGCTGGCGTAACTGCACGTTACCGGTGGACGCTATAGAGTCCCAGGTAGTCAAAATTTTCGAAGCCCTCAACTCGGGCCTTCTCTTCCTTCCCATTCTTTTCCCTGATACCACGTACCCTTATCCGTGCCTCGCGCAAGGGCCACCTCATTTCCTTCAGTGAACCACAATTATCATTAGGAACAACTGGTGAATTCTTTCGGAAGCCGCGCGAGACATGGGCGAAACCGACGGTCAGCTCAGTTTCGCGATGACCTTCGACTGATCAGTCCCGTTTATTGGAGATACGATCTCGACGAACCTTTTTTATCGTCTTGCGCGTACTGCATAAGTTTCGCCGCGCTATAATAAATGCTCAAGATACTACCTGGTACGCGGGGTTACAATCGATGCATCTGGAAATGGACCGGTCGCAACAGAGGTAAATGTGTATATACACTGTAGATATCGATGGCATACAATCTCTTGTGTTAGACATTAGGCTCCTTCCCTTCTACGAGCACGGCAAGTGGAAATCGTGCAGAGCGGAATAGTAATAGTCACCCACAGCAGAATCAAGCACTAGAGGGGCGAAGGGATCTGAACACATCAGCGCATCTACACCCCACATATACAGGACGTGCGTAAGAAACACGTCACAGCAAACTCTGTCTCTCACGGCCGTGAGGGAAGTCTTGAATCGACCAAATATTCACAAGGTTGAACTCGAAGCGCGAAACGTGGAACATGAACCTGCGAGAGGCGGTACCTAGAACAACAGCAACTTCGCGCATGGAAAATTGATTCGGCTGTCACCAAGCAAGCAGAGCTGAGGCACAGTATACGCTCCACTTCCCCTGCTTTTTTAACCCATTTCCGGCACCACTGAGCGAGGTGAACCACTCCGCGGGCCGGAACAGAACCTCCTTACCGTAACCAGCATCCTATCCTTCTTACATTTTGGCCCACCTGATACACTAAGCGGGCAGTGCAACCGGAAATGCACACACACTGTGTCCCCGAGCGACCACAGAAGCGGGGACAAAACGCCGCGAGGCGATTGCAACTGCCGCACCACCTAATCAGCTCTGCAAGCGGACGACCAATCGCCGACTCGCGATAACGATCTCCCATCCGTGGTGTAACCCTTCGGCACGTCCCGGGTCCAGCCGTTCGAGAAATTCAAAGGAGAGGGTGTATACACCGATCATAAGGGGGCCGACGCCGCAGACACGCTTCACAATGGAAGGGCGAGCAGCGGCGGCCGTATGCATGCAGGTGTAGGCTACCGTGCCAGCGAAGGACCGCGATCAATGCAATCTAGTCCGGGGCCGGCTCACTGGGCCGATCCGCGGTCACGCTTCCGGCACGCG
>CM023483.1:108455004-108545536 GCA_013339685.2 Hyalomma asiaticum | reverse complement strand
GTCACAGCAAACTCTGTCTCTCACGGCCGTGAGGGAAATCTTGAATCGACCAAATATTCACAAGGTTGAACTCGAAGCGCGAAACCTTCGTGTACCAGGCAGGGCCGGAGCCTTGTCAAGCCGCAGTACTGCGGCTTTTTTTCCGCTACCCCCATATTTCTCAAGGAGAAATAAAAGATGATTGATTGAAAACGTGGAACATGAACCTGCGAGAGGCGGTACCTAGAACAACAGCAACTTCGCGCATGGAAAATTGATTCGGCTGTCACCAAGCAAGCAGAGCTGAGGCACAGTACGCTCCACTTCCCCTGCTTTTTTAACCCATTTCCGGCACCACTGAGCGAGGTGAACCACTCCGCGGGCCGGAACAGAACCTCCTTACCGTAACCAGCAACCTATCCTTCTTACATTTTGGCCCACCTGATACACTAAGCGGGCACTGCAACCGGAAATGCACACACACTGTGTCCCCGAACGACCACAGAAGCGGGGACAAAACGCCGCGAGGCCATTGCAACTGCCCCACCATCTAATCAGCTCTGCAAGCGGACGACCAATCGCCGACTCGCGATAACGATCTCTCATCCGTGGTGTAACCCTTCGGCACGTCCCGGGTCCAGCCGTTCGAGAAATTCAAAGGAGAGGGTGCACACACCGATCGTAAGGGGGCCGACGCCGCAGACACGCTTCACAATGGAAGGGCGAGCAGCGGCGGCCGTATGCATGCAGGTGTAGGCTACCGTGCCAGCGAAGGACCGCGATCAATGCAATCTAGTCCGGGGCCGGCTCACTGGGCCGATCCGCGGTCACGCTTCCGGCACGCGGGCCGGGTCGGAAGCAGCTTCCGGTGCGGAAGGGGCCGCAATTTCCTCCTCGCTCCCCGCGCTGCTTCCTCGTCGGCGAACTTGACTTCCCGAGCCGACGTCGTGGCCCACTATCAGCGACACGGGCGCCGGCGTGCGTAGGTCACGCAGGCAAGGCGCTCACTGGAAGGAAAAGAAAGAAGAAAGCAAAAGAAAGGAACGCCGCGGCGCTGTTCCCTAGCTATGGCCTCTTTCCTTGGCGCGTGCTGACGTGCTGATCTTGCGTGCAGCGCTCCACGTGCGCCTCGCGACCTGCGCGGCCTGCGATTGAACTTGCCATTTCTTCGACGTCGAGACACGAGTACACGATGAGTAAACGATCGATTTTACGCAACCTGAACTAACGGCTGATGGTCTCTTATCAACCGACCTATACGCGTACAAGGTTATGCTTACGATAAAAAAATAAAGCATCGCGAAATGCGGTCAGACATACGGGCACCACTTTATGAACAGCTACGTATGATCGACCAAGTCGCACGGCAAAGGCTGCGGGCATCCTGTATACCGAGGAACCGACCCCACCAGAAGTGCAGCCCTTTTCTAAATAAAGCCTCATACTTAATAATAATCGTTAATCAATATCTTCTCTGTCCCATCAGCAACTCTGCACGGTTCCGACGTCTGTATGCCTTTGGATTTTACAGCTATAGTGCGTCCGAAGAATAGTTCGCCGAGGTGCGTGACGCCTTAGAGAGCGTGATTCAATTATTAATCTGCAAATGGTTGAAGATGTCTATCTCTTACCGCCATACGAGACCATGGGCTACACGATCCTACTACTGCGCCTTGTGATTATTACTTTTTCACGAGGCAATCAATCGAATCCAATCGTATACACCTGATGAGCACCATAGGTGACGAAATACAGCCAGACGCCTCGCCTAGCTTTATCACGAAAGGCTACGGGCATTCAAAATACCACGTGATACGGATCACTTCGTTGAAAAGGTCGTGCGTCCCCGTACCGGCTCACGTAGGCGCATGGAATCCTTTGTTATAGAGGTCAATTCGTCGTAGAAGGTGCTCGCTCGACCATACGCGGAGTTGCTAGCGTAACAGAAGCACCGGTTCGTCTCGAAGTGAAGAAACGTGCAGTGGCCTTCAAATACACGCGAGTGAAATTGCGCCGTTTCTCTGCAGAGAACGAAGCCTGCGCGAGTCCTTAAACCACGTGACAGTTTTGACAGGCAAGCAGCAGCACCTCGACGACAAGTATCGGGACGGCTCCAGCACGGCGGTCTAGTGGCTATGGTACTCGGCTGCTGATCCGAGGGTCGCGGGATCGAATCCCGGCCGCGGCGGCTGCATTTCGATGGAGGCGAAATGTTGAGGCCCGTGTACTGTGCGGTGTCAGTGCACGTTAAAGAACCCCAGGTGGTCAAAATTTCCGGAGCCCTCCACTACGGCGTCTCTCATAATCACAGCTGGTTTTGGGAGACAAAACCCCACAAATCAATCAATCAATCAATCAATATCGAGACGAAAAAAGAAACGTGATGACTAAGAAAAAAAAATGTAAAGGACATCGAAAGACAAGACTGCGGAGTGGAAGCAGCAACCGCGATTGACGAAGAGAATTCTCGTCCGTTTCTTCAAGCGCAGCAAAAAAGATAACGGACCGGACTGCTCAGGCGCGCCACATGGTGCAGGCAGCATGACCGAAGTTACGACACACACACAGGTGTAGAGAAACAGCACGAAGTGCTTGTCTATAGCATGCACACCTGCTGTCCCTGCGGGTTTCTTCCACTTCCTCCCTTTCATCGTCTTCCGCCGCCCATGCAACGCCGAGCGGTTGGCGCCGGGCGCTGTCGGAGGAAACGCTACTCCACCCCTCGCAGTTCCACTCTGCACCCCCACTTGCTGCCACCGCGGACGTTTCGTAACTCCTTCCGGCCTCCTGACGCAACACGGCGCTCCGACAGGCTCCGAGAGCTGATACACCCCCTCCTTCTCCTTCCCAACGTGTTCCCCTCGCTAGAGATACTGCATAGGTCTTCGGGCGACCTGCTCAAGAAACTTGGCAACTTCCAGGAGACTGGAAAGTTGTCGACCTCCGTAAGAAACAAATGAGTTGGATGGCGTGCGGCTACGTCACAAGCATAAGCGACAGAAGAAGAAAAAAGAAAGAAAAAACGCGGTTTCTCGAGACCTTCTTGTACCGAAGGGGTCGACGACGAGGTGGAAGGAAGTGAATTAGGAACGGAAGCAACGGCTGCGCGGCGGAGACAACGACCGTCTTCCGTCCCACGCGTAACAAACGCACACGCGTGTACATGCAGCACGTGGCGGTTGCCGTCGCGGTGCCGACTGCATGGGACCGGAACGCCTCCGCCCACACCACGTGAAGACAACAGAGATGTCGAGGTGTCACTCCCCCTTTCTTTTTCTTTGATGCCCTCAATTCGTGTAATTAGCAAATAAGTTGATGCCCAGCAGTTGTGCGTCATGTAACACGTACTGCTCGGTGCTAACCGAAGCTTTGCTTCGTTCACAGATTGGGCGAGGCTAAAACAAACACTGCTGTCGGTAAATGCGCTTACAAAGGAATGCGCGTAATCGGGATGTTCGCGTGCAAAGCCCCCACGAGAAACAAACACACACACAGAGAGAGAGAATAAGTGGGTGTGCAGATAACGGCTTCCGATTTCAAGTTTGCACGCGTCATATCAGAGTTGAAATCCACCCAGTGCACGATTCTCTGACAGCAACTGAATGGCCGGCATCAGTTGTGACATATCACGGTAGATACGAAGGCAACACATTCCATAACGCCATGTTAGCGTGGAAACAAAATAAGATGTATAAGAATAGGTAATTTGCAAAGCACGTATACACATTACCGATCGCTACAGGAATGGAAAGTAACAGTTCACAAATGATCTTCACTACATCGCTACGTTCTACGAATGGAAAACGGAAAACTGAGGCGTGTAGTGTCTAAGCTCATGGTGGGTGTCACAAGTTTCACACATGAAAACGCACAGCTTCGTTGCTTCTTTCCGCGACAGTGAAATATCAGCGAACCGTCGCCGCAATGCACGTCAGTGGACAAACGGCTAATGGGCGAAGCCCAGCTCCTCCGCCGTGAAAAACACGAGTTGAGTTTCAGACAAAGAGCACGGCGCTATAAAATGTGCGGGAAGTGTCAGGGCACATACGCGTCTAACTTACCCTGCATTCGTAGCAGCCTTTGACCCTCTCCAGAGAGGTCGAATTCAAGCCATATATATTAAGCAAAAGAAAGAAGAAAGAAAGAAAGAAAGAAAGAAAGAAAGAAAGAAAGAAAGAAAGAAAGAAAGAAAGAAAGAAAGAAAGAACCAGCATCGATCCCTTTCATCTGTGCAAACTTTCATGTATGTGCAGCCTCAATATTAGGGGCCCTCAACACTCGAGCCCTTACTTGCATTTTTGTAAGCTTAATAACTTTCGAAAGCGTCCCCCCCCCCACCCCCCATCCATCCATCTCTACCATTGTTGCTGCATTTACCTGTCGCGTCCTTCACTCCACGCGAACCGCGAATAAATATGAGGCGTCAAAAAGTGGGCACCATCAAGGGTGAATGCTGTATAAAGCATCAATGGGTCTCGTTCGCATCGACTCCTCGTAAACACAATTAGGTTTTCGCGTACGTTCAAACTGCAGTACGAGCTATCACGTGTGCGCGTGTTAGTTACCTCGTGGTCTACAGTTTTTTCAAGACTGGTTTTACTTTGAGAAGTTGGATTTTGTTCGCTAACGCACCTATGCCATGCACGGAGGGCTTGCGCGGTCGGGTGCTTCGGGAAACACGGTTGATGACTCTGGATGACTATTCACGCCGTGGACGCTGACGACAGCCTCAAGGTAACACCCACTTCAGATGTACTGCCGATACAATACTAAAATTTCTCGAGGCTTTGAGGACCTTAATTGACGTGTCGACCGCCCCTGGTAAAAATAGAAAGCAAGAACAAACGAGACACTTGCCACTCGGCACATGTTCGCCTGCGAGAAAGACAAACCAACTGCAGGCGACGACAGCGGAGCAATCACAAAGGAACAGCCACATTGTTCGAGCACAGGTGTCGTCTATATGCTTCAGTTAATGCGTCATCGTTATGCAACGTGCATTCAAGTATTCGCAAGGGACCTTCTGGCGCAGACCATTTTCATCCGGTATACAGTCTTCGAAGTTTTCTTCCTCAGACAGCGGACACAATGGAACAGACGCTATATCAATGCGGTAATATAGATAAGCGAGCTCGTGAATTGTCGCAGCGGGTATAAAGAACAATAATGAGCACCGTTCTATGGATGACGTTATACCATAAAGCGAAAAAGAAGTTCACCTATAAGCAGGCTTTGTAAACCGTAGAATGAGTGCCAACAAAAGGTAATAAGCGCAGTATGCTGACACGCGCACTTGCTTTATTCCTTTGTCTCATGGCGACCGCCTTTTACTTGTCTTATTTTATTTATTTTCATTTTTCTTGTGACGCGCGTTATAGTCCCCGGCGCAGGTCGCGCTTAACTTGCACGCTGCTTCGCAAACGATGCCGACTGTTCTGCACACTTTGCGTGCCCTACGCCCACGTTTGAGTACCTTCTAGATTGTACGCGAGCGTCGGTGATACACATACAAGGTACTGTGACGCGTGCACAAGTCGACGCAGTTCGCCGCTGGCCAGGGTCTTTTTTTTTTTTTTTTTTTTTGTAGGGGCGAAGCTCCTTAAGGTTTGGGTCTGTCCGTCCGTTGTAGTAGCGCATTACCTACTAGGAACGCGCTACTAGGAGGCCGCGTGTGGGCGGCGCGCCCTCGGCGCGTGCCTCCCGGCGCGCGAGCTCTCTCACTCTTCCATCTGCTGTCTTGTGTGTGTGTGTGAGAGAGAGAGAGAGCGAAAGGCGCGCGTTGGCTATGGAAACGCTCTTTCTTCGATGAACACCCGAAAAACGCGGGTTCGATCCCGGCCGCGGCGGTCGCATTTTCGATGGAGGCGGAAATGCCAGAGGCCCGTGTACTGTGCGTTGTCAGGGCAGTTAAAGACCCCCGAGGTGATCTAAATTTCTGGAGCCCTCCACTACGGCCTTTCTCTCCTATCTATTTCACTCCCTTCCCCCCCCCACTGACGCTTAGCCGTGCTCCCTACATGGGCTGCGGAAATTAGCGTCCTTTCCTAACCGAACCACAATCGTCATCATCATCATCTTCGATGAACGCTGTACCAGCTCGCAATGAAGGAGAACGCGCCCTCACCCGCGAGAGACAACGTTGGCGCAGGCAGCGTCTTCCAGCGAGTTTCTTGATTGAAAAATACCGACTGCTCGCGCTGGAGAACCTATCACCGGCCACCCATATCTATCTATCTATCTATCTATCTATCTATCTATCTATCTATCTATCTATATATATATATATATATATATATATATATATATATATATATATTGTAATAAAGAGAGACGTAGACACAGCGCCTTAGCTGCAGGCCGGCTGTTCTGACTTGCTCGTCTTTCTCTTCGTCTGCTCCTCTTGCACTTCGCTCCTCTAGCGCGAGCGTCTTCGGCACGGCGAGCTCTCTGTTTTTATACATTACACTCGGCCACGACTGCGAGTGACAGTAACGGGCGAAACTGTCTCTGGAGGGCGGCACTGACTGTGTCGCGCTGGACGGTTTCGACGTAGCCCCGACTTGGCTTTGAGAGCTGCGAAGACAGCCTCTGGTGGCCGGCACTGACTGTTCCGTGGCGGGCGGTCCCGGAAACGCCGAGCACTCACTCGGAAACTTGCTAGTAATGGCTCCGGCGGGCGACATTGACTGTGTCGACGCGGTCGTTCTTGTCCACAAGGCAGCAAGCCCTGTTGAGCCGCCAAACCAAGTTCGGGTAGGCGACACTGGCTGGCTCGTGGTGGTCGCTGCAGGTTTCGGCCACGCTGCGATTTAACGGGGTGACCTCCTGAAGACAGAAGCGGGCGGCAGTGGCTGCTAAGGCGCAGTTTTGCAGGCCCTTCACGCGTGCCTTGTCCTTCCCTTGAAAGTGATGTAGCACTTTCCTGAAAGTAGGCTGAACCAACGGACCCCGACGACAACCCTCCCGAAGGAGAGGCGCCCAAGTCCCGGGGTGCGGGTGCGACGCCCAAGCCAGGAGCAGACCCCGGCTGCAGTGGCGGGTCCCCGACAAAAGCGGCCTCATCCGCGGCACAGACACTGCCACCCCCTGGAAGGGCACCGCAGGGCGAACCGGGAACCCCAGCACGCTCGGCCAATGACGGCGAGCCTCCTTGGCACGTTCCCTGGACGGCATCATCTCCACACTGGTCAGAGTGAGGCTCCTCGGCGAACAACAACGTTTCATGATGCGCACGGTGTTCAGGGGGCGCCATGGAAGTGGTTAGAGATGGCTGGTCCATGGCATCTGACTCACATGGCGGCTGGGCAGGACCACCAGTGTAAACAGGGTCCGAGCGCCCTGGCTGGAATTCAGTCTCTTGTGTTGAAAGCTGAGTCGAAGAACAAATCCCGGGACCGATCAGCACGTCAGGGCAGGCCCTGATGCTCTCTGGCGATGAGCTGCAGTCCGAAGCCACAGCCTCGAGGTGGCGCCCCTCCTGAGCTGCTTCCTCGGTAGTGTAGTTCAAGGGACTGTTGGCATGGACATGGGGAAGCGGGCCAAAAGCCGCGATGAACTTGACACACCATTCCTGCCAGGTCTTCTGCCTAACGCCTTGGTAGCGATGCCAGGCCACGGCACGTTCTCCAAGGTGGCTGAGGGCCACCTGGAATTTCTGTTGGTCCGACCAGGCATACTGAGTCCCGAGATGGTTGATGTGATTGATCCAGAGGACCGCGTCGTCCTGGAAAGCATGGAACTCCGGGATCATACATGCACTCGGCGATGGTGATGCCGCACAAGATAATCCGGGAGTTACCATGCCGAAGACATTCAGTTGCTCGAATAGCAACGACATTGCCCGCATGACGTCGGTGAGTTGACCGACCGAGGCATTCGGGTAACCGTGGTCGGCGGCCGCGGAAAATACGGCGGGCTCTGTCCTCCCGACGGCGGTGTCCAAGTCCGAGGACGCTTGGACAGCGTCCCTGTGCGGCTCATGTGCCGACGTAGGTCTAGGCGAGGGGGTGTTACCACAGGAAGCGTGAGCGCCATTCCGTGGTAACAGGAGGCCCTGCGTGGGCGTGGGTCCCATAGGTGCTTCCGGCGGCAGAAGGGTTGCGGGGTCCATGGTCGCGTAATCCTGGACGGCGTCCCTGGACTGGAGCACCTGCTGCGCCGATGACCCGCGAGGACGCCCTCAGCGTCTGTCTTTTGTCGGCTGCGCCATTGTAATAAAGAGAGACGTAGACACAGCGCCTTAGCTGCAGGCAGGCTGTTCTATTCTGACTTTCTTTTCTTTTCTCCTTGTTATTTGGCTCTTGCCCACTACGGGGGATTGGCCATGAAGCCGGCGGTTAATATACCTCGTCTTTCTCTTCGTCTGCTCCTCTTGCACTTCGCTCCTCTAGCGCGAGCGTCTTCGGCACGGCGAGCTCTCTGTTTTTATACATTACAATATATATATATATATATGTATATATATATATATATATAGGCACTGGATCTTGCAATGAAGTGCCGGTGGGAGATTTCACTTGTGCGTAGTTGAACCATGAGGCATCGCGTAGCGTGCGCGTTAACTAAATTAATCCGGAACTCGGCACGATCTACGATGAACGTCCGGAGCTTCGCCAACTCATCATCATTCACTCCGTGGATATGCTGTGAATTTTTTTTTTTTGCTTTCTTTATCTATGGCCGCGGCGAATGCTTTCGCCGTGGCCATAGAGCGGCGGGCTCTAAAGCAAGAGCCATATAGTTATCTGCTGAGCACATGTTCGCGAAATAAACAAGTTTTGATCTCTCCTCTGATTCTGCTTCCTACATTCGTCATGACCACGTGACAATATCAAATACGGCAGATCAGTAATCGGTGTGACGAAATTATTGAATCTGCAAGAAATAACTCGCAGTCGGCCGGCGGAAAACTGGAGGTATATTATACTGTAAAACAGGAGATCGCTATCCAGACCTTCGTCTTGCCCTACATACGCTGATGACGATATCCTATACTAAACATCTTTCTTACCTCTGGCTTGATGTCACCACTGCTACATAGAGGCATTCATTCCTTTATCTAAGTTCTAGACGACAATACGAAATAAAGGTAGATCAATCATCATTTTGCGCGATCATACACCAATCCGCACTTAAGCCCCTTTGGACCATCGGCAAGCTAATTTAACGACCTCCTTCTGCCGTAAATAAAATTGCCTGTCTGCCGCCTTCTTCGTTCCTTCTCTAGTGATGGAGGAGTGAAACCAGTTCTCTGTTCCGTATAACAGGAAGGTGGCGGTAAGATAGATGCCGATATCTCACCCCGATAACAGTGAACATGTGCCCGCTGCCGTGTATACGGTACCGTAATCAGTCGCAGCTCTACATCGAGGCTATACTTCGTTCCAAGACTCCGATAATCGCTCGGGGAACCGCATCGACAAATCAGCAAGACGTTGCGCTTCCCGAGATACGTATTGGTGGCAGCGGTACGGCAGCTCCTCGTCCACGGTGGCCGTGACACGTAGAGGGGGCGCGCAAGTGCAGCGCGACCACAGGGACCCCTAACGGCTGGCTACTCGCCCGGCCCGTTACTCGCACTGCATGTTACCCAACACCGGAGAGCTCGGCAAGGACGGCCAAATGCACGGCACCGTGTGTGCGAGATGCGGAAAGCGAGGCATATACGGTAATTCTTAGCAATAAAAATACAATAACGATCATACATAAAAAAGAAAAAAAAATAAGGGCTGCACAGAAGGTGAGCTGCACACAGCGTGCTTGGGCTGACGGCCGGAGGAAGTCGGGTGGGCGATGTGGATAGGAAAAAGAAGGAAGGCTGAATTGAGGAGGAGGAGGAGGAGGAGGGGGAGAGGGGGAAGAAACGGGGTCACGCGATTACGAGAGATTGCGAGAACGACGGGCGGCACGCTCAGACTGAGCTGGGCGCACGAGCGGGATAAACGGCGTTACGCCCCAAAGACGCAACGGCGACAGGTCGACCTCCCCGGCCGACCTCGCACTGCGTCTGTGTGCATGTATTATAAGAACACGCGCGCTTGCGCAACAATGCATGCGCGGGCTCGCGAACACGCGTGACGAAAAGTATATGCGCACACATGCACACAGACCATTCACACAGCTAAACACTGTCGGTATGTCAAACACTGGTGTTCGTTTTTCTTTTCTTTTTTTTTTTCCTTTTCAGGGCGGGAGATGTAGGCAGCATACGAACAAATGATGGGAGAATCTTGAATAATCTATCTTCCCGCGTAATTTTCCTGAGCGGAGCAATCTGAAGATTATGTGTCTCATCAAGACGAGCAGGATCTATCAATTCGAAACCATTATGTGACCGCACCATGGGATGAGGGACCTGATGTCCACGGCGGAAACCAAGTCCCGTGACAAGGTAAGGTCACGATGATGACTTCACGTCACGATTGGAATGACGTCACGACGAAGCCACGACGTGACGTTATGGCTAAAGTCACGTGATGTTTAAACGTCGAGATGGATTGGACGCCGACGTAGTCGTTACGCTCGAACACTTGCTTGCTTGTGCTTTCAATACACTTAAGGAAGCTCAAGGGCATCTGCAACTATTTGCAGTCCACAGTATTCTGATGGCGTGGCGAGAGCTGCAGCCAGTTACACAAGAGTGCCGACCTTTTTTCCTATCATACTCAATAATGATAGTTGATTGGTATTTACGTGCAATACCCACGTTATGATTATGAGGCCAGCCGTATGGTGGAGGGCTCCAGAAATTTTGACCACATGCGGCTCCTTAAAGCATACAAGCCTCCAGCACTTTCGCCTCTATCGGCAATGCGACCGCAGCGACCGGGATCGAACCTGCCTCCTCCGGGCCTAGCGGCGGGCCTATTTTCTTTCTGACCCAATCAGCGAGAGTTGTGCTCGGAAACCGTGTGACTTCATAGACCAACATTAACTTGTGCGTCGCTTCGACAATTCTTCCTGCGCTCCGTAATTGCTTTTTCTTGCAAGTGAGTGAGTGAGTGAGTGAGTGAGTGAGTGAGTGAGTGAGTGAGTGAGTGAGTGAGTGAGTGCTTTTTCTTGCGAGTGAGTGAGCGAGTGAATGATTGAGTGCTTTTTTTGCGAGTGAGTGAGTGAGTGAGTGAGTGAGTGCTTTTTCTTGCGAGTGAGTGAGTGAGTGAGTGCTTTTTTTGCGAGTGAGTGCTTTTCTTGCGAGTGAGTGAGTGAGTGAGTGAGTGCTTTTTCTTGCGAGTGAGTGAATGAGTGCTTTTTTCTTGCAAGTGAGTGAGTGAGTGAGTTCTTTTTCTTGCGAGTGAGTGAGTCAGTGAGTGAGTGAGTGCTTTTTCTTGCGAGTGAGTGAGTGAGTGCTTTTTTCTTGCGAGTGAGTGAATGAGTGCTTTTTTCTTGCAAGTGAGTGAGTGAGTGAGTTCTTTTTCTTGCGAGTGAGTGAGTCAGTGAGTGAGTGAGTGCTTTTTCTTGCGAGTGAGTGAGTGAGTGCTTTTTCTTGCAAGTGAGTGAGTGAGTGAGTGAGTTCTTTTTCTTGCGAGTGAGTTAGTGAGCGCTTTTTTTTGCGAGTGAGTGAGTGAGTGAGTGAGTGAGTGAGTGAGTGAGTGAGTGAGTTAAACAACTTCGCTGGGTCCACGATGGACGCGAGCGAACTCAACGCCACCCGGATAGCCCTCTCGGGGACCATCAAGTCAAACATGACGGCCCCATCTCCGGCCATCTGGACGGCCAGGATATGAAAGGGTGCAGTGATTTTAACATACAAGAGGCCAGATTTCACGAACGCTTTTAATAACGGCTGTAGTTTGCGTGCTTTTTTCGGGCAACCTTAACAGAATCGCGCTAGTCACATTATGCTACATCACACCTCTGAAGACCGACAGCGACGGAAGGGGGGTCCTCTGACCAAGCCGGTGGCGAAATGAGGAAAGGTCCGAGCGAAACCGACGACTCTCGGCAGCATTCCAAAAGCGGCATGCCGTGTGTCCACCCGTCGCATCTACACTCCTACAAAACCAATTAAGAGAGCCGCGCGCCTCGGTAACCACTTTCATCGGACACGGATCTCAGGTCATCTGAGGGAGGAAAAAGAAAGTGGTTAGCTCGGAACGATGTCGTAAGCCACCGGACGACGGCGTTGACGTACATTTAATGCGGCGGCGGCGCTTTCGTGATGAGGCTCGGAAGCTATAGCGCGCGGTCACCACCGGTTTGGCGACCTTGAGAACGCCAGGCGGGCAATCTTGACGCCCCTCCCTCTTCCTCCAACTTTCCCCTCCCGATCCGTTCCGCGGAAATCGGCCCCTTTCCTCCCGGCACCTTCTTCTCTTCCGCCGAATTAGGTCAGGTGCGAGCGAGCCGGTCTGCCCTCCAGCGCACGCCGCGGAGAAACGATGAGTGAGTGAGTAGCAACTTTATTCGTAGGAGGGGCGAGGGGTGATGGAGGCTAAGCCACATAGTCTGCAAGGCTGTGACGACGTTGCGGCTGCGGCAACCGATGGGCGCGCCCCCCATTCCAGCGGCGCTACTCGGACACAACGCGGCATGTCGACACACACACCGCGTGCCCAGGGCGGCCGCGCAAAAAGTGACCACAATGAAAAGGCGCGCCCCGCGCATTCGAATCATGCGCAATGGGACAGGCCGATGAGAGACGAAGCGGGGGCCACAGCCACAGTGGTATACCGCGAGGACTGGTACCCCCTGCCTCCCGGAGCATTCGTTGCAATTAATAACAGGGTGTTTTAGCAGCAGTGGTTTACCGTGAAGCTGTGGTCGGCACGAGGCTTTGCAGTCGGAAAGAACTGCGCTAGTAGATCTACGCGTAGAGTAATGCGGTGCAAGGTTCCACTGAAGTGCCTGATACAGGTATGTCAGATCAAGCATTGGCCGACGACGAGGAAACTGTACTGAAGTACGTACGGTACGGTAATTCTTCGCTGCTAAGACATGCTACTACTACTACTACTACTACTACTACTACGAAGAAGAAGAAGAAGAAGAAGAAGAAGAAGAAGAAGAAGAAGCACAAGAAGAAAAAGAATCGGTCCCATTAGCTTCTACATGTTACGTCCAGTGCAGGACGAAGACAATTCCCCCAGCCGTCTAGCCCTTGCCTTGCGCAAACTGATTCCACGTCGAGATTGTAAATTTCGTCACTTCATCGCACCACCTAATTTCATGACGACCGCGGTTGCGTTTTTGTACCTATGGCAACCCTTTCACTAATTAAACTTTAATATGCCACTTAGGGTGGGAAAGAAGCGTCCGAGCTACTGTGAAGCCATTGGCTGTTTGTACGGCATTTGCTCGCATAGTACGACCACCGTTTGGCTAACCCTGACACTTGGATCTCAAGGTATAATAAAAGGTAAGGCAAGCAAAACAGAGAAAGATGAAGAAGAGAGAGAGAGAGATCATGTTGACACTTTTCCATCGCATTTACCGCTACGTCACCCCTTAATTTTTATTTGTGAGTTGTCTCACATACAACAGTCCCCTATCGACAGCACACTCATGCAGCAGCCAACCTGCTACAGCTGCGCAAACCCTGTCCTTAGTCAACAGGTACAAAAAAAAAAAAATCTTAATGCCCCGCCTTCTTCACGGCATGTGTTCTCATTGGTCAACAATCCGGAAAGTACGCCGAAGGCGTTTTTTGATTCGTTTATTTATGTATTCTCCAACACACGGACCGCGTCCAAGACTCCCCGTATCGATCGTGCGTCACACACGCTGCGGCTACTTCCTTCCAGACTCGCTGTCACATTTTCTCCTTTCCGACAACCACGCTTCCTTTGTTTAATCTCGCTTCGCACGCGACCTTTAAAGACATTTGGGCAGCCGTGGAGATGGAAACAAAATTCGAGCATCACAAAAAGGTGGGCTGTCCACGCTGCCCTTCCGATAGGCCGTGTTGCACACGCGGAAAGGTCGACTATGTTGCAGAGAGCGCTTTAGCCAAGAAATATATATTGTAGGTAATCATTAGGCACTCCTACTTCATGTGTAAATACACATCATCACCTAGGTCTCTTCATCTTTATCTGTGGTGGGTTGTCATCTAGAGTCAGATCTGTGCCTTGCGGTCAGCCATTTCTCCGTAGCCTCAAGGGTTAATAAAACGGCGTTATTGCCACTGCTTCACAATATATATGGACGGGGAAGATAGCGGTAATGAAAAGCGCACACTACGAGCAAAAATAGTCTGAGATGGGAGCAAAGTACTCGTCCACTACAGGGTATTCCCCGATGGGAGTTTGACATAGTCCGGTAAATAGGAGTAAAACGCTTACTCCCCTACTGAACGGAGCTCTTGGATGGACTGGTGGGAGTATATGTTTACGTTCAAAGAGAAACTTTTGCACGTATATAGCTACACGGAATAAGCGTTGAAGCTGTTGAGCTCGGATTCGCGGATCCCGTCCAAGCCACGACACTCTCATTTCGTGGGGTGAAATCTGTTAAAATATAACAGAAAAGGTTAACTCTGCCATTTCGTTTACGCCGATTTTTTTTTAAAGCGCAGCGTTATGGTTCGCTCTATAACCCGTACGGCGAGTCCACAGGTATCGCGGTATTCCTGTAAGGCCTGGAGAACAATTGTATGTGCGACATATATACAGAGCAAACGGAATGCCGGATTGAAGCTCTCAGGCTGGCCCTACGATTTTCCCATTGGTACCTATGCTTTTGTTATTATACTAGAATTCTGCAAAAATTGAAATAAAAAGACAGCCTGATTTGCTCCCAATGGCGGCAGACACCACTTCTACACCCTAGCTACGTGGCACTTTCGTGGAAGACACTACACTCAGTTTCAGTAGTTCCGTGCACCAGTGTGGAAGATGCAGCCCTCTTCGACCAATCAGGAGGGCGAACGCATAATAAACGTGTCCTTCCGCGGCTTGTCATCAGCCAATGGAGGACGCTGCAGTCGCAGCTGCAGCCTAGGAAGGAGGAGGATGAAGCAAGGCTCCCACTGGCAGTAGCCGCTCGCACGTGCGTGTCCGAACAATGGCATTTCGCCTTGCTTCGCCAGAATTCTGCGCACGATGGCCTCGTAGCCTTGACTCTGCCGCACGGAACTACAGCGAAGCAGAGTATACATATATGCTTTCAGTGCGGGTCTCTATCCGCTTCTTTCTGCTGAACAATCATCTATATTTATGTATTAAGCAATCCCGTGCTCCCGCAGCGCTGCACTGCTATATACGTACGTCAGCAACTTCCACCAGCTCGCCCAAGAAACACCCGCCCGTCCTACACGATTGCAAAACCCGATTCGGGTACACATGCCCGAAGAAGGAATAACGGCGCCAGCTAAAAAATGAGGAGCGTAACGGCAGCCTATACATGCAGAGCACGAGCGTGTTTAATGACGTCACATAGGGGATCGTGCGTATACGTCGGGTACCTCTTCTCCTCGAGCTCAGCAGCACAAGAAGCAAGGATTAAGATTCCCCGCTGTGGATCTCACGTGGAGGCTTTGCAGGTGCGCGGTTGCCCACGTGCGACACATACTCCTCGTCGAGAGAAATCCGTTATACGCGCTTTGCTAAAGGGAAAAGAAAAAAATTGACGGCAGATCCACGAGGTGAATGATGATGAGATTGGGCGAAGCTCCTGGAAGTAATCATCGGTTAAACCGTGAAATTTCTTCCGTTAATTCGCCCGATAAAATTGACGTGAAACGATTGATTAAATGTTTTATCAAACTTTTATTGCTGGTTTCCGTTGTCCTTTCATTATGACCGCTTTGTGGTCGGTGAAATGTAAGCTAAGTGGTTCTTGCACTGGTTGCAGATGGGTTTTGCCTTTGAACGCTTCTCCAACGCGAGCAGTCGGTATTTCTCAATCAAGAAACTCGCTAGGAGACGCTGCCTGCGCCAGCGTTGTCTCTCGCGTTTGCCAGGGCAGTGCCGGGGCACAGGAGAAATCTCACCAGGCACTACCTTGCAGGTAAACAATGGCTGCTAATGGGAATGAGAGACAGAAGAAGTCGGCTTTTAGCTAACACTTACACTGCTACTTCTACTAACGCTTCCTACTGGAACATGCCAATGGCTGCTAATGGGGAATGAGAGACAGAAGAATTCGGCTTTTAGTTAACGCGCACGCTGCGAATTTTTTATTGTTCAACAACGCACAGGAGAAATCTCCCACCGGCACCACCTTGGAGGTCAAAGCGTAAGACTGGTTACGCACTACGACGACTACGACAAGGGACGAACGGGTGCCGCCTTAAGGAGCTTCGCCCCTAAAAAAAAAAAAAAGAACACGTTCGTGAACAACATGCGCGTGGGCGTCACCGGCCGCGCTCTTCGTTGAGTAGGTCTGTTCGACGAGCCTGCACCGCGCCTAGATATTTTCACGGCAACGACGATAATAATAATAATAATAATAATAATAATAATAATTGATGGGTTCACACACGAAGAAAGCCCCGCCACGGTGGTCTATAGTACTCGGCTGCGTGATCCGAAGCTCGCGGGATCGAATCCTCGGCCGCGGCGGCTGCATTCCGATGGAGGCGAAAATGCCAGAGGCCCGTGTATGTGCGTTGTCAGTGCACGTTAACGAACCCCAGGTGGTCTAAATTTCCGGAGACCTCCCCTACGGTATTTCTCTGCTTTCTATCTCTTTCATTCCCTTTCCCCTGCCCCCACGAACGCTTAGCCGTGATCCCTACATGGGCTGCAGAAATTAGCGTCCTTTCCTTAACCGAACCACAATCATCATCATCATCATTCACGTAAACGCGCGGCCGTATGGTCACTCCGATTAGAAGCGGCGTATATAGGCGAATAAGTTTATCCCGCCGAGAGGAGATTAGGGTCGTACATAGCTATACGCTTACACCGTGTGTGACCACGCGGTGGTGTAGTGGTTACGGTACTCGGCTGCCACCCAAAAAACGCGGGTTCGATCCCGGCCGCGGCGGTCGCATTTTCGATGGAGGCGAAAATGCCAGACGCCCGTGTACTGTGCGTTGTCAGTGCACGTTAAAGAACCCCAGGTGGTCTAAATTTCCGGAGCCCTCCACTACGGCCTTTCTCTCCTTCTCTATCTCTTTCACTCCCTTTCCCCACCCCCACGGACGCTTAGCCGTGCTCCCTACATGGGCTGCAGAAATTAGCGTCCTTTCCTAACCGAACCACAATCATCATCATCATCGTGGCCTCAACAGTACCGCGGTCCCTGTGGTGCGTATTGCCCATTTAGTGATGCCGCAATCCACAACGTCACAACAGGCACTTGCTGTGGAGGACTTGCCCAGGCCTACATTCCGTGCAAACAGGCCTCATGCCTGGTCGACCACTATAGACCTATACATATCTACGCTGGGTCCATCGACAGTACCACCGTTCACTTCAGGATTTCGTTACTGAATCCAACTTATATGTTTATTTTTGATGTCACCGCGTTATGTCTAAGGGCAAGCTCTCGCAAAAAATAAAAAAGAAAATGTCGAATGGACCGGTTCCGGTCCAAGCGATGCGCGTCTGTCACTCCGGAAACCCACAGCTTCTCATACAGACGTCCACGTCTCCGAAATTTGCACCGTGCGAACGATCCACACAAGTGTAACCGGAGCGGCACTCGCGATCAAGACGCCAACAACTCGGAACGAGACCTTTGCACGTCTATGTGTTTCTTTTCCATCTTTTCATTTGTTTTTTTTTTTTTTTCACCCTTTCACAACATTCGCGCGCGCACAATCATCGGAAATACAAAGTGCAGCGCGCCGCTTAAAAGTCGTATATAGCGCATTTCTCGCCTCATCATTTTTTTTTTTCATCCACATCGCTTTCTGTAAGCGTATACGGCGACTGGAACAACAAGTGTGTTCGTAAAAAAAGAACAAACAACAGAAAAGAACAAGGCGGAGAGTAGAGAGCAAAGGAGATACAGATACTGTACACCCCGTTCGGTCTCTTGTGTCTCTAATTTCCCGTGCCATTTCCGCGGTTCGCCGCTCTTCATCCATCATTCGCGGCCGAAGAGCAAGGCCCCGCTTATACGTATTATGCGAACAGCGAGAGCACATCAGCTCACTACGCCTGTCCCGCGAAAAGAGCAGTCGCCGCTTTTGGCATTTCGCGCAGCACACGCGTGCGCCAACCTATAAGAGCGCGCTGCATGGCTCTTCTTCGGAAGCAAGCAATTATTCCGAGTCGAGGCGAATTGTGCGGTAGGAAGCGGTTGTTGCGCAAGGCATTGATTCCTTCGCGCATTTTTGTTCTATGTATCAGCAGCCTTCGAGACTTGTGCTGCGCCGCGCAGGCAATCTCGGAATCCGCGGGAGCCCCATTCCTTAGGCTTACCGTTCACGAGTTTGATTGATTTGATTGATTTGTGGGGTTTAACGTCCCAAAACCAGCTCCGATTATGAGAGACGCCGTAGTGGAGGGCTCCGGAAATTTCGACCACCTGGGGTTACTTAACGTGCACTGACATCGCACAGCACACGGGCCTCAACATTTCGCCTCCATTGCAATGCAGGCGTTCACGAGGTAACGAAGTAATGCAGGGGACGAGACGCGCCACCGGGGCTCCATGTCCCATGATCCTCTCCTTTAAAATATTTCTATGACTACGCTTCAAGATTGCCACGTTACCCCTTCTGCCAGCTTTCTTCTTTTTCTTTCCTTCATAGTTCCATTGTTGTTTCTCTACCGCTCAAAAGGAAAGGAGGAAAGGACCCGAGCTTCTGGGGGCTTTGCGCACGTGCGTAAGCAGAGTCACTTGGGTACCCAAAAAGCTACCTAAAAATGTGAGGGACTTATCCAGCAGTCCGGTTTCGCTGGCCGGCTGTTGCCCTTGACATTACTGCATTGTAGTTCACTGTAACATTCCAGTTCACTGAACATTGTAGTTCACTGTAAGATTCTAGTTCACTGTCCTGGGTGACAAACTCTCCCCAGAAGGCCACCCACAAACCAGTTATGAGGCATTAATCAGTGACCTTTTGTGAACATATAGCTTCCCCCCTCCCCTTTATCCTCTCTCCACTATCACCTCCCTCTCTCCACCTGTCCTTTACTCGTCTCTTGTTCCCTTTTGACAGCTGTTCAGGTGCCAGATGCTCGAGCTGGATAGTTTACAGCGGGGTCTCCAGTAAAGTTATCCCTTTCCTTCGCACCCTACAAATAAACTACCGCTTAAAGGGCAACTCCGGCGACCTTCTCATTGTCCAGTGATATCAATCAAATTTTCAATATATGTCCTGGAGTAGCAAGCCAGGCCATTCACCAGGCTAACATCTCCGGATTCATCAATAAAATGTCTCTCCCCCCCCTCTCTCTCTCAATATATGTTCTCCTTTGTACTACAATAATTTATGCCAAGCCAGGCGGTTGCAGGTCATTTAGTTTTCCTGACAACGAATTTTTAAAATTTTTAGCGGATTCGCACGCGAACCACCCTGTGTTTCTGACGTCATTACCTGGAACACTGCCTACCTGAGCAGGCGGGCCTTCTAAAGAATAACGGCGATACTTCAGCGCTCCAATCGCCGCTGTCAAGTTCAGAAGAGCTCGATACATCGTTGGAAGACATCGCCACTTTCATTTATTTGGCACCAGCTTCATATTTCTGATGGCGGGGAGGCTGTGACGTCATCGCATACGCTGCACGAAGCGTCTACCCGTTTCCGTTTGAACACGTCGTTCATTCGGTTATTTAAAATTATTGGCGAGTTTCTGAGCAAACTGAACGACCATGGCTGCTTCATGCAGGGCTATCAATACTACTGGAAAACAGCGATATCAGAATATGGCGGGAAAAACCGCCGGAGTCCCTTTAAGAGCCTTCAAGGACGGCCCACTCAAGGGCTGCATAAGTCAGCGTTCCCTTTCGACAGCCATGGCTCAAGCCTGTTCACCTTTCCCAGTGAGGCCGCACGCAGGAAGGAGCACCATGCACAAAGGGTATCGAACGTTTTTCTAAGCAAATGACTTTGATCGCATAGACTACCAGTATAGGGACTTTCTCTTATTCAACACGAGCCCCTGCTATTCGTCTCTCCCCTCCAACAATTTCCAATTTGCCCTGTCTTCCAGCAGCAACATCTAAACTTTCCTTTCTCCGTTGACACCGCAGAGCAAAGTTTTCCAAAAAACAAGACTCCCGCGGGACTACTATACTTCCCGAACGTCAAGCGAAGTTCCGCGCGTCACACGACGAATGACATTCGCGTCGTAACAACCGACGTTTAACTACTGCAAGGGACACGCCACATGATACGTATAATCCCTAACTGCGTCGCGTTAGTTGAGTCGACTGCGCTCACCATTCACGCCGAAGCCCACAGGCTGAGAAGCACCGAAGAATCTGGTGGAACGCTTGAAGGCCTTCACACAGCCACAGTAGAGGCAGACACCGCTTCCGCAGCCCGGGTAGCAGACGGCAGTACCAAGCGCCGGTGGAAGGCCGGCCGTTCCGGTACCACGTGGAACGGTCCACATCCTCAGGCCTAGGTGAAGATGCGTTCCTCGCTTCTCTCGGTCATCCGCCGTCACAGCCACGGAATTAATGGCAGGGGAGACCACCAACACACTGCCGTCGACTGGCTCGCTCGCCACAGGACCACCTTTTTTTCGGACACAATTCGAACGAATCTTCACTTCAAGCCTAGTTGTCCGCTGCAGAAGTACACTCCTTTTCTCAGGGCGACAGGGCACCCTCTCTTTTAACACCCAATGGCCGCCTCGGAAGGTTGCCACAACGCGCAGGGACAGAAAAATCTGCTTTGGCCGTTGTGGTTGAGGCCGAAGAAGAAAAAAAAAAAAAGGGGGGGGGGGGGGAGGACAGGGAGAGAGAGACCTAGAACGTCGTCACGGTAGCGAAAGACGCGATTCTGTGCAGGTATTTCCGGTCCAGTTCCAAACTGTACAAGGGACGTGACACTACCCAAACGAACACGATGCACAGGAACACGCAAAAAATCCGAAGCAGCTGCAGCCTGTTAGCAGGGACGGCAATTCGCAGAAAAACGAAGCCCGTGAAGTTTGTTTTCGTCTTCCGTCAAGGTGAATGGAGTCCAGAAGTCGCTCCAGAGAGCAAAACCTTTTAGACTAGCTAACTAAAAATAATAATAAATAATAATAACAATAAAAATAAGAGAGACAGAGAGAGAGAGAGGAAAGAGCATGTCGCCGCTTCCTCCCACCACGACGCACTCTGCTCCAGGTAATCCGGTCGACTCCTGTCAACTATGCGGGCACACAAAGCGTTCGCGCGCTATGACGCAGCCGGCGCACAAAGTTTCCAGAACACTGTCGCACGAGGGACGCTGACAAAGAGCACGCGGAGACGGCCGCCTCCGAAGCATCAGCCACGTGCCGCTACACCTTTCTATTGCTCCACGAAGCGAGAACTCCGAAGCAAAAAAGAGCGGGAGACGCGGCGCACCTTGCGCCGCGCGGAAACACCTTGCGGCGAGCCGCTGCTTGTTGCGCCGTGTGCGCGCCGAATACGACCACAAAGCACTATACACGCAACTTCCGGTCGCCGCCGACGGCGGACACGCTGCCGGAGTCCCGTGCCGTCGCACGAGGAGGAGGGACGGTCCAGCACGCTGGAGTCTCGGCTTCGCAGCGCGCGACTCTCGCGTCATCCTCAAGACGAGAATGAGCGATTCCAAAGGACAGAAAGCTGAGCGAGTTGGGTAAGGGTCCACAGTGAAAAGAACCCCCCTTGTGTCCGTGATTCATTTTGCGCGGTTTTACGTCCGGAAACCAGCTATGATTACGACAGATTATGAGCCGCTGCGCCGTGTGCGTCCGGAAACCAGCTACGATTTACGTCAGTCGCCATAGTGGAGGGCTCCGGAAATTGTGAATGACTATCTGGGGTTCCTTAACGCGCACCGACATGGCACAGTACACGGGCATTTCGCCTCCATCGAGACAAGAATCACGTTGCGAATCTATAGGTGTGCACGCATTATACAGGTATACAGCACACACGTCAGGATGAATCGAGACGCAAAAGGGGAAGTGGTATAGGGACGCGACTTCTGAAGCTCAACTTGCGAAAGAAATCATTTCTGCTTGTCCTTTCGTATTCCGACTGCCACACAAACGCAGCGGATACCCCGTGAACTTTCTTAAAACTTGAATCTGGGACAACTCGGGGCTTGCATGAGATACCACGCGGTTTGCTCACCAAGAAAGATCCTGCAAATGGCCGCGTGAGCGCACGATGAGACATTATGCCCAACCCACTTATCAGTTTAGTTTTCAAAACCTGCACCTTTTCCACTCCACAAGCATTGGTGTCCCCGTGGGTGCCGGATGATAACCCCAGATAAATCCCAGGTGCGGGCGACCACTGCATACATTAAAGAAACACGCGGACTTGTTGTCCATTGACTGTGTTACACATATTCCGGTTCACAAAGCCATGTCATTCATGTCACAAAGCTCACGTATAATTGTCATAGTATCGCCAACGCTCTCCTTATACGAGCACAAAACATCATCAGCGTACGCTATAGTACTTCACACTCTCATAGGCTGAAACCACAAAAAGAGGAACTATCAATGATCATATAGGGCCTCTAGGTACACCGCGAACAAAAGGGCTGACAGGAGACACCCTTTGCGCAGAGGAGCGCACTTCAATCCTCATGGTTGACATGAGTTTGGCCGTACAAATGTCGTATGCCATGTTAGCTCCTTCAGTTATTAGGTAGATTTAGTATTGCGGAAAATTTTTGCGTTAGCATTTGCGAGTCACGCACGCTAAATTTTTGCGGAGCGCTATTCGATAGCGTTCCATAGCTCTTTAGTATAGCGCGAGACGACGACGCGCCGCAAAACGCAAACCTTCGCTGCGCCATCTAAATGCGAATGGTGAAAACGTCAAAACCGTCGGCCGTTGTTAGTAACTTAAAAAGAAACGCAAGCGCAAAAAGAATTATTAAAAAGAGCATCGTGCAATAATAATTGCACAAGTGTTGCTGTAGTCTGACGAGGCAGAGTTTCGCTTTCGTTGTTCATGTGTAATGTGGTCAAAATAGAATCCACAGCGAAAAGATTGTTGTCTTGTCGAAGCGAAAACCAGCAACACGATTTATTGTGAATCAGCTAGTCCCACAACGCAGCAAGACGACACGATAGATGCGAAACGGGCAGCCGTCAGTTGTAGGCTGGTTGTAGGGAGCCGCCATGTTCTTCGCGCTAAACAAACTTAGCGAGCGTTTTGCGTCTCCGCTAAATTCGGAAAATAGCGAGCGATCGCTAAACGCAAAGCTGGAATAGCGTGCGGACGCATGCGCAGTCTGACCCCGCTAAATTTTAGCGTTTAGCGGGGCGCAACTTAAGCTGCACTAAAACTCTCTATTAACGAGCCAACTCCAACATACTCAACTGCTGAGAACAAGAGATTATGGCATACAATAGCGTATGCCTTCTCTAAATCAATTTGTACTATAGCGACTATTTTCGAATCTGCATCGCAAGTTTCAACTATGCTGCGAGCCACGCGAATATTCAGCGTGCACTGCAGGTTCATCATACGCGAGCCCCAAAGCAGGGCTTTACATGCATGAAGAGCTAGGCGTAGCGCAAGGCGCGCCCGCCTGTAATGTATGGGCACGATCTTCTGTGCACGCCGTAGGCAAACGAAGAACATATGAACACATCTGAGCCATGTGAATCCCTTGAATTTCCTTTGTTTTCTTGTTTGCCTGTCTTTTTTTTTTTTTTTTTGCCAAAGAAAGTATGAAAGAAGGAAACGTGGAAACAACGACAGAAACAAAAGAAAGAGGGAAAAGAAGACAGCAAGAGGAAAAAGGCTCCTAACCCTTCTTCTTCTTTATTAATGAGCACAATCCAAACTGAAGCGCACTCTCTTTAGAAACGCTACAATTAAACGCTACGACGCATTCGAACCGTGCTTTCGCCTACATGTTCGCGCCTGAACTGAATTTTGATGACAATATGCATTCCTTGGTATAAGCAGATGAATCAAATCGTGCCACATAAAAAACTTCAGTCTTCTATAGACGTATACAACGTGCACCTAACCAGATAACTAACGCGAAGGCGCGGCATAGTTTCTTGCAAACCCAGAATAACGCAGTCGTTCACCTCGAGCCGTGCTCAGGTCATCGTGCTTGACACTTTTACGTATCTTCGAAAGACATCGCCGTTCTTATGTACAGTCAAGGTAAGAAGGTGTGTTGTCGGCGTATGCCTCAGAGGCCGCCCAGTAGGCGTACGCGCAATAACGTGCCTTTAAATTATATAGAGACTTGGTACTAACGCGAAATTAATGTTATGCAGTCTCTCTCCCTGCCTTCGTCTCAATTATAGCACTAATTTTTTTCACAAAAGTTGAACGTTTCTGCCGGCGGAGTCGGAAACCATGCACTCATAATATAGCTGTTTATATACAACATACCTCGACCTACAGATGCGCGTATACTTTTTCGTACAAGTGAAACGTACCATATGTGGCGAAGTAGTATATTTCAAGCTCTCAGTGTTCCGGCCAGTTCCATCCGTCCGCGCGGCTCGAGCCTTATCAGGCATCGATCTCCAACTACAGATGTGTCCGATTCTGGGAAGCACTTATCTCTCTCTCTCTCTGCCGCGTATATCTTATCCCGTTCATTGCCGCTTCAACAGGGCGCCTTCGAGGCCGTACGCACTGCGTAATGCCGTGCCAGCGAGTGATACAGGATCATAAAACGCCAAGAGAAATTAACGAAGAGTGAACAGAGCCTTTCGAGGAATCATATGTCGTACACTCGAGGCACGTGTGACCATGTGAACTAAACGACGTATTTTGCGCTAAAATGCATCAGTTGTGTCAAATTTCGGGCTATTTGGTTCTGCATTGGAATACGAAGACAGAGCGATACTTGAGCAAAGAGTCCGTGTCGCGCTCTTCTTGTCTCAAATATAGCACTGTTTCTACTTTATGAAATAATAATAATAATAATAATAATAATAATAATAATAATTCGGTAATCCACGGAATGCAACCACCTTCCTGATGAAATCGTATCCATTCACGATAACCAAAGGTTTCGGGCGTCTTTAGCTAACATTGTATAATCGAAGCATTTTTCCTACTACATGTTTGTAACCTAAGTGCATTTTGTGTTTTGTATTTACCATTTTACTGTCGCTCTTTGATACCAATTTCTTACGACCATTTAACCCTGGCTAAAACTCTATAATTGAGAAGCCTTTGTACTTGACCGTTCTAACTTTTTTTATTGTTCTTATGCTCATTTGCTGTAACCCACTCCCCATCTTTAATGCCTTTGGCCATGAGGGTAATAATAAATAAATAAATAAATAAATAAATAAATAAACAGCGCTGGATCAACAAGTGCTGCAAGTGGAAGCTCGATACGTGGTCATGTACGCTGCCAGGGTCGTGAACTCTCAGACGTGGACGTTCGATGACGCGAATGTGACAGCTTTTAATTCCGTATGGCGATAGCATAGACGAAGATTGATCGGAGAGCCGTGGCCTCCGAGATCAGATCCGGTAGCGCGCCTATAGCGCAACTAGGCCGCGGGACAGCCGAAGAGCTACCCCCGATATCACGCCATGCATACAGCGCGACGCCTACATGGTATAGAACGATACCAGTCTTGCATATTGCCATGGGCGCCGACAACAAATGAAAATAAACAGTCATTAGCCGTCAACAAATGAAATTCTGCAAGTTTCTAGTGACGCAGACGGTGACACGACAGGTATGTCGCTGATTCGCCCCGCCCCCCTCCCACATTTTCCCTTGTTTTTATCTTGCTTTTAAATTCAATTCAATTCGATTTATTTAGACAAAACATTGCCTAGGTTGAAAGGACAAGGCAGATTACCTCTGCCTGACTAGGGTTCCTCCACCGGTACACTTGCTCAAATGCAGCGGTACGTAAAAACACAGTGAAGTGTAGTGAACTGAAACTGGGAACGCATGTGGTCAAGACACAAAATACAACGAGAATGAAAAAAATACATATTGTTCTTCTTATTAAAGGAGCACTGACACAAAACGTTTCCATTTTTCGATCGGTTGTTAAACGTCACTAATGACCCGGTCATCATGCGTCGAAACTTCCTTTGCTTCAGCGCGCGACTGTTATTTAATTAGGGGCGTCATTACGTTGGCCCCTTCCAGTTTCGGTTTCAAAGAGCGCCGAGAAAAGGAGGTACGCGTTCTGTGCGTTGTCATTGCACGTTAAAGAACCCCGGGTGGTAAAAAAAATGACAGCATATCCACGGAGTGAATGATGATGAGTGGGCGAAGCTCGGGAGGTTCATCGTAGATCGTGCCGAGTTCCGGATTAATTTAGTTAATGCGCACGCTACGAATCCTCATGGTTCAACTATGCACAAGTGAAATCTCCCACCGGCACTTCATTGCAAGTCAATCAAGTTAATGCGCACGCTACGAATCCTCTGGTTCAACTATGCACAAGTGAAATCTCCCACCGGCACTTCATTGCAAGTCAATCAAGATCCAGTGCATATATATATATATATATATATATATGTTTGAGTTTTCCTAGCAACGCTCTGATTTTTTTTTTCCCCTCACATGCACAACTCGCGTGCATAAGTTTCAGCGTCAGCCCACAAGTGTTCTGACTCGCTGCTCTCTTCAAAAAATTACAAATCGTCGATCTAAACCAACTAGGCCGCTTACCGGAGATCTGCAATTCATTATGGCTAACAGCCCACACGCTGGATTACGCTTTCCCGCCGCAATCCACTAGATATCAGGCTTCGTCTTCTTTCTTTTATTTTTATTTTTCTCCAACAAACTGAGACCGCGAAAGAAACTGGTCGCATTTTTGCCGCCGCCGAAAGGATTGCGCACAGCCGCTGCTTCCCCTTTCCTCTGAGAACGTGTAAGAGAAGGTCGCAGGCGTTGGAGAAGAGGAAGATGGGGGGGGGGCAAGTGAGAGAGGCTTCGTGGCGGCACTTCCGTTCAGCGCACAGGTGTCGGCGTCATGCCGCGCGCACACCCCGCCGAGAGAGCGCATTGCGCGCGCATCCTCCCACCTTCCTCTCGCGCCGGCACCGCGCGCTGGAGACGGGCAACCTTCTCCTCCGCCCGCCGCCGCGATGGTCTAGCGGTTATGGTAGTTATATACCGTGATTGACAGCTGACCCAAAAGGGACGCAGGTTCGATTCCGGCCGCGGCGGTCGTACATTCGATGGAGGCGAAATGCGAGTGGCTCGTGTGCTGTGCGCTATCTGGACAAGAACGCCAGGTGGTCGAAATTTCCGGAGCCCTCCTCCACTACGCTCTCCGTTCTACCTCTGCATTTCGATGCAGGCGAAATGTTGAGGCCCATGTACTGTGCGTTGTCAGTGCACGTTAAAAAACCCAAGGTGGTCGAAATTTCCGGAGCCCTCCTCCGCTACGGTGTCTCTCATAATATCTGGTTTTGGGACGTAAGATCCCAGAAATAAATCGATCCTTTCTACCTCCTTCATTCCCTTTCCCGGACCCTAAAAGGACGCTCAGCCGCGCTCCCGTCAAGGGCTGCAGAAACTATATAGCGTCCTTTCCTATCCGACCCAAAAATTTTTTAAATTATTATTCCTGCTCCTCCTACGCTGCCGGCAGCTGTCACACGCCTTCTTCCGCACACGGAAATCCACCGCGACGCACGAAGAGGCCGATCAAGAAGATAGGCACACACTCGTAAACACTATTCGCCAGAACCACCCGCTGGGCTGTGCTAAATATGCGTAGGCCCGCCATGAAAAGCACTGCCGAGGTCTCTGTGACGTAGCTACATGGGCGAGTTGGTAGCACTTCATTACCAGGCAGCGCACATAGACGAATACAAAAGGGGATGGGATTTATAACGCGAGCCCTATTACTGTAGTGCCACAGCCCAATATGGCGGCGCTGCATGCCTCCTGCAATGAAGTCCACATGCGGAGCCACGGCTTTGGAGTATATAACGATCCTACAACCTTTCCAGGCGCCTTGTACGGTGATTTTTTACTGTAATGAACCACCTGCGGAAATCTGAAAGTTCGCCTCCCAGCAAGGACGTTTTTTCAACCAAAAGGTCTCGTCCCCAGATTGCTTTTCTGCCCTGAACGCGTTCACACTTGCGCATTGCAGTGAAGGTGCACGAGCGCCACGAAAGATTTGCAAAATAATTTGGGGCCAGTTTGCTGTCTCGTAGTGAGTCCTGAGATGTGCAAAGACAGGGGCACAAGCAAAAGAAAGGAAACGCAGGGATGGGGCGCTAAGTGGGATGTGTGGTTCGTTCTGCTAGTCTGTCGACGAGGTTATTCGCCAGGAAAATTGAAGAAACAAATAACTAATGTTGTCTCAAACACCGTAATGCCTATCCCCATCCCCCATTTACCCTTCTCCGTTGCAACCCCTTCCTTTCTTTGTTTTGAATACTTTTCATGGGACATGCTATATTGCTGTATCATTATGCAAATGGTATTCAACTTTACACAATTTGCCTTAGTGATGTTATGAGTGCATGCAACTTCATTGTATGTATTTATGTAACCACTGTTTGTTGTGATATAGGTTGTAATTCCTCCTTACCTGCATTCGTTTGCACACTTGATTGTTATCTAAACCTTTCACTTATTGTACTGACATTTTGTATTGCCCTCCTGCTAAGCTCTCAGCTGAGAGCAGCAGTATTGGAAATAAATAAATAAATAAATAAATAAATAAATAAATCTTGGGAAAGCAAACTCGCTCGGGCATGCGCAGTAACATCGCAAATGGTCAATTCTATGTATAGAACACCACTGACGCGTGTACGTCTTTTGTCTATACACTTCCTTTCTTTTCCTTGTTACTTTAGACCAATCTTGACAATTAAAAAAGAGAACATGCAAAACAGCTCTATCGTTCGGCTGATATCGAACCAAGACACGGTGTTAGCCGACACGCAACGTTGGCCAACAGTGAACGAACATTACTCGATACTGGTAGTGGACGAGCATATGCGGTATATAGCTGAGCGACCTGTGGCTCTAATAGAAGCAAGCTGCGTTCATTCAGAAAAGCCATCGCACCCAGCTTGTATTTATTTGGTAGCCAGTGCGTGAACACTTTGGAAGAGACACGTTTGACATGGTGTTCCACATGCCGGCTAACGACAGACAGCAAGCGAAAGAGAAGTGCGTTTCTGCTTCTCATTCCTCTCAACTTCTTCACGTTACTGATATGTCACCTGCAAGCGCGCGTAGATCAGCGAATTTGCCTCGCCACGGTGGTCTAGTTAGTGGTTATGGCACTCGGCTGCAGGCCCGAAGGTCGCGGGATCGAATCCCGGCCGCGGCGGCTGCATTTCGATGGAGGCGAAATGTTGAGGCCCGTGTGCTGTGCGATGTCATTACACGTTAAAGAACCCAGGGCGGTTGAAATTTCAGGAGACCTCCACCACGGCGTCTCTTATAATCAGAGCTGGTTTTCGGACGTGAAACCCCACAAACCAATCCATGCGCGAGGCACCCAACGCGCCTGATAGGCTTAGCGAGTGGCCGCCAGAATCTCGGAGGACACAGATTACGAGTTTGCTTGTTCTGTTCGTCGCCTTTAGCTGGCGTCACTTTACAGCGACAAACAACGGTATAGGCTATTGGGTATTCCACTACGCCTGCGCATATAGCGGATTACGGAACACGCCAAAATTCCGAAACAACGCTGCCGATCGCCGAGGCAGATGCCTCTATTCTCACTTCTGCACAGACGCACGTGCCTCAAAGCTTCCCGTCCCAACGCACTTATATACTATCGACCCGTTCCTTCAATTTCTCCGACCACGCTAGGCAGTCGAAGCATGCGCAAGTCATTCGAGACAGCCGTATAACAACGTCACACGTGTCCCAGATGCCGAACGCGACATACCACCGGTAGAGTACGGATAATGAAAACGAGTCACAATAACGAAAGGGCAGCCCGATTCATACCCACCAAGGCGCCACGTACTATTATAGGTGTTACCTGTTCTGTGCGCGCCGCGGCGGTCGGAGGCGAACCAAGTCTCTCCCGGGCGGCGATGGAGAACGTGTGCCTTTCCCAGCTCATTCGAGCAGCAGCCACACACACGCGAAAGGGGACGCAATATATCGTTTCTTTGTTGCTGCTGCAGCTCTACACAGAAACAAAAGAAATGCTGGGGCGTGTATGAGACAGCTATGTGGCACGACCGAGTCGCATGCGATGCGAGAACGCGCACCTGCCCCGCGGTTACCGACATTGCCCGTTTCCTGCTTTCCGTTTGTGCAGTTCCGGTGGATGCAGTCAGGCACATGTACTATAGGTCCGCGCGTGTGCGTGTGTGCGTGCGGGCGCACACAACCCGTCCTCTACACCCGCCGCCATTGCTTCATCGCCTTCGTGGTATGGGATCTCTGCAGCTTTCTCGCATCCGCTCTGCGTGGCCACGGTGACAGCGCCGCCCCACATAAGCTGCAGCGACGTGCACGTATGGAACCGCTATTGCGAGCGGGCGAGAGCGGAAATACCTTCGGAAATGGAGCGCTTGTTAAGCGAACGTGTGTTGCACACGTTGTACGCACACCTGCAGTATATGTAAAGACAAACGCACGACTGAAGCACCGATGTGAAACGAAAGTGTATATATGTTGAAACGAAAGTGTATGCTCTTTAAAGAAGGAATCAATCCCGCGATTGTGTACCCGCTTAAGACCTTATTATCAGTGATGTTGACGTAGGGCAGATTCCGGATCGATTTTCATCATCCGGAGTTCTTTAACGGTTACCCAAGGCGTGGTACAAGAGCGTTTCTTTCTTCCTTTCCTTCCTTCTTTCTTTCTTTCTTTCTTTTCCACTATACAGCACCGTCGAAAAGCGAGTGCGGCGACCGGAACCGAGCCTGCCACTAAATCACTACATTCATCGGGATAGGCATATACAGTATTCTCAAAACACTCCTATAGGTATCTATTCATCCAGCGATGGCGCGACAACATTCCGAGCTATAATTCCAGCTGTTCCAGCAAAGTTCTGAAGACTCTCTCTAGTATATATACGTGGCAGGCAGTCGATGCTTTAGTGGCGCAGGAACGAAAACGCATCAGGATCAAGAGGCGGAAAGAAACAAAAATCACAAAATACATCTATATATACACAGCTAGATGTAGGCACGTTTACCCTCTTCCCTTTATTCTCTTTCTTTCTAAACTCTTTTTTCTCCCCAAGTGAAGCCCAACTGGCGACTCCGCGAAAGATCCAGAAGAGACATGTCATCCCTTTCCGAAAAGGTCACAAACACACGCGCGCGCAAGTTCCGTGTCTCGTTCGTCGCCAATAACGCGCACAAGTCGAGAAGCTCGCGGAAGGGTGTGCGCAGCCAGCGGGCACAAAAGGGCAGGGCTCGAAAGCTCACGCATGAAGCATAGCGGTCCAATGAGCACGCAGCTGCGAACATCGCCGCCTGTAGCACTCGAACTGTATATCCGTCTATCCTGCCAAACTAAATAAATAAACAACTAAATAAATAGGGAGAGAGAGAGAGAAAGAAAGAAAGAGAGAGAAGGAAATAAAGTAAGAAAAACGAGAACGGGAGGGCTTTCACAAAAAAAGAGGCCCTGACAACTTACTCGATGGCATCCCTGGATGCAATCTCGATGTTTGTTTATTTGTTTGTTTGTTTGTTTGTTTATGCGCTTTCTCGGAAACGAACGGCCCGCGGATACGCGCAAACAAAGCGACGAATCAATTCTGATGTCGCTCGCTCCGCTTCTTCTATCCGCATCTCCTTGACCTTCGTCAACCGGCCGACGTTTGGCTGACCTTTTAGCGCGTATATACACGATCGTACACCTGAATCCTTTGTGATTTATTTTCTTACCATTCCAGCCTGTATGCTCCGACGCTCGTACGTGTTACACCACGACCACGTAATGAAAGCAGTATATATGTATAGTGTTACACAGGGAGGAGAAAAAGAAACCAAAGGCGCTCAACACTCTGCTAGAGGCGGAACAAGGCAGCGATAGCGATGACATATACGTCGAAAGTTACGGTATACAGGTCCAACTGGTGCAGAAGTGCCGCGTGAACTTGTGTATAAAGACATGCTAACTAGGAAACGTGCACAAATACCGTTAAAGCACGAAAGTTCTTTTTTTTTTTTTTTTGTCTTTCTCTACGTTTTCTGTTTTCGCCCTTATTGCCCAAATATTGCGAACTCGTTGCAGGCCTGTGCGGATCTGGCAGACGGAGGAGGAGAAAGAACACGGGAAGGGGGGGTGTACGCTGACCTGTCGATCCCGGCATTTATCCCTAGATCTGATTATCTGCGAGACAGGAAGCCGCCCAAATCTGAAGGGCTCCACCAATTAAGCGATAATTAAGTGTACACAGCGCATGTGGAACTTACCGCACGCCCACATTACCGCACGTATCGCCTGTGTTATTAAAAATAAGCATGGAGTGTGCGGTGTGCTGTGGTAAAGTTATAGACATGCCAAAGCGCATATACGCGCCCAGATGGATTCCAGGATCACGCGAGAAATTCGCTGCGACATGCTGTGTAGTTGTAAAAGACAGGGACGTCTTTGTCACTTTGTCCGTCGTCTTTATTATAGCTCCGAGCGACAGCTTTGGCCAGAAGTCATGGCACGTACAACTAGCAGAACCTGGCAATATTTCGAAGCCGCAGACACTTCGCGATGTACAGTGAAATTTCGCTGATTTCATCTTCGCGGGAGCCCCAAATCAAAACGTGTAATCCGAAAATCGCATCAACCGTTTGAGAGAGAGATAAGAGTTGTGTGGAAAGCGAGGAGGTTAACTAGAATAAAGCTTCCAGTCTGCTACTCTGCATTAGAGGAGAGGTAAGGGGAGATTGGAAAGGCTAGAACAAAAGGGTTATAGAGAGAGAAGTAAGGAAACGTAGGGAAGTTAAGCCAACGCGCGTTTGATTTGCTACCCTGCGCTGAGGAAAGCGATAAGGGGTGTGGTATAGAATGAACAATAGAGGGAGGGAGGCAGGGACAGAAGAGTATCAATCAAGCGCATAATTTCACAGGCACATTGTCTAGGGGCGGTCGCAGAGACACGTCGACTTCAGGTACGTCAGTAAGGAGAAAATGCCTTGCGGCCATGGGTGCTGACAGGGACGAAATAGCGAATAATCCACTTCCCCCTCGCCCCCCCCCCCAAAAAAAAAAAGAGAACAAGAATAAAAAGCGCATTAAGCGGAGGATCTTATCAATGAGGTTTCACTGTATGCCAGTTATGTAGGGCGGCGACGGAAAAATTGTGCCTTTTTTTTTTTTTTTTTGCTTCGTACCAACCGTACTATAATTTCCACAAAGCACAGGCCATACGATTCCCTGCTCAGTTTGTGGAGGTTCGGAAAACGGACGCTGCAGGGAGCCAGCGAGTCCAGTGAGAATAATCATGGTAATAAAAACAAAACAATAACACTAACTTTAGAAAAGGAAGGACAGAGGGAACAATGCCGTCCACAGTGCATATACAACGGTGTCGCGGTTGTGATCGAGAGCCCAATGCTGATTCTGTCCACTGCGACCGCACAAGACACATAATGTACTATATACGCAGGCAGGCTGTGTTGCCCAATCATGACGCAATAGCATACAAAGGGTCCCGTTCCTTAAACCACAGGCGAGGCAGAGACAATGCCTATAAGAGTAGCGGACAGCGTGCGTCATTGCCATAGGCAAAAGTGCGTAAGTGTCGGGGTCAAGAAACTGCGCAACGGGTGACGCACCGCGGCTCACAATGTAATCCGCCCTTGAAGATACAGGCGACAATGCTAAAATTTAGCATATGCTTCAGGAAAGAAAAAGCCAGCGCGGCTTTCAAACGAAGGCATGCGAGACTATAGTTGCGGCGGAATGTAATAAGAAGAAAAAAAATGTCACGCCGGAGTAAGTGCGAAAATTTGCTTTCGAATGAGTGTCGATGACGTATAACGTTTATTCTGTGTTCCTTGAGTCTCACGGCGACGCCACTGGTTGGACAAAAAGCACTGGGTCATTTTTTTCCAACAATTTTCAACATCTTACGCAATTTAAAATATGAAAAATGTTCGTAAGAGAATATTTCAGCATATCGTGGTGCGCTGGACATATACCATTGCGAAAAACCCATCTGGCTAACAGCAACAAGAAGTTAAACGATATATAATTCTGAATTTGGCCCATCTTCCCCTTTTTTTAAAGAAAACCTGCAGTGTCATCGCAACGGCACGTTCAGGGTCCGGTCGCCTTCCACCGAACATGTGACGTTACGTGAGCGCCTCCCCGACCAATCGGAGACACCCCCGCTGCCGACGAAAGAGAAAGTTCGTCACCAGACGATAACGTCTGGTGACGAACTTTCTCTTTCGTCGGCAGCGCCTCCCTGTAAGATACACCCCCAATTAGATGCATATACTGCAGGAGGCTGCAGATCCGAGGGTCGCGGGATCGAATCCCGGCCGCGTCGGCAGAATTTCGATCGAGGCGGAATGTTGAGGCCCGTATACTGTGCGACGTCACTGCACAACACCAGGTGATGGAAATTTGCGGAGCCTTCCACTATTACGGCGCCTCTCGTAATCGCATCGCGATTTTGGAACGTTCAACTCCAGAAACCAATCAACACTGAGCTGAGGAAGCGATACCGTATCCGCTACAGCAAACACAATGTCACCCGTGCGTACGTATACATATGCGTCACCAATAAAGATTACTAGCTGCATGGCGAATTGCGACGAGCTAGGCTGAAGATTTGTATAGTAAACAAAGTAGCAGGTAAGTAGAACGACAACAGTATAGAGTACGGTAAGCGAGCGATGTTCGCTATTTATTTTTGTAGTGTTGAGAGCATGCCACGAAGCTTGGAAGCGAAAACACAAAGTTGAGCTAATTGGTGAAAGAATTTTTCACAGAAGAAAAGAAAATTGAGAGGGGGGGGGGAGAGGGGGAGTCATAAAAAGGGAATGTTGTAGTTGTAAAGAAGCAATTGGAAGCATTGTCGTTGTAAAGAAGCATTGTAAAACTGCATTGGTTGTAAGAAGCATTGGTTGCTGCAGTGCTGCGTCTAGCTTTATCTATTAAACACCTTACATCGTTAAAGAAATAAAAGAAAAAGACAAATGTGATACAGAGTTATAGTGCTCTACTTACGGCTACCAACAGGTTGGTAAAGTTACGCGTCACCGTGCACAGAGGGAAAAGGGAGGTGAACGACAAACGAAGGCCTCGCAGGTGTTTCGTAAAGCACACCGAAAAAAAAAAAGTTCGCAGAATGTCGTACAAGGCACAGTTTGTTCTTTCTTAGCTGCAGTCGCGATACTATACATATACCAAAGAGATGTCGTCCTTTGCAATCAAGAGATCAATTGAGCACGAAAGGCCGCTAACACAAAAGGACAGCGTGTATAATCTTTCGTTGCGATGCCTCGACTCTCAGTGTGCCCCCAATTCGATGACATGTACATTTTTAGTGAGACATTACAGAAAAGAAGTGCAGCTTTCTCTCATACATATGCTATTATGCATGCATACAGGGGCAAAAGTTAACAGGACACAATACATAAAGCCCCCTCGGTATATAGGAGACCAGTGCTATCAAGACAAATTACTTATGGCATTCTTTATAAACCATTCCCAGTTCAATGTTCTATAAACACTCATCAAATACAAATGAAATAGTAGCTAGTTCGCGCCATGCCTGGTGTGGCCCCGTAGCCATATAGTTTTGGGTTCCGAAAACCGTCTGAACATAAGGCGGACAAAATACTGTCTCGACAGAATGACGCTACAGATCGCGAAGTGAGAACAAATGCCGCTCATGGACATGTCCAGTGGTTTCCCCGGCACCACAGGAGTGTGAGATATATTCGCAAGGGAAAAGATTCTATAAACTCATGGTTTCTGCCGATCTATATGTAGAGCAGACGAAACAACGTTGCACTGAATGGGGAAATTCGTGATGGCAGTAGGCGCAGCTCTACACAAAGATGCATTGAGCAAACTTTCACAGTAACAATAACGACAGCCAGCAAACACACGCGAACAGGGAGGGGTCTCCATCCCAGCCGTATGTGTTTGACATTTGCAGCAGACGCGACGTCACAGAAGAACAGGAACGGAGTTAAGGTTTTCGAGAAGGCAGAATAAGATTAAGTGGCGTATATGACACCCGTATCTTCTAAGTTATGCCTTCGCGCTATATATTCAGCGTGCGACCGCAACAACAGCGCTATCACTTGATTCCGCAAGCCGTAAAGCATATGCGTGCATATTAGCACCGACCAAGTAATAACAACCATACAATAAAGGCGTGTTTGTGTACACCAGTGTAATAACTCTTGAATAGCGATGTGGGAAGAGGCTCTCAGCCATATGATGCAAAATCAATGCCCGTGTAACGATTTTGTTACAACCTACACACCTGCTTCATTGCGCCATCAGATGATATGAACATAGCAGCCGGCAGCGCAAGGAAAAGGCAATTGATTTTTTTTTTTTTCCTAGCCGGCGCAGATAACACGTTTTTTAACCAGCTAGTCCAAATATCAGTATGTAACAAGGCAACAAAATCGCATAAGACTTAACTGCCCCCGCACCGATTACAAAGCGCAATTCACTAAACGCAGTGACCGCAGCAATTATAACAGTCCTCTACTATACGAGTCGCTTGGGACCGTAAGAAGACTTCGTTGTACAGGTCATTTCGTTGTAAACGTTCGCGCATGGGAAGTATCGCAGTTCAACAGGGATGTAAAAGTTGCTTCGTTATACAGGTAACGACAAATCACAGCGCAAAAAGGACAAGGACGAACAAAAGGAATGACCAGGACAAGCACTGTCCTTGTCCTTTTTGCGCTGTAGTTTGTCGTTACTACGTACCAACACGCCCAACCAGCCACATTAGTCGTTATACATGTCGATTCGTTGTAGGAGCGTTCGCTGTAAAGACTTTCGAATGTATTAAGAAACTTCCGTTCGACGCTTCCAGGGAACACGGAATCGTATATACATAATACGGATAGCAAATCGTTATGTACACTACGAAATTTCCCTTCGCCGTTGTGCGAGGATATACACACCTAACGAGGTCATATACCTGACACGCAGGTTTCAATGCGTACACCCTCCTCCAGGAACATATTTGCTGGACAACAATATGCAATCGCTAAAGTGTTTCACTATCATTAGCAGAGAGACAGAACACTGAGCCGTTAACTAATTGATATCGGCTCTGTCCCGTTAACAACATAAAGCCCTCATTAGCACATCTACAACTTTTTGCTATATATATAGCTTGCTCAGACTATACGGTCACATCCTCGCAAACACTATGGCCCTCCCCAGGCCACTCTCCTCCAGCACTATACCTTTAACAGCGCAGCTGTTCAAAGTTGGTCTTGTGCCGCGCTTCGGATCATATCGTATATAGGGGTTGTCATGAAGCAGGAAATAGCGGAGCCGTTCCTGCCCCCGGCCCACAGCTACATGAAAGGAAATTTGTAGAGGCAAATGTGCGATAATGTGTAGAAAAGATTTATCTCGAAGTTGCGGGTTCGATTCCCGGAGCAGCGCGGCGACACCACTTCACACCCTTGCTAGTTACGTCACGATTCGACGATGAAAGAGCCGCTTGACGGATATGACACGACTGGACCTGGCTTGGCTTTTCTTTCTCTGCTTCTTTTGTTTGAGTGCGTGTGTATGTGTGGTGTATGTGGTGTGTGCGTGTATTTGCGGTGTGTGTGTGTGTGCGCGCGAGCGTGTCTGTGGTCTGTGTGTGTTGTGTGTGTGTACGTGCGCGCGCGTGTGTTTGTGTACACACGTTTTTATGTATTTACAACCCTCACGCGCACCCTCTGCTCACAGACGCCAAATAGCAATGCTGCAGTTTCTTCTTATGCAGATAACGAGCACCGACAGCGAGACCACATGATGTCGACCTCTAACTGCTCAATGCCAACGATGCCAAGGCGTCCTTGACAAAGCTAGGTACACCTATCGAAACGTCGTCCAACCTGCCTCAGGCACCTTATCACCGTAACTACACAACTTCAACTGCACATTCTTACCGTCTATGTACTCCCATTTTTTTAATACGGAAAACCACGATAAGGGTTACAGAGTCAGATCTCAGATGTGTCTTCTTGCGACAGCTGACTCATGTAAGTGCTTTCAAGTGACAGGAAGATGTCACTCAAACGAAACTAACAAGCTCATCAAATTACGTCATGAAAGTCGTTTAGAGCATGCAGGTCTTCACAAGCGGCGTCGCGTTCAGTACGCCGGTAGTGCCACCTACTACTCAAAGGCTGCGAGGATTGCCAAGCAATTTTAGGGCTTGAAACCGACCCTCTCATCTTTTCTCTCTTAATAAATACATCGCTCTCATGCAAATATTCAATCGAAAAATGTCAGATCCGGTTTTCGAATCGTGCAGCCATTGCGCATCATAAAAAAAAATATTTTTGTACTACTTCACGAACATATTTCAAAACGTCGAGTGCGTTGAAATAAAACGCGAAAGTGGCGCCGGCGAGGTACACGGGCAATTCGGGCATAAAAACAAGGCACGCACACTGCCAGGAACAATAGAAACAAGTGTAACTTGAACAGCTATAGAGCAGGAGGAACCTCTTCTGAGAATCGGCAAACAGCTGCTATCGTAAAAACCTACGAGGGAGTGCTTCCGACCCGGACGTAAGTCGAGCAGATATACCGGACCACATCCAAGGCAAACACACGAGCAGCCAGCTAGATCGTTGGCACGACCGTCCGTATGATAGCGACGGCCCGAGTCGGCGGCGCCGTCCCAGCGCGATCAAAACTGCTCAACCAGGGTCACTGAGAGCGCGGAAACAGTTCGGTATCACGATTTCACTCCCGCGTTGCACAAAATTGTTGTCACCGGCCTCCACCGTGTCGATCGGCCGTGAAACCTTCCGTTCCTGTCTAGACTGCAGCCGCCTTTTAAGACAACGTGGTGTATAAAAGAAAAAAAAAAAAGCGCCTCGCCCGTCGGCTGACAAAGATTACGTGGATTATCTAAACCCTCGACGTAGGTGTACCGACGCCCCGGAGCGTCTAATGGCCCGCAGGTGAAATCGACTTGCAATCGTTTTGTTCAGTGTAGTACGTTCTCGTTAAAGCTATAGTCAAGGACGAAACCACTCGCACCGGAAGCACGCGATACCACGTCGAGATAAGTCGCGCGGCGTTCGCATCACTTCCTCGCGAAAATCAGTGCCGTTTCCTGTCCAAACTATCGCGAGTTTCCTCCCAGAGGAAAGCCGTGATCGCGTCTGCGCTCATCATCACGGAATGATTGTTTTCTCGGAAAAAGTGGGGGGTGCGCCACCTCGACGGCGTCGCATGAGTCACGCGGGAGCACCACACAGTCGTTACAAAAGCACGTCCGTACCCAACAGCACCGTTTCGCTGTACACCACCACGAACGCACGTACTACACGTTACGCAACGACAAGGCATCGTATACAACGAACACCGACGCGAAATGCAGAGCACGGTAAACATTTCGACGGTGGATTGAAAATCGCGCTGCCAGCAAACCTGCGCCAGCGGAAGCAAACGCCACCTACCGCGGCGTCCACTAAAACGAATGGTGTTGTCGGGACAGCACCACGAACGACGCGCGCGCTGGGTCGGAGCCGGGGAGGGACGAGTTTCCGGCGCCGCTTATTACATAACCCCGCCGCAGAGAAAACACAGCTTCGGCAAGCGGCGGCGCGCCGCTTGCCTGGGCGAAAGCAGCTGACGGCGGCGCACTGCAGCGAACGACGCTTTCACAAGGCACAGAACAGAAACTTGGGAACACTCGGAAAGAGGCAGTGCCGCTGCCAACAGCGCACCTCCACCAGACAAGTGCAACGGGGCGTCGTCGACGACGACACGAGAAACTCACCCCGTTGTTTACGCGTCGAAGTCGTGCCGACGAGAAGGGAAGAGCTCGGGTTGTTAATCCATGCGGTGGCGACTGCGATGACGCTTCGCTCGTCGACGAGAAACTCCGCCGCGGGCTGACGTTCGCGCTTGCCTTAGTTGTTGACCGTCGATGGACACAGAAAGGCACGTCACAAACGCGCGCGGGATGGACACCGTGCACGGTTCCTCGTCGGGGTCGGCTCGCCGCCGGCAGCAGTCGTCATTCCGCGGGCGTTCTTGTTTCGCAGGCAAGCCGCCCCAGCAGCCGCGCTCGCACACGCAGCCGAGCCTCCCTCACGTTCGGCCCAACTCTCTTCCTCCTCACAGAGCACGCAGCCGGGAGGTTGGGCCGAGGGTGTGGAGGAAAGAGGCGGCTGACAGAGAAGCCACGCAGTGAAGCAGACCGCTCGCATCAGCAGCAATCCGAGAGTCGAGCGCGCACTTTCACCGCAAGGTGGCTTCGGATAGCAAGTGATCGGTGCGGCCGGAAGTCGGATGGTGGCGCTGCGATCGGCGTTTCCGTTTCTTTGCTGTTGTTCTTTCACCATTTCGTAGTTTTCACTTCGTGCCTCCTTTCGGTAGAGGAAGTGAGGATGTTCGGGCAAGTAGAGAGAGCTGTGTTGGAAGCGGAGGGTGCAGTTGTAAGGTAAACGAGTGAACGAAAAAGCGAACAAAAAACGCACGCGCGTGTCAGAGAGCGGGAGGAAGCGCTATTTCGCTCGCGCCGAACGGCGGTGCTGTCGCCGAAACGGAGCGGATGTGGATGCCTCCCGGTTGACGTCGCCGCCAACTGGGACGATTCGCCGTTACGTGAAGTTCTTTCCCTTCTATTTTTTTTTTTTTGTGCATGACGCACTGACACGATCCCACTGCACGGTTCATTCCACGACAACTGTCCCAGCTGTGGCGCTGGACTGCAATCAATTTTTCTGAAAAGAATTCAAAAAGATTGCACGCAATTCAGCATTACTACTTTCGCAAAATAGCTTGAGCAGGAAAAAAAATTTTAAAGCTTGTGAGAGCTATATAAGTTCCACCGAATTCCTGAAAAACAAGGCACGAGAAAAAGAGTCCTCAAAATCGACCATTGCGCCCATTGTTTTCACATACGAGTTCTCGTGTTTTTAGAGCAGCGGTATGTATGTATAAAGGTAGAACAGTTTCACCAGTTACCCTTACGTTCTTCACTGCTTTGGACCGAGATGAAAATGTGGGAATGATAACGCCTAGGCGATTTTTTTTTTTTTTTACAGAATGAGGTATTGCAAGGAGACCTCCAAATATTTTTGTTATTATAAAACTGCCCATAAACGGTACGACGCCATAGAAATTATTTGCGCGTATGTGCTGGGTAGATGTTCTAAAATAAATGGGTAGAGGCTCTAAAATAATAACAATAAAGAAAACGCCAACTCCACTGTTTACACAGATTTTGCAGGCAGGTAACAGTTTTTCTAGGAAGAACCGCAATAGATGTTTTAGTACGAAATAACTGCTTGATTTCAATTCAATTCAATTGAATGCTTGTTTATCCTTCAAAGAAAGAAAGAGAGAAAGGAGCAGTCACAAGAAAGCTGCTGCAATCAGCAGCTTCACGGGGTGACAGCGCCCTTAGAATGACAGCAACAGACGGTGCGTAGGACAAACATAAATTAATAATAGAAAGGAACGCGTTGAACAAAAAGGTATGCAAGAAATAATGACATATCTGCTAGTGGAAGATTGGTGAACACTGGTGAAACAGAGAACCTTGGTGTAAAAACAGTTTTAGCTAGATGAAGCAGATTACGTAAGAAAGATGACAATTGTGAACTAAGGCAACATGTATAACAACCGCGAACATCGCAATGATCTGTACCGATAGACAGTCTAATAATATGAACGAATAATTTGAGGTGGCAGACAACGTTACAACTGACTAGGAGGTGGTGTCACGTGATTTGGCTAGCCCCGGCAAGCCAACCTCCAGTGCCGCTGTCCATACCGCTTCCGGACCTTGCACGCGGTGCCTCTCGGGTATGTATGGCATTAGGCCCTAATAGTCGCAGGACCACACGAAGAGGTTCGGTACGTATTAGGCTTTAGAAGCGTCTGCCATTCGCGGCTTGCAGCCTGATAATACAAGAATCAGCACCTCGCCAATCACATGACCGGGGCCTGTTTCCCATGATGTTAAAGCGTGAAGACCGTCACACGAAGCCCTGTCCTAGCTTTTCCTCTTCCTCCGCAGGAAAATCTATTATTCCGATAGTTCTCTTGCAGAAGGGTCGTCATGCTTGCTGTAGACGCTGCTGTATCACCGCTGCTGTATCACGCTGCTGCTGGTCATGTTGAATGCGACTCTGAGCCATGTTTGCATCCTATAATCACTCCGTTTCACGCATGGATACAATGTTTGTACGAGCCAATGCTTGAAGCTTGATGGTTCTGTGGAGCATTATGATCCCATGCTTAATTATGGCGAAGAAGAAAGCAATATCTGATACCACGTACACTACATTGATGACCTGCCTCTCACTCGCGAAATTAAAGGGTAGTTTACTAATACGAGAAAAATTGCTTTTCCCTTTAGTGTTCTTTTAACATGGACGAAAGTCCGTTGCGGGGAGTGAGGGAGTAATGAATTCATTCGTCAGCTCACAGAAGATGGTGTGCGGGAATAAGTCAAGTTTATTTCCAACACCAAGTCGGAGGTCCTCAGGTGAAAAGATGTGGCAGACATATTGAGAGTGCCCATGGACCCACTTACAGGAAAAGACATTTCGAAACATTAATAACATGAAACACTGTACAAGCACGTGCCACAATTAAACACGACGATATAGAATTCACGCATCGCAACCTTTTTAGCGGAAAAAAAATAAAAGCATATAATACGCGTGTCACACAATCCCTGTAAACGCTTGCCAAAGACAACAAGAATTTTTTATACGAAGATGTATGCATCAAAGCAGCAAGGGAAAGATGATGGTAATAGAGCGGTTCCTGTATGTTTAAAAGCATAGTTCGCACATTTTTTGAGTTTGCCTTCAGTAGATCGAAATTAATGCAAGTGAAAAATTTGTCCAGTATAGTCCTGGTATCTGGCATTGAAGACATTCACCGTGTGTCCGATTGCCGACAGTATAAGAAAGCAAGACGTTGACCAGTTCGTTTGTGGCGTTTCCACAGAACTGCCGTGCATGCTCGTGCAATTTCACAGCGTAGGACGTCCAACTAGCTGGTGATAACGGACTTGCTCCCAGGCTGAACGGAAAGCTGTTACAAAGAAAGGGGGAAAGGGTTGGGTCTTCCTCGCAGATTCACATTATGCGTGGGAAAGAGAGCATGTATACATCTATTAAAATCCTTTTGCCCAGGACATCGCCACGCAGAAGCACATGCCTATAACAGCTTCGCTCGCAATTGAGTAATCCACGGTAATTCCTCGCACTAAACGTGTCCTAGAGAGGACCCTTTGTCGTCGTCGGCGTTGTAGTAGTCCGCAGGATATCCATTCGATGAACCGGCAGGTCACGTGTTCTCGCTTCGACCAATCAGCTGTAATGAAAGGGAACAATTAGCATCTACCCGTTTGTACAGCACGAAGCTACAACGGGAAAAGATTTCCCAGAAATGCTTTTACGAGCTCTCCCAGGCTTTCTCCCTTCCCTGACGACCCGGCCACCTACTGTTCCGAGTGGTAGCGTGGCGGAGCGGTGGCGCTCGCCGCGGGTGGCCAAGGTCCGCGAGAAAGGTCGGCAGGAACGAGTCTAGGTGGATGTCGCAAAAAACTGTTTAATTTAATTATGATATATTTCAACTAATAAGAAAACAGAACATGGAAACACAAGTAATTCAGATCAAAGCTGGCGCACGAGTCCTAGCCCTTTCAAAACCGACAAGCCTCGACGGCAGTCCCTTTAAATACGGTTATAACGTAATGTTGTAGTCGTGCAGGTGCAATCATCCAAAGGTCCCAAGTCCAGCCTTCGCAATAGGCACCCGTCAATGACCAGAAGGCGCCACACGGCGCTCTCATCGCGCAGGAGACAATGGGTTTGAGAGATAGCACGGGAAAGCTGAACGTGTCAGCGAAAGAAAATGAGCTTATAGTGGCGGAAAGGTATGGAGCACATAGAAACGCAACATAGTTCGAATGACATTGTTACCTCACAGCAGGACGCTAAAACATATACATTAGGTAGGTGCAGGGATAATATTAGATCAAAGCAACTTATGACGGAGTTCAGTGGGGTGGTGGTGCATGCGCATGCGCATGCGCGAACCCTCTCCACACACCTCCTCTCCGAACGGCGCGAGTTGACTATGGAAATGCTCTTCCTTCGATGAACGCTTTACCAGCTCCCAAGGAACGAGAACGCGCCCTCGCCCGCCTAGTCAAACCGGTGCAAACGCGGTGTGCACCAACGTTACTAGATTAGCTTATCCAGTAACGTTAGTGTGCATCCCCCGTGCTGCTTCGCATCGCCTTTGCTCATGGTCCCCTTTAGCGGGAGATGGTGTAATCTTTGTGGTAATATGTTTGATTCGGGAAAACAAGAGGAAATGATAAACGTAGAGCTCCCTCTCTCCGCCCTGTTTCCTCCTTGTCCTTCCACCTCGGCCGCCATGAGGGAGCGAGAGGCGCACACGGCCGCTGCCGTTATGCTCGCATGCGTCGCATTGTGCCTATAGTTAAAACGCGACTGCTTAGGGCGCAAATTCACAAAGCTGTTCGCACGTAAGGTGTACTAAAATAAAGTACAGCTTATGTTTTGTCGGTGCCTTAGCTATAATTTCACGCTTTTACAGGGGAGAAACTGCGCGGCGGCGTGTCACACTTTAAACTCTTCTTGCAGCACACGTGAACACCTGTCTCTCTCCCTGCAGTTTTTTTTTTTTCCAGAAAGTGGAAAACGTAGCATCGACGAATTTTTTAAGACGAAAGTGTTTTATGCCGGGGTCCACCAAGAAATCAGTGGCGTACTTCCGTAACCGAAGTGGATCTCTCAAAAATAACAAACATACACAATGAAAAAGTGCCACCCGGTCGGACTCGAACCAACCTTCAACCAGGGAGCTGGGTGCTCTACCGATACACCGCCGCAACATCGCTCATATAGGGAACAGATGGGCCGCTTGTGTTCGCTACAACGCTTTAGAAGTTGTATTTAATTGCCGTCAGGTGAAAGTAAAGGTGTTTAGTACAGTGAACTATAGTGCTTCACAGCAAAATTACTCTTTAATTAACATCGCCTCCCTTACACTGCACTCTTGGTTCTCCTAGGTTCTCTGCGGTGGTACCGACATATAGGAACGTTAGGTAGAGCGAAGCAGATTGTCGTGCTAATTCGCGCCGGGTAGTCAGCGCTTCGGCAGTCTTCGCGCATCGACAGCCGCGGAAGTTAGAGCGTGGCGTCGTCGTGGCGGCGCGTTCCTCGGCCGAAGTACGAACGCGGCCACTACAAAATGTGCTTTGCGTGGCCAGGTGTGTTGAGCTGCGACGCGCACTGCTCCAGGAACGCAAGGAGGGCCGTCGACAAGCAAACGATTGGCATTTCGTTGCAGCGGGCTGGGTTATCACAAAACGATCGGCTGACAACGCGTTCGGTCTCGCTTGAAAGATGTCACCGTTTGCGGACGCTCCTTGTTTATGGCAGGTTTGTGCAGGGCTGTGGCGCGGGCAATTCAGTGTTTTCGGAGCAATGGGAGTCGTTCGAGAACTTTCCCTCGTGTACGACTGTCGAGAATCCCTGTGCCGTGTCGAGGTGCCTCTGATATCAAGATTTAACGTGTTCACATGTTCACAGTACCTAAGCCATCTCCCGCCCCTCGATTCGCCAGATTGCCGTTTATGCATTCCACAACTTCGCGAAGACAGGTTTCACTTTCGTGTTATACCGATTCCTATGACAGAGTGATCAACCACCTTTTTGTTTTTCAGCGTTGGTGGTGCCTGAAAAAGTTGGCAAACGCCAGCAGAGCTAGATTTGATGCGGAAACACTATAGGGCTCGCTGAAAATTTGAAACATGTACGCCTACCTAATGAATGTATTGTGTGTGCGAATTCTTCTCAGCAAATGCTAAAGAAAGCACCTCTGTAAGTGACCGATGCATAAATGTGGAGTGAATCGTATTTGGAGATTTTTTTTTTTTGCAGTGATTTCTTGACAGAATAACCGGCTAAAACTGATCACCCGTCAAGTGCTGGATAATACATACACACCCCCATTGCATCGTTTTTACTTAATTCGTGTAAATAGATGTCGCCGAATTATGCTACAAAACGCAAACAATGGTGGCAAAAAAAATAAAATCTGCTTCCTGTCTCTATGAGATCTAAGTTTACAACTTCATGAGTTTTGGACAAACACCACATATAAGGCCAGTAAATATTAAACTCTTTATGATACCCATACAGGTACTTCGATATCTGGTAATGGCCCCGCCACGGTGGTCTAGTGGCTATGGTACTCGGCTGCCGATCCGAGGGTCGCGGGATCGAATCCCGGCCGCGGCGGCTGCATTTCGATGGAGGCGAAATGTTGAGGCCCGTGTGCTGTGCGATGTCAGTGCACGTTAAAGAACCCCAGGTGGTCGAAAATTTCCGGAGACCTCCACTACGGCGTCTCTCATAATCAGAGCTGGTTTCGGGACGTTAAACCCCACAAAACAACAACATATCTGGTAATGAAAATACGAGAAATTTTCGATACATTTCAGAAATAGAAGCCAAAAGCACAAATAACAAGAACGCTGCAATTTTCCGCACAGGTGCTGATAGACTTCAAGCGAGAGAAAAAATAAAACTAAAGGGCAATGGAATGAACTCATGTTTAAGTTCATGGTTATATTGTTTTATCCATAAGGAGCCGCCCAAAAATATAATCACCGACTTGCTTAGTAGGGAAACTGCGTTGACTACTTGATGCTACGCATATGTCACTCTTTTTTTTCTTTTCTTCACGTACGCGTCTGATCGTCACGCTTTTCTCTGCACTGTGGGGGAATGAGTGCTAAAAAGACAAGCCCTAAATATTTTTGGAGCCTTCATGTTTGAGGCGCCCGAGCTTTTTGGAAACCTGGTTGTTCGTAACTGAATTTCATGAAATTTATGGGCCGCGCCAGAGCAGTGACTATGTTGTTCTTGTTGTTGTGTGAGGTTTAACGCCCCAAAACCAGCTGTGATTATGAGAGACGCCGTAGTGGAGGGCTCCGGAAATTTCGACCACCTGGGGTTCTTTAACGTGCACTGACATCGCGCAGCACACGGGCCTCAACATTTTCGCCTCCACCGAAATGCAGCCGCCGCGGCCGGGATATGATCCCGCGACCTTCGGATCTGCAGCCGAGTGCCATAACCACTAGACCACCGTGGCAGGGCAAAGGAGGGACTACAGTTCCGCAAAAGGACACTGGTGAAACTGGTGAAACATATCTGCGCGTCTATTAGATGTTCGCGAATTTCCGGTATGGAAATCACGAAAACTAAAGGTCTTGCTGTAGTTGGTACGGTTGGCCATTTCAATTGCTTGCACTGTTAACAAAAGCGTACGAGTCAAACATGGCCATGCCGCTTTGTTTGTTTGTTTGTTCGTCTTCCTCTAACCTCGCCATGATGCCTCAGCTTCGCTTTGCTCTCAAAGCCTCCCTCAGCGGCGAAATTCTCCCTCCTGATACGATGCATCCATATCGCTCACCGTTAATCCTCTATTTTCATCGAAGAAACACCGAAAGCCTATGTCTCCAACAGCGCAGCAAGTCGGCATCGTGCGGCAGCTAAGACCACCTGAAAAATGTCAAGAACCGACATTTTTGTACAGCGCCCGTGTGTGCCAGTGGTTCTACACTCAACTCTTCGCGAAGGCTATTCGAAACACCTCCCTGGACAGGTGTTGGTCCCGGGCCCGGGTTCTATCCCTGAACTCGTCAACATTTCTGGAAATCCGCATGGCTTTCCGTGTAGCTTCGTGCTACAAACGGAGGGATGCTGATATTCCTTTTCGTAATCGTCCCTTTACCTTGGGGATTTCCGCAGAACTGTTTTGCTATAATCAGCTGTGAGCGTGCGTGTCTCAAAATCTAGCCTCGGATTCACCACGCATACCAGAGGAACACTTTAATTTTTTAGGGGCGAAGCTCCTTAGGGTGTCGGTCGTTCCCTCCTCTGTACATGGTATGTAGCCACCTCTAGTTTAATGAAGTGCTCACTAGATGGCGTGATGGCGCCGCGGTGCTCGCTTCATTCAGATGTATGTGAACGCGTAGCATGGGAGTCTGTCTGTCCGTCCGTCCGTCTGTCTCTGTCTGTCCGTCCGTCCGTCCAAGCGCTGCGGTGCTGCTTAGCTAGTACGTGAATTGATCAATAGATGGCGCGGAGGCGCTCGCTGCGTGCTCTTGTGTGATAGGAGAGCGCTAGATGGCGACACACAGTGTTTGTCACGTCTTTGATGATGTACTGGGCAAGATTCACGGAAGATTCACGGTTTTTACCGATGAACCTCCGGAGCTTCGCCCACTCATCATCATTCACTCCGTGGATATGCGTGGATTTTTTTCGGAAGAAGAGATTGGAAAATCAGACTGAAAGACGGCAACTTAAAACAGGCTATGTTGCCGGTGCTGCTGGGGTTCGAGCCGGGGTCCCGAGCTTCCGAAGCCGAGCGGCCTAACGCGTACGCCGCTTACCCACGTTCGAGGGGTGTGGCACTCATGTTCTTGTGGTGTTGATTCAAGTGTCCTTCAATGACTTCCGAAAGACGTGATGTGTGCCTACAGTTGGCTCTCAGCAAGCGTGACAGCTTTGCTATCCAACGGATTTCACGGTGTGGCACTTACGTTCCTTCATAGTGCCAGCATTCCTTGTTACCTACTTGAGCCTAGATATACCAGCGCGCATAGGTTTACTCGCTTTCGAATATGTTAGCTTAACAGATTCGATGGAATTTCGGTGGCGCATGTCATGGGGTGCGTTATGTCTTGCCATTGACGCAATTTCACGAATAGGACGGCTGTCTGTTCGCCGGATTGCAGAGACAGCACGGAGGTTTTTCAGTATGGCATATGCTTGCATTGTCGTGGTAGATTTGGGTTCATGCTCAATCCTTCGTCTTCTTGTCTGACCGAAGCGCCGTCTGCCTGTTGAAGGCAATGACAGTAACAATTGAAAATGTTGTTTTGCTAACACACTGAGCAGTTTTGGCTATCTTATGCGCGCGATTCAAGTTTTAGAACTATCATTTTTATTACTATAATTAATAACTGCTTAGAATTAAAATCGCAAGGGCGCATCCGAAACATCAAAATGGCGGCTGCCGACCGCCAAACCAGACGATATGCCTTCGTCGTCTGCTACCGTATCGCGGATGCTCCCTCGGTCGCTACAGGCAGGTACTCCCGAATTTTGTCTCGTTTGTATAATGTTATTGGATCCTGTTTCCATATTAGAGAGTTATAAGCATCTAGCATACTTACTTGAGCGGTTACCGCTGCCGTAGCGACGAGGACAGTCACAACACACATCACACAAACTGGCGACAAGTAAAATGGCTTATTGTTATTACATCGATGTAAATAAGAGACACGTGAGTAGTATTTTAGCAGATGCACAGGTGCGTAGCATGCGTAAATGTTGATGGGCAGAAATGTGCGTACTACGTCCAGCCGCACCACAGATATCCGGAGTACAGCTGTCCACAGCTGAAAGAATAAATACGTAGAACAGCACGAATCCGTGTCAACAGAGTATACAACTGAAGTCCCCGCGCTTTTGAGATGATGCCGTATGACGCCGTTCACCGTACCAGTATGTTGCAGCTTGATTTGAACATAACCGAACAACTTTCACAGGCGTCGAATGGTGCGTGCGCGACTGTCAGTCTTCTGGTACTCATTGCCCGCTTTCGCTCGTCGTCACCCATTCAAGAAGTTTCAATATTTAATATATTTCAGCGCTGGTGCTCAATACGCTTCTCGTGGCTTAAAATTAGATGGCAACCTTTTTTTTTTTTTTTCATGCGAATCGGCATGAAGTTTCGTAAGAAAGCAGGCAATTTAAAGGCTTAACTGGCGTTTCGCTTGCTGCTGCCGGCGGTGCGCTGTCGTCGCTTCGACGACGGCGACACCTAATAGCGCGGACGCGAGACTCGCATCATGTCTTCATAGTACCTGCTGCGCCTGCGTCGCGTGTTTGTTGGGCACAGCTCTGCCGAGACCCTCAATCGTTAAATGCGATTTGCTACCTAAGCGCGAAAAACCCGTCTGTCACTGGTTTCAAACGCCTGGCTAAAACCAAGCGAGCTACTTGCACTGGTAACGCGGGGTCACACGTGGTAACATTGTAGAGCGCAAAGGAAACCTCAGGCCTATTTGAGGCAAAACACGTGTACGCAACCGTGATCCGCAGCGTTCATTTAATTAAGAAATACAAGTTGGACAGGCTTTCACATTATTAAGTGAAACATCAGTGCGTCACAGATGACGCCAAAGAGGCGCCAAAGTAATACAATGCCCCAAAACATGGCGCGACAGCAGGACGAACGGGGGAAGTTTGAATTCAGCAAAACCTCCATTGCATTCATAATGACAGAAGTGAGATGTGAGGGGGAAAGCGTGAGGGGTGGGAGGAGGATAATAGAGGGTGTTACGTATTAGGGGCGGCAGAAGACTATCGAAAGTGTGACATGAAAACGCTCATCAAGCCCTACTCTCCTAATCACTTTCCATCACATCCCCAACAGCGGTCAAGGGCCGTCATTTATTTATTTTTTTTTACAGCGTAAGCTGTTATGAGATCACAACAAGGGTCGTTCTGCGCCGTAGTTGTCCGCCGCCGGTGTCCGTAACCACTATCGCTGCAAATTTTAGAAAAAATAACCAGGACCGAGGAGTATTCCAACATGCCCTCTGCGTGGTAGTCGAGCGTTCTACCACTGAGCTACGCCTATTTTTTAATTACCTGTTTTTGGTGCATAAAAATGATACAGTAACCCAAACCAAATTATCAATACAACTATACAATACTCATTGTACATGACACACAACAAATGAAACGATAACCCAAACCAAATTGTCAATACAACTACGCAATGTTCATTGTACATGAGGTCACCTGTTATCAACCAGCAAGTGCTGGTTTCATGAGATTAAAATTCGCGCAATGCTTTGAGCGGTTCTAATCGAGAGAGTCACTCGGGAGGTGCAGCGGAGGCTTTTTGGATCTCTATAAACCAATTTACACTTGCACGGAAATAAATTCGCGCAGGCCGAGCACCTTTATCCACACGATACCCTGCCATCCTAGATCGCCAAATAGAGTGGAGGCCGAAGAGCATGATTATTTATTTTGGGGATGTGTTACAGCGAACTATGAAGAAAGACCTCCCACTGGACCCGCATGGAATCAGGTTTTTAAATGTTGATAGGGAGCAGGGGGTGCCGTTTGACTTAGCTACGCCTGTGGTTGAAAAGTCATCGCTAAAAGACCTAAACAGGTATAACGTCTGCCGAGGAATCGCATTAACAAATGTAATGTTACGTGGCAGAACAATAAAACGCCACTATACGTCGCGGAAAGTGGATTGCATAACGAGTTCGAGGAATCATTTGAAAGAACACAGGGCTGCATGGTTTGTAGCTCTGTACTCATTACAGAGGCCTCATAAACATCATCATTATGAAACAATCTTCTTCAACTTTACCGTCATCATTATTACGAACCGCTGCCCTCTATCGTGTCGTATCGTGCCATGCGACATGCGGCAGGCGACGGGCGCAGCCCCGACAGCAGCCTGACTTGGCTCTTCGATATACCTGATGGCTCTTCCTCGTAAGGTGCGGACCGCTGCTGAAGAAGCGAATCGCAGAGCTACGCGCGCGGCTGCAGCAAGGCAACGTCGGGCACAACGGACAGCTGCGCAGAGAGAAGCCCAAACCGCAGCTCGCCGTCGACGCCGGGCCGAGAGTTCGGTTCGTTCTCGGGAAAACAATGCCAAGAGACTCTCTAAGATGTTCAGTTATACAGATTTGCACGTTACAACGCCGCAGTAATCATGGCGTAGTGGGTACTTCCCTACTTGGCGAAATATGGCGCAGGGGATACCTACCACCTCTAGATGCAGTAGTTTCCCCAAGCGTTTAAAATGGCATCTAAGAACATCGGTCCTCCAGCTTACGCTGCCACTGTCCTGCGGTTGGTACTGTCCTGCCACTGTCCTATCAATAAAGGTCACGTTCATTCATTCATTCGACGGCATTTGCACCGAAGCAAGCAGATATGCGGCCATCTTTCTTATCTTCATCCTTCACCCGCACGTACTCAACGGCGGACAGACTGTCCACGCACGCACGCAGTTACCGCGAATCAACCGGAACGCCAATAAAAAATCATGACAGCTCCTCTAACGTGAAACATGGGAAAGTGCGAAACATGGGGTGATGCGCCGGTTTTCTCCACAGGAAACGTCAGTCGCTGCTAATGGGCTTGCTTTACCGTGGCCACGACGACGACGACAATAGACGTCGTCATTAGACGTCGACGACGACATTAGCCCGGGCGCACTAGCAGAAACTGGTTAGAATCGCTTCTGACACCACAACCATTCACTGTCTGGGTTCACTCCCTCCATGATAGGCCCACAAGTGCACACACAGTGTCCGACTGCACTGCCACCGTGACGACAGCAGGATACGCCACAGGCCAGCCCCGGAGGTGCTGCTCTGCAGCTATAATAAAAGGCTGCACCGACTATTTTCCGGACATCCCCGGACGCACGTCACGGGCGCCGCGCAACCGGCCCAATACCGAGAGTTCGTTCGATTCCAACGGAGACGTTGCGAGGGAAAGCAGCGTAACTCTGGCGCTCTCACGAGGCACGGCGAGCAATGGTACCATGAAACAGTAGTTGACTTCGTAACTCGAGACTAGACTCGGCAATTATAACGGCTACGTAGAAATTGCTTTTGACGACAACGGCCGAGTTTAAATGTCTCGGACTGATAGATGCTAGGCGGGTCTTCACCGGGCTCGCTCCAGTACTCAGCTTGTGTACTCCAGTACTCAGCTCCACTAAACGATGTAAACAATTCATATCTAGGACGGCGGGTAATTAAAGCTGCGTCGATTGTAGATATATAGTACGGTTGAACCTCGTTATAACGAACACCTATATAGCCAATTATCGCTTACAGTGAACCATATGCGCCACTTAGTTCGTCACGTTTCCTTTCAATGACATTTATTCTTTGTACAACGAAACCGAAAACGCGAAAGCCACCGTGATATTGGCTGTAACAAAAAAAAAAACGATATTTGCTTCTCGCGAGACTCAGAACTAGAAAGATTGCATAAAAGGTAAAATGAATATTTCAAGACCATTTGCAACCACATTTTCGGAAAGGAGCACGGATAGGCGGAGCGAACGCCGACCACATGACGAGGAGGCTTTGAAGCTACTTGGGGAGACCCTTGAAAACTAAAGCGGGTGTTGTAGGAAAGGGTCTCTCGTTCATGGACACTGGAAAACACTGAAAAACTTCGTCCTCGCTGTGAAAATCACCAGAGATCACATCCTTCTTGAGATAAAAGGGAAGGCAGGCCTGTTTTGTCAAACGAACATTGTTGTAATTTCATCTTGTTCTGGTCTAGTTTCTTTGAAATGCCACAAGGAGACAGACAGGCTGGAGATTACCTCGTTTATACTAGGCTACGTCGAATGAGGCAGGGCGAGCATTGGCTGATTCGCGGACACAGTTACCGCAGACTCCCTGGGGCGGCGCTACGTCCCCACAGTGGCTCTGACAGAAAGCTTGGCGTCATTGCGCAAACGCGAATACTCGCAAAGAGAAAAAAGAAGATGGTAGTGGTTCGGTTAAGGAAAAGACGCTAATTTCTGCAGTCCATGTCGGAAAAAAGGCTGAGTGTCCGTGGAGGTAGAAGAGATAGAAGAGAGAAGCCGTAGTGAAGGGTTCCAGAAATTTTGACCACCTAGGTTTATTAACGTGCACTAACAACGCACAGTACACGGGCCTCTGGCATTTTCGCCTCCATCGAAAATGCGACCGCCGCGGCCGGGATCGAACCCGCGTTTTTTGGGTGGCAGCCGAGCACCGTAACCACTACACCACCGTGGCGGTGAAAAAAGGAAGCGAAAAATGTTTAAAGGCATGGCGCGTTAGCGGAGCTTCTTCAACCCCTCCCCCAACCCTATTATCCTTTGCCTCGGTGTAGCTTCCAGCTCGCTCGTCGGGACGAAAGGAGATAGGAAAGGCGCTTGGGCGGTGGAGCTCCGCTCCAACTTGGCGCTAACTTCACTGAAAGTATCACGCTTTGAAAAATATTTGTTATCTCTGGCCGCAATGGGTAGCATAGCAAAACCTCAAGTGCACCTAAACATGGTCGTTATAACTGATATTGCCACCTGGTGTTGGCGCGTGCGGATGGACTCAGGGAAGTCGACAAGGAAGAAGTTCGAGCTGCCCCGCGTCTGAGCTGTACGAGCCAACCTTCGTTTTATTAAACATCACTTTCTCTTCTCACGGCGTGACAAGATTGTTTGCAGCAGGCGATTCGTGAGGCAATAAGCTCCACAAGTGACATCACTCGAGCATCACTCGGGAAAAGTGCGACAGTGCCCTTTTAACGCTCCCTGATTGCAGGTTAATAGGCGTAGTGAAGGGCAGAAGCGGTAGCAACGCTAGCAGCAGCTTTTGATGCCCCTTTGTGCAGATGCAATGCACTTGAAAAAAAAATTATGGGAAGCTTCCACTAGGGACGCAAGGATAGGTCACCGCGGAGCTAGTGGTCTTCCCCTTCTCCTTTCTCCATCTTCACATTCACTTGCGTTTCACACCTCCTTGCTATACCACTATATGCATGAGTATGCTACGCTCTACCCTCTCTCATCTTTTCCCTCTTTCTCACTCTCACACAACTCTTCTTCACCCTCACCTCGCTTTCCCACGCCTTCGTTATACCATGCTGCGGCGCTAGTGGCCATACCCTCCTCCTTTCCCTCCAGCTCACCCTCACTCCCCCTCCGCACATCCTTTCTATACCATGGGTATAGTTAGTTATGCAATGTTTTACCCTCTACTCTCCTCATTTCACTCTTCCTCACTCTCACACAACTCACCCTCACCTCGCTTTCCCACGCCCTATAGTTATACCATGCTGCGACGCTGGTGGCCTCACCCTCCTCCTTTCAATCCCGCTCACCCTCACTTCATTCCGCACATCCTTTCTATACCACGGGTGCACATGGTTATGGAGCGCTTTACCCTCTCCCCTCCTCATTTCCGTCATCCTCACGCTCAATCCCTCCTCACCACCCTCAATTTCCTTTCCCACCCCTTGGTATACACTATACTATGCTTTACTCCCGTCCTACCTCTCTCTCTTTTCCTCAGCCTCACTTCCCTTTCCCACCTCCTTGCTGTACCACAGTATGCATGTATATTCTTTGCTATTCACCCCGTATAGGGGCTTTTTTTCATAAGCGGCGTTAGCGGCTAACGGGCTCTTTGGTAGAAGAACTTCTTGACACACAGACGGCCTGGGTCATTTACCGCTCGAACCCTGCTAGCGTTCTTGTTATGTTAGCATAAAGGACTCGATGGAATAGTAAAAATCTGCAGCTAAAGCGTTCTGATCTGGTTGCGCGAAATGTTAACTGGGTACGAAGAAATTCTGTCCGTTTAACCAGAGAGGACACTGAGGCGTTGTTTCCGTGCTCGTCTGGCGCATACCCGATATGCCGAGTTTTCCGAGGACCGACAGATATTTTATTTACAGCTAGAATAGGTTCGCTGTTAACAAGAACAAAAATAACAAAAAAGAAAGAAAGCTACACATGAGTGTTGCTGTCAATGGACATTCATGAAGATCCTTTAAACTGATGAAGACTTCAATGCGGCATTTTTCTTCCTTTATTTTCTTTTTTATGCGGCACTACGCTTTTATTGAGGGGGCGGGACATTCCTCCGCTGTGTCTATTTTAGTCGAGTCGTGTTTTATCTCCTGCCCAGCAGCGTACGTTCCGGAAGCCACGACATAATGGTGGCGTAATAAACATACTCAAAACGCCGGTTTCGAGCAGCCCCGCATGCCTTCTTGCTGCGGACACATGGGAAATAACAGGGTTTATACAGTGCCTCGCGTAAAAATTAAGAGGAGCTTCGCCCCTAAAAGAATGCGTCCAGTCTAACCTTGCCCCGCGTCAGTCGTCAGGCGTAACCCGCGTGCCGGGAAGCACGCGCTCGCCCTCGGCGCGTGCCTCTGCTGTCTTGTGAGAGAAACAGACAGAGAGAGAGCGAAAAGCGCGCGTTGGCTAGGGAAACGCTCTTTCTTAGATGAACGCTCTACCAGCTCGCAAAGAAGGAGAACGCGCCCTCACCCGCGAGACACAACGTTGGCGCAGGCAGCATCTCCTAGCGAGTTTCTTGATTGAGAAATACCGACTGCTCGCGTTGGAGAAGCGTTCACCGCCAACCCATATATATATATATATATATATATATATATATATATATATATATATATATATATATATATATATGCACTGGATCTTGACTTGCAATGAAGTGCCGTTGGAAGATTTCACTTGTGCATAGTTGAAACATGAGGATTCGTAGCGTGCGCGTTAACTAAATTAATCCGGAACTCGGCACGATCTACGATGGAACTCGCGAGCTTCGCCCACTCATCATCATTCACTCCGTGGATATGCTGTAATTTTTTACTAAGTATCTTTTACAATGACAGCCACGGGACCGACCGTATTCGCAGAACGCTGTGTTACGCTAAATTTACTCGCAAGAGAATATTTCAACCTATCCTTATGTTGGACCTGTCCTTTGTAAAGCTAACCGGCCAATGACAAAAAAAAAAAAAGCACTTATACGGAAGAAATGTTTTGTGAATGCGCCACCGACTTCACTGCAGAAGGAAGGGCGGGGTTGAACGGCATGCTTTGCTCTGTTTGCTGGCAGCATAGTTTAAGGTACGGGCGCCATCTGCCAATCATGACTGGACTTTGTGATCTTACGCGCATGTCGGTTCCGTGAAGTGGACAAGAGGCTGCTACAGCCTTCATTGGACGAGAGATCCCTACCTTTGGCAGTGCTGCCGACAGGAGGTGAAACGAGGCGTGGTAACGCCACTCCGACTACCCCTGCGACACAAGTTTAGAGCTCGAAATGAGCATCGCCCTTTCCCCCCCTCCCTTGCACCTCTTTTTCCGCCTTTGACGTTACGCCATCACAACGCCATTGCTGTCTGATTCAGTCCGATGCCCATTTTCTCAGGACTCAGGATTATACCAGCTGTGCTGCACAAAGCAGGGGTAGTTGGGTCGAGTCGGCGGCTCGACTATGCATTTCGCGGGTAATGGTTCTCGCAGTAAGAGGAATCGCTTAGACTTGTTTCTGTTCCCTTTGCTGCTGTTTTTGTTGTTGCGGACTCGTCGTCGGCCTTGAATTTTGTTTACTCGCAAACTGATTATGCTAATTGTTATTTTCACGGGACGCTGGTGCACGTAAGTGTGTCAGTTGCCCGCTGCTGTTTTCGCGCGTTGTAACTCGGGCTAATTGCGATTCCCCGCAAAAGGGGAATCCCCGGCCGCGGATACTGCAGTTATGAGCGGCACTCTAAGGCCCCTTTTTATCAGCGGTGCGTACACCTTAGCTGGATTCAAAATTTATGACTCTCCTCCCTTTTGAACTATTTCCTTTTTTTAATGCACTCGTGGTTACGTTAATTACCATGGGAAGTAGCGCTCATGGATGGATATGTCAGATCTCCGTGCCTGCATGTACACAGACATCTTCGTGAGTTTTCTTACTAGAAACAAATGCCTTTATTGGCTCTAAATTCGAAATCTCTTGCTTGCCTCAGAGAAGGTTTCAGTGTGTACTTAGCACAAACACTCTGCATGGATATCGCTGCATTTCTGCCACTATATTTCATTAAAAGTTATTAGTATTGCAGTACACAAAGCCATTTGAGGCAACGAAAGCCAAATAAGGCGAAATATATATACCACTCCCAATTCCCACGCAGTATGGACCGAAAGACTCGCAGTTCTTGTAGTCAATAGCGCCAACGCTGATGTATGTTGTTCAACAACATTACATCAGCGTTGGCGCTGATGTAATAGCTTGATAACACCTCATCTGCTCACTACAAGTTGTAGTGAGCAGATGAGGTGTTATCAAGCTATTTATTTGCCATTCTTCGCACATATACCAAGGCACAATGGATATTTTGCTGAATGACAAACGTGACGCTGTGAGGTCGTCTTTTCTACTGTAACCGTTATACGTTTTCGAATACAGTCCACAGTGTCGCCCTTGGTCAAATGTTGAACACTATTCCGATGCGCCAGCTTAATATAAAGCATAGCACATTATATACGAGCATATATGAAATGTTAGTGAAGCCGGAGACACGTCCTGGATCACAAAGCACGGAGAGAGATCTCCCGAATTTCAGCAACTTTGAAAGAGCAGAATTATAGCGCGACTTCTACAACACAACATTGATGGTCTTAATGTTAAGTTGCTACGTTCTGTCAGTGTTTGGGTCAGGACGAAATATTAATTGCGACAAAGGACCATGGACATTGCGGATAAGCGACGTCAGAGGTATATAGTTGCAAGAAGGGAGCACATTCACGATGTTCCTAAACTTACGGCTGTTGCTGAAATTCGGCCTACCTTTTGAAGTGTTTCATTTTAGGAACGCAGCTCATCGAATTATTCAAATACGATGCGGTGAAGCTAGGCAATGTGCGGGACACCAACCTTTCGTAATATAAGCCCCCGTCATGGCAGAGGAACCGATTTGCCATGAAAGAAACAGTGCTGCAACGTAAGGGAGCTCTGACACGATACCTTCTTTAAAAAATCATTGTCTGCATCAAATCAATAAACAAAGACTTCGAAGGCACAGCAAAGTACTGCTGAACTTCATCGGAGACTTCAAAACCATAACCAAATGCAAGTGAACCTGAGAATACCATGAATAACCGCTGAAAGCTTCGGTTTCAGTTTCCGAAGTCTACGCTGTATTACGACGTCATCGCCTCTTATGCCACCGCTCATTGAGAAAGCGCCCCTCCACGGTGGTCTAGGCTATGACACTCGGCTGCTGATCCGAGGGTCGCGGGATCGAATCCCGACTGCGGCGGCTGCCTTTCGATGGAGGCGAAATGTTGAGGCCCGTGTGCTGTGCGATGTCAGTGAACGTTAAAGAACCCCAGGTGGTCAAAATTTCCGGAGCCCTCCACTACGGCGTCTCTCATAATCAGAGCTGGTTTGGGACATTACACCCCACATAACAACAGCATTGAGAAAGCCTATGTTCCATCGGAGAAGACCGAGTGAAGCTGAAGGAGCGTCAAAACTCTCCATTGCGCTCTTGTCACGTGGTCACCTTCTGGGTCATGACGTCATGATACGGTGTAGACTACGGAAACGAAACCAAAACTGGCGGTACAGAAGCTGCTGCTCACGTGCTCATTCTGTCGCCGGCACGGCTGAGTGGGGCGTGCATGCGCCTCATGTCGACACAAGCTTTTGTATCAGGTCTTATACGGCAACTGTCGACTCAGTTCGATGCACAGAGGCATAGCAACTTTCGTTTGCTTCAGAAGTATGCCGGAGGTGTTGGTTTGCTCATCAACTATATTTTTCTCATCCTCTCCTGTGGGAGTTTTCAAAGAGCCGTGGCGTTGCAGCAATGTTTCTTTAATGTTGCGGATGTCAATGCTACCCGACTTTTCCGTCCTCATTCCAACTTCTGACGTTCGACACCATAAGATTAACTTGTCTTTATTGTATCCCTTATCCTATCGTGGTAATTTTTTCATGATACTGTTAGGGAAGCGGCCATGCCTATTTTCAGTCAAAAGTAATTTAGCATGTAATCAGCCATTTCCGTGAATTTAATCACTCGAAATAATTCGTAATTCCAGTTTCGTGATGAATTTATCGCAAGACTGGAACCCTTTTTTGATTGTACATAGGCATGTACTCCGCAATGTAAATGTTGCAGGTGCTTGTGTAAATTTATGGAGCTTCTTGATGTCTGATGCCATTTTTGCAAATCTCTGTAGGGTGATATTTATGAATCTATTTTTTTATAAATCTATTTACATTGTATGACTAATGTTTCAATTGGCGTAAGCATTCTCTTTTTTCTTACACTGTAGCGAAGAGTTTCTTATGTTGCTTACTAGAGTGGTTACTTGCCAAGCTATGTTTTGTTTTGCACTGTTATCTAAGTTTCTCGTTCGTTCATTTCTACTATTCCCATGCCCATGTGTACTTTTTTTTCAACCACTTCCTGTATGGCCCTGTACAAAGGCCTACAGTATTGTTAAATAAATAAATAAATAAATTACATCACTAAATCACCAGCCTATACGGGTTATTTATTGATCATTACTGCAAAAAAAAAATAGTCTGACTACTGCAAATTCATTACAATAGTTTCCTTACTGCCAAGCCTCTGCAAGAGAGAGCGTTGTCTGTGAAGAAAATGCTGCACCACAGACCTTGCCGCTTTCTCCCGAATATTCCTGGTATTTGGACCAACCTACTGCAGCGCTTTTGATGGCTGCGTGGCTCTTTCATCGTGCACACTATAGACGCGCCCTCAGAGCATCCCTTTTCACCCATTTTCAACAATCCCGCTCGTGCAGTCAGCGGGACGGCACCTTCCTCGTTAAAGAGGCCCGAAACGCATTTTACGCACATTGAATTTATTTTACCTTTGCTTTATGTGGGACTTGATGATGGCCGAAACACCCGTGAAAGCGGCGAAATATAACCGTATTATATTTTAATTTTTACCTGAAATCGGTGTCCGCGCTGACTGCAGCGCCATACATCAACAGTTTCTCCGAGCGGATATGACATCACCACGCTAGCTTTGCTGCAGGTTCTGATTGGCCGGGAACAGTAAGGAATAAAATTATGCATCACGCATGCTTACAATGCATCGAACATAAGAAATTTCAAATTCAGAACGCGTTTTCTGTTGCTAAATCTACTCAAAGGTACAAATTTGTGCATTACAATGTTATTTTGCTTGTAACTGACACAAGGAGCGCTGTGCGGCCCATGTGGTTGTTGTGGTAGGAAGGCCACAGAGGGCAGCACGGTTCCGGTTCTGCAAGATGTAAGCCGCGTTTTGATTGGAAGCAGGTGCACGTCTCGGGATGCCATCTATCGTCTGCTTTTATTTTGAATTTGTAAGTTGAATAACTTGAGTTTGCCTGTATCGACCTCGAAAACTCTTTTTGCATTTACCTCAGAACACTAAAAAGGACCCGTTTCGATGCAGAACTCAGAGAGTAAAATATGTTTTCAGAGGGCCCCTTTAAGAACTCCATATAGGTCACTGTCTGGTCGTTTCTTCTCGCTCTTAATCAACAAATTCAAGCTCATTTTGTTCACCACACAGGTACTTTAGAAACGGCAGATAGAGAGAAAACCAGGAATCATATAGCTATTCTTGGGGTAGAAGAATAATGAATGCTATAAAACAGTTCATTCGTGCCATAGAAAGCTGCGGTCACCGTTTTGTAACCTCGTTCCATATATTTTACCATTCACGCTCGAAAAAGCTTCCTAATTTCTATGCAAAGGGGCTGTAACCTTCAAAATTGGTACGGTTGATACTTGGTGGTGAAAGTGTAAACTATTCCAAACACGACATATTGAGTAGTGGAGCGGCGCAAACAACACCAGGAGGCATTGCTTTCTTTAACAGCTAACAACATCTTCCATGAAAACCAGTTCAGCATGCGGCTGTTCAACATGCAAGTGTCGTGTTGTTGAAAGTGACTTAGTGGCATCCCGCGAACTGTCAACCTTATTGTAGATAGAAGTGTGGCACCGCGGGAGGTTACGGACGATGCTTTGGCATGCGTGCTAGCATTAGGAGCTTTTAAAGTCAAGATTATCGCACCTCTTTTCATTCCTTTTTCTTACTCGACGGAAAACACACTGCAGAACCTAACCGCTATCAAGCATAAAGCTTCCCTTTTCTCAAAAGAAAAAGAAACGCACAGGCTTCGATTTTGATTCTTCATACAGCCTACTGGTAGTGCGCCGCTGCGAGTGACGCGACTAACTGGGAAAAGTAGCTCGTCAAGTGGCACCATACGACACCGGCACGATACGACAGCAGCTCCGTCGGGCGAGCAACCACTCACCTCCTCGTCCGAACGCCAGGAGAGCGTTACCAAACTTCGGATAGCGGAGGAAGGAACAGCGAGAGGAAACGCTTAATAGTGAAAGGGCAGACACGCGAACGAGAGGAGAGCAGCGCCGGGGCACACCTTAGAATTTCCCTTCCTCCCTCATTAAAACGTGCACACTCTCTATTCGCGTGTATTTATTGCGTTTGTTTACTGCTCGCGCTCATCCTTTTACCCCAACTACACCGCCGCCGGCGTCCCGCTACCTCTACCCCATCTCTTGCTACTATTCGCGCGCGGGGGTAGAAAGCGCCCCTTTGTTTTTCAGCTCCGTGGCCCCGGGGGCAGGGAGAGGGTAGTAGCGCGGAGAGGAAGAACAGAGAGGGGGGGGGGGCTTCGGCTGGGCGCTGCGAATAACCTTGACACCGGACGGAGGCATCGTCCTCTTCCGAGGCTGCCGCCGTCGGCAGGAGGAAATAAGCGGAGGAGGATAAGGACGCACGCTTGAGCAGCTGACGTAAGCAGTGCGGCGCGGCTAGCGAGAGGTTCGCGCGCGCGGAGCGCTTTTGCTTTTTGTAGCCGCCTCGTCATTGGTACTTACATAAAAAAAATATAAGAAAAGCGGAAATTGCAGAACAGTTCGCAGTGTCGCTATAGCGACGTGACATTCCATTTCACCCAGTTGGCATGCATGTTTGTAGGGACGTGTGTGTATATTGTACTTGCTTGGCGCGGCCGGACTTCCAGAACTGGGTTCGCAATCGCTCAACATTTAGTTCGCAAACGATATCTGTTCTCTGACAGCCTTCGCTAACGACGTACCGCACAGATACGTGTAAACGCAGCGCCACTGGTATAGTCTTGTGTCAGGAAAAAAAAAGAAAGTCCTACTGAGAAGCAAAATCGAGAACAAGTACAAAAAGCGACGTATTCTCAATAGCAGCGTACCTCTAGACGTCCGAGTCCAACTGGTCGACTGCCGAGAGCTTCATGATAGCGGGAATCTCTATCACCGTACGAAAAAATAGATGAACTGGTTCTAGCTACTCAAGCATGACATGAAGAAGCAGAAAATAAAGAGACGTTGAAAAAGATTGGTTGATGTAGTCACGTGTATTTCATTATCGAAAATTGCCGCTAACTATATCTGGGACGGCAACTGCGATATACTTGCAGCGGACCCTAATCCTTGAATTGGGAGCTTGTTAGTGCCACTCGCACATCGGTGGTGTTGTGAGCTTTGTGTCACTCTGTGTAGACTACCCACATACGCAACGTAAGACAGACAATACGTAATTTCGTTATCTATCTATCTATCTATCTATCTATCTATCTATCTATCTATCTATCTATCTATCTATCTATCTATCTATCTATCTATCTATCTATCTATCGTGTGCTTCACACCCGCATATCGAATGCGTGTATGAGACAACCTCATAATGACGTTCATTATTTTTATTTTCGTTATTTATCCTCACAAGTGAATGTCTCTGTAAGTATTAAAAAGAAATTTTGTGATGTCGTATCTATTGACGAAGTTCAAGTGCAACCACTCATTCCCTGTAAGTTGTTTTCTTATAGATGCAATAAATCGGCTCCGGTGGTGCTGTGCCGTAAGCGACAGTGTTACTCGGTGCTCGTGCAACTAATTGGTATTGGCAGTGTCTATGAGTGTAGGAAGGACTGTGTTTTATGCAGTGGTACGTCAACCTCATGCGAGCAGGGCTCAAACGGCTGGCGACGTAATTGGGGAGCTCCATTAGCGAATCTACGTAGGTTGAAATGATAAGAGAGAGAGAGGGCGAAGTAAGGAACGGCAGGGAAGTTTATCATGAGGTCTTTGAGAAAGGCATGAGCGGAGGATCGCAATAAGTGAGAGGTTTAGCGCAAAACAAAAGACAAGACACACAGAAAGGAGTGAACAAGACAAGCGCTACTCACAACTGTTTATTGGCAGGGAAAGGGATCACCGTATATATTCTTTCTCGCGCATGCGCATACAACAGAGGGAGGATACATAGACCACGTGTTCCTCAGGGGTCTTCGCAGAGAAAGTCGACCTCAGTATCGAGTAAATTTAAAGACGGCTGGCTTGTGCAACGATCTCCGTTCCTTCTTATATGGAAGACATCGAGGGCAAGTCTAGACGAGGCGTTGGCGCTCCTGTCCAGAATGGCTTTCTCCGAAAAACGAGCATCACATCCACAAGCAGTCACGTGGGCCACTATGTGTGCACCCTTATCACCTTGATTACTAATATTTAGGGCATGTTCCCTTAGCCCGTCGTTCACGTGAAGCTCAGTTTGGCCGATATACGCTTGTCCACAGGACATGGGAATGAAATACACCCCTCTGCAGCACTTAACGAAGGCTTCATCATGCGCGGTACGGCAACCTCGTCTCCTTTCGCAGCAGACACGACGAAATAGCTTCGCGAGATTTTTGGGTGCAGAAGAAACAAGAGGGGTATCTATGCCTACCTGCGAGCTTTTTAAGGTTGTGCGACATTTAGTGCAAGTATCGACTTACGTCTTTGGTTCTCTGCTCCTGGCCTTCGTGCCCCGAGCTTCAGTTTTTGTAGAAGCGTTTCGGCCACTGGGTTGAGGACCGAGCAAGGGAAGCCAGCTGCCAAAAGGCCGTCCACTTGTCCACTACAATTAGGCCGCATTTGAGGTATGCGAGACTTTCTGAGAGCCGAATCCAAGCAAAGAATGTTATATACATGTAGATATTGCCCTCTTGATCACTTTTGAGTGCGTCGTACCACAAGGCAAGAGTTGCTTAAGCGAACGCGGCCGACGTTTCCAACAAACGTGACTCTCATTAAGAGCAATCATGATATCCAAGAACCAGTTCAAATCCAAGTTCTCACACCCGTATGCAGCGCAACTGCACTTCATGCCCACTGCAAGAATGGTAGTCACCACTGCAGAAAGGAGAGGATAAAAACAAGAGCGTGTGATCAAAATTTATCGACACAATGGTGGTTAGAATCAGATGGAATATCTTGGAATGGATAACAAATATAAATAATGCAAATGAAAGTAAACCGATATTAATAAAAAATGTAAAGGTAAGTAATAAAAAAATCTCACACGCACGGAAAAGAAAGTGATGAGGTACACATTGTTGTGATTTGAAAGGGCTTCCTCATAACGACAATGCTGTAGTCATGCTGGTCACTAGGGAAACATGTGAGCTTACCGATGTTTTCATTAATGCCCGAGTTAGCGGCACTGAACTCATATAAGACTCACGAACCTCGTCGTCGTGGTAAAGCCCGATTCCAGTATAATCACTTTCAGGTCGCTGAAAAAAATGACCAGGAAGGCTCAAGTGTTTAGACAGTGGTAGATTTAAGGAATTTCTTGCGTGTGACTCGTTATCGTTAAACCGTATTTGAAAAGGTATCCCTGTCTGGCCAACATACAGTTGATTAATTTAGTGCACTCTAGCAGGTAGACGACATTACCCGCGCCACAAGTGATGTGTATAACTTAATCTGAACAAAAAAGCTGGACGTAGTGCTTTTTGCTGTTTGTGCAGTCCTAATGTGAGGGTAGACTTGGCAACGTGGCTTACTATACGGCCTGCATCCAGAGTCACGACGTAGGGTTAAAGTTGACTTCGTTAAGATGTCGGGTAAATTTGTATTTCTTCCAATACAACACGTGGCGGTTCTACGAATATGGGTTTGAGGCGATCAGTTTGAGTGAGGAAGTTATGATCGTTCTTAATAGTAGCCGATACCTTTGGCAGCGACGCAGAGTGAGTTAGAATTTAGTTAGTCTTGTGTTCGCTACCTGATGACTGATTTTTGAGAATTTCTGCTGGGTAGTTCATGTCGGCACACGTTATATCGTCGTCATTTATTTTCTCCTGGTACTTCTGTTTGAGGAGGACGTTTTTCACATGCACACAGGTATTATCGAAATCCTCTTCGTTTTCTTTTTAAACACCATACACTAAAACGATCCGCTGACTGTAGGAATGCCCGTCTTGCAGTGCCGCGCATGACTACTGTAAAAAATGTAAATGTTCATTAAAGTCCGATGGCTTCCTGTAAAGCTTACAAACTAATCTGTTTTTGGAAAGCGACATGGTCGCTTCCAGGGAGTTAATGCTCTCCCTCGAGTAATGATGAGAAAATGAAATAGCTGGATTAGAAGAATTAAAGCCGGTTACAAATTTTTAAAAATTCGTTTCCCTCTGATGCCAAATTAAGAAGATATCATCTATGTGACGCTTATAGCAGAGTTGCCCTAAGCTGCAAGAACTGAGAAATCCTTCTTCAAGTACAGCCATAAAGATATTAGCAGAATAAGGGCCAATTTTCTTCCCATTGACGTTCCCCTCACTTGCACGCAGTGAGCACCATCGAACACAAAGCTTTGAATACGATAATTCACTTCAGAAGTATCCGATGCGTGTAACAGACAACAGATTCATCAGCCTGCGACTCTCCATAAGCTGTTAAGGCCACCCTAATTCCATCATCATGGGAAAATCAGTGCACAGAGAGCACACATAGAGTGTAACCAGAAAATGGTCAGGTATGTCAAGGTCCATAATATCGTAAAGAAATGGTTAGTATCTTTTATGTAAGACGGATAAGTAGGTGCGATGTGTCGAATTAGGCTATCAACGTGGAGTGAGATGGCTTCTGTGACGATGCCGATCCCAGATACAATAGGCCGGCCTGGGTTGTTTACATTATGAATCCTAGTATCGGAGATGAAATTTGCCAGCTACTGGGCAGAGAGGCATGACAGAGTTTAAAATTTTACCTTCTACTTTCTTTCACAAGAGATGCTACTGCGTTTTTGATATCATGTTTAAAATTCTCAGTAGGCGTCGCCAGCTAGTTGTTGATAAAATAAGGGGTCAGATAACTTTCGGGAGAGTTCCTTCACCTAGTCTTCCTTGTTCATTGTATGACTATTGCACCCTATTTTTCGCATTTGTCGGCTGCTTTTATTACACTATCTTGCCAGCCACTCACATCAGTCAGTGCCTCCTTTTCCTTGAGAGAAATGTTGCGACGATAGGGTCTTTGTTGTTTGTACGCCTGTAGAAATATCACGCTGTACGGCCTTGATGTACAAGGCCAGACATTTGTTGCGATGAGGGGGTGGAGTGCAGTGCTTATTGCTTGGTAGTACCGCACAATATGGAAAAAAAGTATTAAAAACAGTATGGAAAATACCAACTAGCCCAATCTGTTGCTCTTCTGCAACCTTTAATTTGGCCTATAGCAGGCCGGCTGGGCGCGTCGGCATTCATTTGTGCGGGTCCCTTCCGATGACAGCTGCTGGGAACGCTGGGTTATTATCGCAGTTGACCACCTCACGCGATACGCTGAGACTTCTGCGCTTCCGGCAGCTACAGCGCGCGATGTTGCCTCCTTCCTTCTTCGTCGATTCATCCTACGTCACGGGCCACCCCGGGAGCTACTTAGTGACCGCGGACGTGTCCTCCTCTCCGAAGTACTTCAAAGAGAACGACGTGGTTCATCGCAGAAACACGGCGTACCGCCCTCAAACCAATGGGCTTACGAGCGCTTCAACCGCACGCTAGGCGACATGCTTTCAATGTACGTCGCCTGGGACAACAAAAATTGGGACGCCATTCTACTATTCATAACTTATGCGTACAAGGCCGCTACTCAGAGCACCACTGGCTTTTCACCCTATATTCTACTGTATACGGTGGGCACCCGTCGCAGTCTATCGACACAATTCCGCCATACCGGGCGACTTTTGAGTATGCGCCAATGTTTGACACTGTGAGGCATTCCGAAGAGTGCCACGACGCGCACGGGCCTTTACGTCCAACGACCAAGAGCGCCAGAAGAGTATTCGCGGCGAAACCATACTTTTGTGCCCACCTTCCTTTTGTGGAACGCTTGTGTGGCTATCCGTTCTCTCGGCTGTGCCTGGTCTCTCCTCAAAGTTACTTCAAAAGTATGAAGGCTCCTATCGAGTCTCCGAACGCGCGTTACCTGTCAACTACGTGATTGGACCCGTTGAACCGTCTTCGCACATATGCGCTGTCATGGACGCGACATTGTCAACATAGAGCGTCTCGAACCATACTATAATCCACTCATAGTGACGAGCTGTCGCCGGACGGCTCCCTTTTCACCCCCGGGGGTAATTATAGCGAAAAGTAACGAACGCCATGGTGGGGCGCCCTTTCCAATAGCATCTAGTAGGTCTGCACCTACCGCGCATTGCTCGTGGTCCCCCGCGGTGGTACAGAGGTTATGGTGGTCGGCTGCCCCCCCCCCCCCCCCCCCCCCCCAAAATGTGGCTGATCCTTCTGTCAGAGGAATCGGTATAACACGGAAGCGAAACGTGTCTTCACATAAGCAGTTGAATGTTATTGTACGTCGATATTAACTTGTCCTTTGCTATGAATGTTTCGCTCGCACAGTACCGTTTGACAGCGATGAACCCACGTTCACGCATCGATAACATCCATGAACGTGACCATCCCCTTGTGTAACTAAAGTAGTTCACGTAATAACTGGACACGGCAGATAGTAAACGCCGCGTGACAAAGGCATCAATCATGTTTTCTGATGCCACAATTACCCGTCGACGTCGTCACCGTACTTAGGCGCTTAACGCAGCAGTTTTCTTGTTGCCATCCACACTCGAAGATTCGTCGGCGCGAAAACGCCGTCTGCGACGAACAGCTCACTTTGGAACGGGCTTGGAACGGTGCCGCCATCCAGGAGAAGCGAGGTGAAGCCACGGCCGGACTGGAGTGGCGCGCGTGCCTCTACAGTCCGGCCGCGAATTCGCTTCGCCTCTCCTTCAATGGACGGCACCGTTCCAGGCAACGCGCGTTTCGATGCGCGCGCGCAGAGCCGGACGAAAGTGTGATAACAAAGAACGTAAGCCGCGTTCGTACGGCTTCGAGTACATGCGCCGTTGGCGCAGTGGTAGAGCATCGGCCACCTTCCGTCGTGAAAGGTGGCCGACTGCGTGCCTTTTTCTGTTGCTTGTTATTACATGTATGTTTTACTGCATCACTTCCGTTACGGATATTACGTAGTGGAGTCGTGGTTGACCCCCGCATAAAACACTTTTCGTGCTAAAAACGCGGTTTCCGATCCCGGCCGCGGCGGTCGCATTTTCGACGGAGGCGAAAATGCCAGAGGCCCGTCGTACAGTGCGTTGTCAGTGCAAGTTGAAGAATTCCAGGTGAATAATGACGATTATTGTGGTTGAGTAAGGAAAGGACACTAGTTTCTCCAGCCCATGGCGGCAGCACGGCTAAGCGCCCGTGGGGGTAGGGGAAGACTGAACGAAATAGAAAATTTCCGGAGCACTACACTACGGCTTTTCTCCCTTTTCTATCTCTTTCACTCCCTTTCCCCTACCCCCACGGACGCTCAGCCGTGCTCCCGACATGGGCTCCAGAAATTAGCGTTCTTTCCTTAACAGAACCAAGGAGAACAGAACCACAATCATTGCTCGTGGACGCCCTCGCTCTTGGCGTTCGTGAACTGAGCCGTTGATCAAGCGTGCATGTGTCCGTGTGGCCTCAAAAATAAAGAACTGCAGTGCGAGCGCTCGGACACAAGCGCTCTTGCTGCAGTTATTTATGTGCGGATCTCCTTTGGGAGTCGATGCGCATGAATTACAGTCGACTGGCCGATGCGCGTCATAACTGCCATGGAAATGCACGACCAGAAATGCTGATCGCTTTTTTTTTTTAGTTCCTATAGGAGTTTCTACTCTTTACAATGCCGCGGCGCCACAGTATATGATGTACTGAGCAGGGAATTCGCGTGATAACTTTTGTATGTCAAAAATCCTCGAAGGCGAATAGTTTGGCAAAGAGTACGTTTAAGCCTTTCTGATATAGAGGTTTCACTGAGCTTATTTTACTTATCGCGGCTCACAACGAGACTGGCTCCTTGATTCCATTGATAAGTTCAATCACTTACACCCATATATTAAGTTCTCGCGCTACTTCTAGCATACATACGTAAGCTTTCTCGACATAACTGCCGCCATGTATAAGGGCAAGCTTTCGAAATAAACAGAAAAAGAAAATGCCAACACTTCCGATGGACGACTCGCGACAAAGCTATTTCGCAGGTCCACTGGCAGTCATCTATTCCTGCACTTCCAGGGCATGCCACCCAAGGCATTGTAAAGCAGGAATTCTCTATTGGCCTCGAGATCTCGATGTAGGTGACAGCATTGTCACCGCGTGAGTGTGGGTAGGCGTTCGCCGGCGCTAATTGAAATGTACGCAGCGGCACTCTGTTGTGGGCGGTTTGAGGTAGTTGTTAGCTTAATAAAAGCATTAATTGCAGTTAAACGGTAATACATGCGTCCTTCGATCTCACGTCATTGCAGGAAGCACGCAAAACGTTTTTATTGCACGCGAAGGAAGCGTGATATGCCATTCAACGGATAACCCACCCTCAGTTTGACTTCCTCGGCAGTTCTCTCCGTTTATTTTCCTTTCAGCACACTAAGGTTCTCTTCTAATACAATGCTGGCATTGCTGTTACGTGACTGAAAGAGTTGAAATCTCGCTCATTTTTCGCTATTGGCTACAACAACAAAAATGAGCTGCTACTGCGCATGGAGTTGAAGTAGCAGCTTGTGCACTCCACTGTGTCACTAACACGCATACTTGCGTTTAAATGCCTTGCATGTCCTGTTCCATGAAACGCAACACATTTAACTGGCTCGGTTAGTCAAGCTACGTTACAGTATATATACGCCGCTTGAGTACTGTCACAATATTTGACACGCGCCTATACTACGTAAACGTTTTAATATTCAAACGCATCGCTTTCTTCGCATGATTCCTTGCGTGCCCGTGAAAAGAAAATGTTTATTTGTCTTATGCACATAAAAAAGAGACGTGTTCTTGAAGCGAAAGACTGTCCGCTATTTCTCGTCATGCTCACAATCACATATACCACGAGACGGTATCGCTGCAGCACTGCATTTACACGTTGATCTTTCCCGCTTATTTTATTCAGAAGGAGGCTAAGTGAACTTTGCCGTGTACTTCGAACTGCACAGCAGCAGCCAAACTTAAATAACTGTGCCGAACCGGAGGTGCGACGATGAAATTGCAAACTCACGACACGGGCGCTCAATGATTTCAAGAGCAATGACTGCAGCGCAAAGCCAAATAATAGCCTTAACTAATACTTCTGTGCCTGGATAAGAATGCATGCAAGCATTCAACACTGCACCGGCTGGGGAACGAGCATATCGGAATATATGTGCGACGTACGCGCGCATGTGAAAGTGCAGTGGCTAGCAGACGACGGAAGGAGCTATCCACACTTGGGAGCTTCGTCCACTCACCGCTAGGCGCCGACTCTTTTCGATCTCGAGGCCAACTGGCCTCGAGAGCGAGTGTGGATGGTTCATTGCGTCGTCGCCTAGCCACTACGCGTTTACATACGCGCGTACGTCATGCATAGCCTCCAGGATGTTCGTTCTTCTGCTGCAACTAGTATTCAATGTTTGCATTTATTCTTATCCAACTATATAAAAGTATTTGGTCTTGCTCTGTAGTTTTCCTTATTTGATAGAATCACCGAGTGCCTGTGTAGAGAGCGTGCTATGCCGTTGTCACACGCCCGGTCCGGCAGATGTAATTATGTCACTTTAGCTGCTGCTGCTGTTTTCAAGCATACGACAAAGTGCTATTGCCGTTCTTCTGAAAAAATTACGCTGGAATCGTGAACGCGTAAATGCTGTGCGGCAGTGATATCCGTCTCGCGATACGTGGTTGCTTCGTGGAAACACGGATGAGCTGATATGAGCTGACAGAAATATCTCAGTGGTAAACAAGAAAATAATCTGACACATTCACTTATGTTACGACGTACTTCTTAAATGACGTATAACAGCTTGACTATCACTTAGCGGTTCCGTGATGAGCCTTCACGGCGCCTAAGACATCGTCCTATTGCACAGTATTGGTACGTACCACTACGGAGAAAGTACCCGTCCTCACAAGTGAACTCTGGCACTTAGCCACTTGAACTGATCGACAAAAAAGAATAAATAGTGTATTCTGCAAGGATGATGATTGACGCGGCCGCCTGCCATTAAGCTGAGCGTTACTGTGGCGTCGCGCATTTTTGGCAAAACTACCGCTTTCAATTCATTCGCTTTGCACGTGCCATCCTTACTGGAATGGTCTTCCCGATGACATAGTTTCGATAACGGATCGGAAAACGTTTCGTGAACGGCTAATGATGCTTTTTTCTTAAGTTCGCCTCGTTTTGTTTGCCGCCATGCGCGTGATTTCTGTACTTCATGTTCGTTCTGCCACTGTACCAGCTGTGTTAGATCTTGCTATTTTGGTGTCCCCATTATTCTACTTTATTTTTACTATGCGCCCCTTACTCAATGCCCGACAGGGCCTGTAAGGTGTTTCTTAATAAATAAATAAATAAATAAATAAATAAATAACAGAAAATAGCGCTTGCTCCGGTCTACGTATACTGCAGAAAACTCGCCTAGCCGCACGTCGCCACAGCAACAGTGTCCAGCTGAGTATAGCCAAATAAGGTGAGGATAGCTGAGGCTAATTAAGCTAAGACAAGCATAATCGAGCTAACATAATTTAAGGAAGCCCTAACTGAGACAGGAGTAATTACGCTGATACTAATTAAGCCTAGTCTGATTACGATAAGACAAGCCTAATTAAGTTACGACTGAGGCCCTAAGCACAAATGAGCTATGACTAAATAGGCTGCAAAGTGAGACTTTCCAAAACCTAGCCAGGCTAAGTATATCCCAGCAAAAGCACGGCAAACTTCAAGTGTACCCGCTGCGTCATTTTTTTTTTTCTGCTTGAAGGACCTGTGCTCTTGCTCCCAAAGATAACTTGGAACTCGTTTAGGCTACACAAGCTGCTACTTCAACTGAATGCGCAGTCACAGCCTTTTCTATTTCTGCAGGCAATTGTGAAAAATGAGCGAGGACCCAATACTGAAATGTATAATTTACTGACTTAACATCAATGCCAACATCGCAGACAAAACACAACTTAAATATGGCCAATTAAAAAACAGAGACGGAAACGCCGAGGAACTCGGACTGTGAGGCTGGGTGATGCCAGTGCCCGTGGGATGGCAGATAACGCTTCTTCACATGCAACGGGAAGGTTCTCCGTGCTTCAAGCACCAACGTGACATTGGAGCACGTCCATGTAACCATTTGACTACGGTCAACGCTTTGTATATATCCAACAGTTGCTTCAAACCGCTCAAAACGTTGCGTCACTGTGCACATTTCAATGCATGCCGCCAACCGCCTATCCACACTGACGCGGTGACGGTGCTGCCACCTGTAGGTCAATATCGAAGCTAATAGCCAGGCTCACCGTTTTAGACTGCTCTGACCGCACAGCCCCGGCAAAAATGATTGACGGGGCCGTAAACCCAGTCCATCAGCTAAACAGAGCAAACGTTCTTAGCGGCAACAGTGAGAGCGACAGTTCTACTCAATGTAAATAATTTTAAAGATCCTGCTGGACATATATGCAAAGGTGAGTGCCGCCTTCTAAAGCTTCGGCCTATTTTGTTTGAAGTTCTATGGCATGAATACAACTAATTATGACAAGAACAAATCAAGCTTTGTAGGCTGTCTCACAAGGCATTACAAAATGTTGGAAGGACTTGTATACACCCACTGCCTTCATCGTTTCTATCACGACTAACAATTTCTGGTGTTTTCTTGTCGAGTTCACGTGCCCAAACCACGATATGATTGAGGCACGCTGCAGTGGAGGGTTCCGGAAACATTCACCACCTGGGGTTTTTTAACTTGCTCTGAAAATGCGTAGTACGTGGGCACCTAGCATTTTCGCCTCCACCAAAAATACGACCGCGACAGCCGAGATTGAATCCACGAACTTGGCAGTGGGGCTTTATGACTGCATCCAGGATACGATTATGAAGCATGCCATATAGAGGGGACTCCAGATGAAATTTTGTCACGGGTCGCTGTGAAGCATTCGTGCTTAACGCTGCAAACCTTCCTGTCCACATTCTCGAACTCAAACATAGTGCACTCCAAGGTACATGGCTTGGTCTTTCTGACGTCAGGAGGCCCAAGTTTCTACGCGCAATCCAAAAATGGAGCTCTGACAGTAACGTTTTCCTAACTTTGGGCAGAAGATGACGAAATTAGCGACAACAGACTTCCTAAACTATAATTTACAAGTTTGAAGCACTTCACTCTTTCGCTGAGTACCTTTTCAAGCAGCGAGTATACCCCGAGCGATTACGTCGACGGAAACTTCGCTTCTCTCACGTACAGGTAGCATATACAGGGAGCGTATACAGAGTACACGCTCCGCATTCGCGATGACGCTACGCGTCGCGTGTACGAGTACTGCACGTCAACGTGCTTGATGGGGACGATGACGGCGGCCCGTACACGTCCGGGAACACACGCCACCGCCTGCACACGTCTCGGCCATGCATGCACAACAGCGACGATTTAAGAGCGCGTTCGGCCGGCCTTGACTTCCGTTGCGTCGCTGTGCCGCAGTGAGAAGAAAACGTAGCGGCGGCGCGCGTCGGCGGTGCCATGTTTTGTTGGCCGCAATCCGAGCGAGGATGTGACGTCGTGCAAGGCGTTGGCCTTAGGGGGCAGCCGCCGTTGCCCTCTGACTCCCTGCTTCCAGTCCTCCTCACTTTCAGCCTAGTTTTCGCTGGCGACTCGGATGTCAGGAGACACGAGTCATGCGCATTCGGCTGAAAATGCCACGTGCCGCTGGGCCGCAAGCTTCCTGGTCCGGCCATAACTATAGAACTCCATCGACGCTTCCTTTCGGGGGCGAATTGATTTCGTCTTGAATTACGTGGGTGCCAGCGCGAACAGACATGATGACTAACGACTGATGACTAACAACTGGATTCATTTGGCAAGAACAACGCACCTTATAAATCCCCTCCGCCCCAACAAAGAAAACTGCTCCGCATAACTAGGGCGTTATGCGGAGAAGCGCTGCTTGATGCTGCACGAACCGCTGTCAACAGATTTTCATAGAGCAACTGGCTTAAGTTCGAGAAGAAATGAATTATTAAACCAATTACGTCAGTATCTGCGGGCCTTGCGTGTTGAATTGCGTGTTAGCTTTTCTTAAAGCAATGTGCTGCTATTACTCCACGCGCCTTTCTTCAACATGGGAAATGATATCTTCCGCTTCCGTGAGACAATAACTATTTCCCACGCTACATTCTAGTCTTTTACTCCATGTGTAGAAAAAAACTTTAACCACGAATTGAAAATGTTAAAATGTTAAAGCTCTGTCGTGAGCAGACCTATCAAAGCCAATAAAAGGGCTGAAATGAATGTGACCTTAAGTGCTTTGACATTGGGCTTCGAAAGAGCTTAAAGTAGAGTAGAGATAACCACAGCGGTCTCTCAGTCCCGGACACATAAGCCTCGTATAAGTAACTCTTTGGCCTCACACTAATTTTGACGAGAATGCGCATTCTGTCCGTTCAGCCCAGCTGCCTCACGTCAGTGCCTGAGATGCTGTTGAATTTACGCGGGTGTGTACAGTCACTATGCGCAGTGTCGCAAGAAAGAAAACAATAATGTCCGGCAGACCCCACGCACTGTGGGAACCGATGTGATGCGAAGCAGTCAGCGAGGAAATTGCTTGCGCCGAAAGGTTTAGCATTGAGCCAAGTGTTTACTAGTGTGATCGATGTCTTCGCGCGCAAGGGATGCTTACCAGGCATGTGTACAGCAGTGACGTGGTTAAACTGTAGGTTATGTTCGAAGTAACGTCGGAACTGACGTTAGTGCATGGATGCCCGTTCTGCCGAAGAGAGACGCGCGCCACGGTGCGCTGATGTGCATATCATAAGTGTGTCTGTTGAAGTTGGAGTACTACTACGTGGTCGAAAAAAGCTTGCTGTGATGCACTGCTCTGCATAACTGGCTCGTTATGCGGAGAAGCATCGCTTGATATAGACCCTTTTCATAAACTGCAAGCTAGCTTTCCTGCAATGCAGCTTGCCCTACTAATGGCGGCATTGGCAATCCGGCAAACAACGTAGGCAAGCGCAATTTGCTTGCGATAGGGCATGTAAAATGTCGACGCAGCCCTTCTGATACAAACATCCCCAAAAGAACGGGTCGCAGCATGTGCAACTTGAATTTTGACAGCATTTAAATAAAGGCAGCTGTCGCCATTAGTAGGGCAAGTTGCATTGCAGGGAAGCTAGTTTTACAGTTTATGAAAAGGGTCTATTGCACGAACCGCTCTCAGCAGACTTTCGTAGAGCAACTGGCTGGAGTTAGCCAAGAAATTATTTAAGAAACCAATTACATCAGTATCTGCGGGCACGGCGCGTGTATATCGTCAGTTTGAGTTGCATTGCGTGTTAGCTGATCTTAAAACAATGGAAGACAGACAACGTGACATATGTGCTGCTAATACTCCGCGACCTTTTATACAACTTTGGTCGACCCTGTAGGAATGCTCCATCTAACAACGCTTACAATATGCACATCAGCGCACCGTAGTTTGCATTTCCCTATATTAAAGAAAACGTCTGTGCATTAACGTGAGTTTCAACATCGTACGATGAGCTGCTCTTGAGTTGGCACAGTTCAGTCGATGTACCCGATAAGGAGAGGTTTATCCAAAATTTAGATTTTTTTGGAAGGGGGGGGGGGGGAGGTTATCGTTTGTAGAACCAGTAGGCGGGGGTGTGTGGATACCAAGACATTGGTTACCTGGGGAATATATGGGAAAGGGGGGGGGGGGAGTTGGTTAACCTCCCTATCTTTCCTTACTCGCTCTCTCTTTCTCTCTGTGGGGGGGAGGGGGTGTTAGGTGGTTTGGGGGAGTGTGTATAAATCCCTGCTGATAAGCCCACGTTACACACACAACTATGCGTAACTTACACAAATATTGTGAGGATGCGGTTGTCACGGTGTAATTATTAGGCCACAATATGTTTTTCCTATTCGTAGCACTTCGCTCAGTGCCAAACAATTCGGCAGAGCCAATTTCCTCGCTGACTGCTTGGAATGACGCCTATTCCCAGAATGCGTCAGATCCGCCACATTCATTTTAACTTCTCAAATAACTTGCTTGCGGACATCTAAAGAAAAGTGCAATTTTAGCGAGAACTGATGATCTATTTTAAAGTTTCTTCATGAAAATCTGTTGATAGCGGTTCGTGCGATTACAAGTGATGCTTCTTTGCATAACGCCATAGTTGTGCAGAGCAGTGTCACTTCGCACCACAACAACCTTTGCCAGCAAGCTAGTCACCAAGTAATTCCGTTATCCTATTTCTGGAGCTTAATCTGGATAATACAATACTTAGATGACACACTCTATATTCCTCCTCTCATGGGGGAGCGTATCAGCGATATTCCACGATACACCGATGAAGTGCTCCGTGATGGGATGCGTTGAAAGACACAAGAATTTAGGAAAAATAAGCACAATCCGTCGGTTAAAGGCGCCGCACTCTGGTTGTACACGAGATGTACGCGCACTAATCAGCAGTGCTGAAAAACATAGCCCTATACATTGATCACCTGTGGTGCCCCAGCGAACAAGAAACGTTAGTAGCCCAATGAAAACCGCATAAGGAGGCGCAGTTTCCCTTCTTTCCAAGGAGCCGCGGTGGTATAGGTTATGATGCTCTACTGCTGACCCGAAAGCAGCGGGTTTGCTCCCAACCGCGGAGGTTGACTTTCGAGCCTATGTACTGTGAGATGTTTGCGTAAGGCGATCGGAGTTTTCGCAGCCCTCCGCTACCGTGTGCCTCGTAATAATATCGTTGTTTCGGCACGTAACGCCCCGTCCATTATTGCCAATTGACTTGAGCGTTAAGATCTAGAAACTAGATGTGGCTCTTTTTTCCAGACTTGTCACCGTGGCCGTTAGACAGAAGCATCGCTTCGAGCATCAAACGTTCGTCGTTGGACATAGAGCTTTAATGTGTCCATAAACATCATCACGCGTACGCCTGCCGTGATAGTTTAGCGGCTGTGTTGTTGGCTTACGAAGCTCGAGGTCGCAGCATCGAATCCCGGATACGGCGGCCGTATGCCAATGTCGCAGAAGGGGGGGGGGGGGGGGGGTAAAAGTTTTCTCTCTTAACCGTCACCTCCTCTTCGTCAGCGTTAGGGCACCGTGCCTTTTCTGCCGGGCTCGCACAGCTGGGCCGGCAGCGACTCCGTGCTGCCGCCGTACACACCTGGAGCAGTCAGCGCGATAGGAGCATTGTACAATAGAGCGACCGCCGCCGCCGGCGTTTGAGAGAAAAGACAGCCGAACAGCTCCAGTACTGTGAAACCTGAGAAAGTGCGCAGCACAGGTAACGCTGCGATTCCGGTTGCGAGCCGGAGAAGTGCCGTGAGACAACTCGCGCCCTAGGCGAGGCGGTGGCGCCCTCTCTTGCGCGTCGCGTCTATTGGTGGGAGCGTGAGCACGCGGCAGGAGGAGACGGTGGTCGTCGACAAGGCGAGCCCCTAAAGCGTTAAAGAAGGCGTATACTTGGATCTATGTGCGCGTTGAAGAACCCCAGCTGGTCAGAATATTAGGGAACTCTCTACTATACAGGGGTCCGCCGCAGTGGCGCAGTGGTTATGGTACTCGGCTGACACCCCCTCCCCCACCCTCAAAAAAAAAAGAAAACGCGGGTTCGAGCCCGGCAGCGGCTGTTGCATTTTCGATGGAGGCGAAAATGCGAGAGGCCCGTGTACTGTGCGTTGTCAGTGCGCGTTAAAGAACCCCAGGTGGTCCCAATTTCCGCAGCTCTCCACTACGGTTTTTCCCTCCTATATATATATATATATATATATATATATATATATATATATATATATATATATATATATATATATATATAGATACACTGGATCTTGACTTGCAATGAAGTGCTGGTGGGAGATTTCACTTGTGCGTAGTTGAACCATAAGGACTCGTAGCGGGCGCGTTAAGTAAATTAATCGGGAACTCGGCACGATCTACGATGAACATCCGGAGCTTCGCCCACTCATCATCATTCACTGCGTGGATATGCTGTGATTTTTTTTTTTTTTTGAGATGACTGGTTTGCGCGAACGCCTTTGAGAGTTGGACTTGTCCTACAACGTCTTTTTCATTATTCCCCTTCCTCCTCTCTCTCCCATCTTTCTATTCCCCCTTCCCATTCCCCCAGTGTAGGGTAGACAACCGGACACCTTTCTGGTTAACCTCCCTGCCTTTCCGTTTCCCCTTTCTTCCTTCCTTGGACATGTAATTTTGCTGAACAATGTCAAATATTTTGTATTCTTGAGAATTCCTTCGAACATACTCTAAGAGAAGAAAGCGAAGTTGCTGATGATCAGCCAGTGGACAGAAACATGTAACGTCCAGCATGAGATCAGCCGGGGTTCATACACTAGAGGAAAGTTTTCACTCGCACATTTCGTATAACTGGACACACACACACACACACGCAAATAAAATAAAAGGAACGCGCGGCTCACGACGTCGTAGAGCCACAGTGCAGCGTTATAACGCTAAATTAACTCACTGAAAATTATTAGTCGAACATTTAGACGGTGCTTTACAGAAGCGTGAAGTTATAGCTGTTATTATTTGTTTCGTTTAGTTCATAAATACAAGAAAATACACAGGGATGCGTATATGTCAGCACGAAATTAGGAACAAATAAACAATAGATAGCCATTTACCAAAGTGCCTAAAAAGCGCCCTGCGGTGACAAGAGACGGTAGAGGATCCACCAAAGGAAAAAAAAGAGAGAGAGACTTGGCTCACCGCACTGGCGATTTAAACCGTAATGCGTATGGCCGTGAAACTACGGCGGCAGTCGCGGACAGTGGTCCAGGACAGCTGCTGCAACACTCCACTGAGCGCTAGGTGTGTGAAGAACCCCGAGCTTGCATCGCGCACTGATATTCTCCTATCTAACGCTCGAGCAGTGCTCGCCAGCCCAGACGCACTATCGCGCGCTGCTTCTCACATACCACCACGTGACCGTCGATCTCCCAGTGTAGCGGATGCGCAGCCTGCGGTACCATGTTTCCACGTGTGAGACACGATACCACCATGGGCACTGCCCCACTCACCTCCCGTATACTGCAACGACTGTCCCTGATGACTCGGCCACAGTTCTGGTTGGAAGTCATGACGTGAGGAAGTATCAATCACTTCATCCCTGTAGAGAAGAAGCACGCCGCACGCGACTCGCCATTACTCAATAATGTTCACCTTGTGCATGCAGTAGATACGGTGAAGCTGTATGAAAGGAAGTGGCCCGCGTGAGGTCTCTTCCAAGGAGGGTCTGTGTGACGTCCTCTCACGTTGAGGCTGAAGCTTTGCCGAGTAGACGACTTGGGCCGCCAGGTAATGTGCCAGTGAGGACACGGATGTGCAACAGAGATATGCAGTGCTAGTGCGTAAATACTGTTACATATGAGCTGAGAGAAGGCCTTCACTTGTCCAAGCAAAAGTGCACAGAACACAGATGCTGTAAGGACAGCTCAAGCCTCTGCACCTGCACTAATGTCTTCGTCGTCTTCGTAGCTGTTTACGCTATTACAATATTTTTACTAAGGCCAACGCTGTATGGATCTCAAGCGATAGTGATCTTGGATGAACAGCGGTAGAAAATTGTAGTACAAGAAATACGGCGCATGAAATTCAGCGCCATTGCAACCCGCACAGATGGTAAACCGGCGAAGCTGAAATGCGCGGCCTCAGTGCCGGTTTACCGGTGGGTTAATGTCGACGGTTCACCAATGCCTTTCTCAAGCATTGATCACGTGTTCGCATTTTCTTAGTGAGGTTACACACGCGCTTCACTTAAATTTCTCGCATTGTTTATTTCAAATTCCGCACACTGCGGGCTTCGCACAATCACCAAGAGGTAGTATGATGAACTGAGGGAAGGAGTGAGGGAAGGAGCACAAGATAAGACAAAAGTCTGCGCGTAGGTGACCGCGCAGGAGGAGAAAGGAGCGCACACTTCTTTATGTGAACACCGCGGACGAGGCCGGACGCTCAGCAAGTCAGTTACGTACAGCTCCGACGTAGAAATCATACGCTTATGTCTCGTTTACTTGGCCCGACACTCCCAATTCACGTTCAGACATTATAGAAGAGCTTGCACAAGCCCGCGCTCAGGATCGAGAGCTTTCGATTACGTTTACGTGTGCCGGCGCACGCTGTCAGCTATAGCCAGGCTAAGGAAGCGCGGAGGAGAGGAAAGTCGAGTCCGGCCGTGGCCGGGCATGGTTATGGCCTTGCGGGATATGCAGCAGCATATATGCTGTGGGTGTTGCGCTCTGCGGGTAGCAATCGGAGAACTAAAATATTCTTGCGCTGTGCATAGCGGGGAGGCCTGCAACGACGCGCAACAGGAAAGAGAGAAAAGGAAGAGAAAGAAAATAAAGGACAAAAAAAAAAACGAGCGTAGAGGTTTTCCGACGTATATGCGGTGGCCGTGAACCTCGGAAGCAGACGGTCGCAGCCGCGACAAACAGGCCCCGACCGGCCCGGACGCCTTTCGCGTGGCAACGCTCTCGCGTGTGTTTCCCGCGTGCGCGTTGTGCGCGTCAACATCTGCATACACCACTGTAAGGGGGATAACAGAGTAAACAGGATGCGAGAGCGGTTCATTCAGGGTGTTTCTGATCTATATAGGGCCACTGGCGTTAATTAACAGCGAAGCTGTTCCAAGTCGAAGTTTGCCCGTCTCTTATCGGGGATAACGCTGGAGGGATAAGCGGACTCCGCTCTTGCTATCGACCAACTATACTGTGACATGGTGGTCGTAATGCGAAGCGCCCGTTGTTGTCTTTTTTTTTTCTTCCTTTGCGCTCGACCCGCCGCCACGTGATAGTGATTGTGCGAAGGTGCGATAAAGTATAACACGATGGGGATTACTGAAGACCAATATGCTAAAGTTGTAGAAGAGGTTCAGCCCATAGCTACGGTTTCGATTTCCACAGCCGGGCTTCCATCGCGCGATTTGCAGATAAATAAATAAATAAATAAATAAATAAATAAATAAATAAATAAATAAATAAATAAATAAATAAACGCGTGAGTGCACCATGAACGATCAGGTGCTGTCAGCTGATGACGATAAGCGGACCCGCTCATGCCCTCGACTCCTTATACTAAGCTCACTCCTGCGTGATATTGATTATGCGAAAGAAAATACAGTAAGGAAAGAACAAGAAAGAAACAAACAAAGAAAAGCGTCGGTCTGCGCAGAAAGGAAAAGCGGACCTGCCCTTGCCCACTACCCACAGCACTGCCCTCAGCCATCTTCGCACAGCCATCTTCGCTGAGGGCAAGGGTGTGGGCTGTGGTTTTACCTGTGAAAAACAAAAACAGAGGATTTCACAGCATGGGGCTGGCTTGAATTTGTTAATCAGGAATTTAGAAACTTTACACTCAACGATATGTGTTGGCGTGCCTAATGCGGCATGTCAATATATGTCGTCACGTTCCGACGGGATTTAATTGAAGATGTTCTGATGAGTTATCAGAATTCTGTGCTATAGCAAGAAGCAACGCCAATACCAGGTCGTCAAATCCGTCAAACAGCAAAACAATCTGTGGCCCTTTCTAAGAGCCAACTAATAACGCATACACTCTCCAGAAATCGGTGACCGTACCTACGAAACACCTGCATTCGCAGAGCAAGTGTATGTATGTATGTATGTATGTATGTATGTATGTATCTCTGCGGGTAGCAATCGGAGAACTAAAATATTCTGTATGTATGTATGTGTGCATGTGTGTGTGTGTGTGTGTGTGTGTGTGTGTGTGTGTGTGTGTGCGTGTGTGTGTGTGTGTGTGTGTGTGTGTGTGTGTGTGAAATGTATGACATCGATGTGTGGGGTCTGTTTTGAACAACTGCACCGGCAACAAATTTTTTTTCTTTCTTTCTTTCGTCGTTACAAAGTCTAAGGAGTCCACGTGGTATATGGGAGGTGATTCAGTCGCTATATTTGAAACACGCGCCTTCACACCTGACTAGTCAAAGCGAGATCACGTGACGTCTTATGGAGGCCCTACGGACCACCCCTACTACAGCGCCGATGACGACACAGGGGCAGCACTAAGACAGCTCAGCTGTAATAGCTGGCTGGGTTTTGGGGGAACACTAAGGGCCTACGAGGACGTCGGAAGCGTGCCGGGAAATTCTGAAATTCCAATAACTTCCTGCGACTCCGTAAAAGGAACAAAAGGAAATCGGTTATCGATTATAGTGGAACATAGCATCGCCATCCGATTGGTCAACAAACATTCGATGATTACTGCGCAAGTAATTAAACTCCTTTACTACGGCAGCGGTTACTCCCTCCACATTTCACTTTACCCGCAATGCCTTCAAATTTCAACATCCACATAATTGGACGATTACAGTATATAACGAGCTACCGTTTAATGGACGTAGTACTGGCGTCATCGAAGCAGCCTTATACTTTAGGCGCGCACCTGCATGAATTACAGTTCCTGGGGCACGCCAGTACGATCAACGCTGCAACTTTACAGAGCTCTTTTCCTTGGCGTTCTACGTCGCGATAGGAAATACATGCAAAACAAACTTGCGTACGCTCCCGTCAATACAAGCTCAAGGATTTAAGGACGTGTCTCAGTCTTCCGAAGTGTGCGTCTACAGCGGCAACAATCGTCATAGCAGGAGATCACCCTACATCAACGCACATAGCCTTGGACAATATCCGGCCGCCCATTCGTCACGTCGCCCGGGCACCTTCCCACCACCTTGCATCTTTACCTGCAGAGAGGCCGCATGCAAGGTTCAGCCACACCGTTGCTGCGAACCACACATCACTGCCCTCAAACTATACGCCGGCAGGAAGATCTTCCTCGCCTTTGCGGTGCCTACATAGACCCGAAGTGCAGCTCGAAACTTCAAGAGTCACGAAAAAAGACAGCATGTAATCAGTTGCCCTAAGCAGGCCATGTTAGTCAATTTACATGAGGCACAAAATGGACGCATCCACGTCTCCACCGACGGTTCAGTTGTGGTTAGTAGCTCAACTGCGGTGTTAGTAATTCCGGCAAGATCTGTCCAATTCAACCCCGACTGTTTCACACTATGTCAACAACAGCTGCTGAGTTCGTGGTTCTCCGTGCACCTCTTCAATTCATTATAGGCCTCATCCATGGTCTGTGCTGCGGGATAGGAAAATGTACCGTTCATTGTTTACTGCCCACCCCATATCACATCTCACGTGAACAGCTCCTTGCGGATATCTGGTAACTACACATTCATGCTGTACTGAAAGGACGCACACAAATACGTTTCCTAGCCACCGCGACATCCTGGGAAACGATCAAGTGGACGCCGCTGCCTGATCGGCTTACGAAAGTGTCCGCTGTGTCGCTATTCCCCTTCCAATGTCCGACACAGCCAAGGAACTTCGCGAAGTGCCACGTCGGCTAGCGCTGGATCTAACTCGCCTGCATTTTCAAGCAGACGGCTTCACGCATTGGAACCTATCCTGCAACTGCGCATCACAACCGATTTCTCACGTCATGTCTTTACCCTGCTTCTCCATGTATTGGTTGGAGTAGCCTTCTCCAATGCGTAATTCTTCACCATTGGGATGGCTGATGGCCCACTATGTGAACTTTGTGGGTGCAGAGAAACAATCGCGCGCCTTCTCTGCGAATGCACCAGTTTCGACTCAGAAAGAGCGGGCCATTCAGCTGTACTTGGTCGACTGGACCACCGCCCGTTCACAGATTCTGGGGCGCTGTGCTATAATGTCTTCAACGCGAGTTGCTATCAGGGCGTTGCTGCTACTGGTGTTCTGATTGGTGCCCGTTGTACTTGTAGAAGAGGCCGGGGCTATTTAATTTATGTTCTTTTTAAGTTGTCCCACAATAAATACTGTGCTCTGATAAGCGACGTTGACATTTATGCGCCGCCAGTCTCGTCTTTCCTTCTTTCATTCCCCCTTTCCCCTTCCAGGTAGCCAACCAGAGATCCTCTCTGGTTGGCTACCTTCCTGCCTTTCCTCTACCTTTATCTCTCTCTCTCTTTACGTGACCTACAGAAACAAATGGACATGAACTAAGCCAGATATTCAGCAAAAAAAAGACGCAAGGAGAAAAACAAACTGTAGTGCGCTACATGCACGTGTTGTATTTAACCTGATAACATCACAGAGCTCGTGGTTTGCAGTCGTAACGTCTGTCTCCTAAATATCCCCGTGACTAGAAATTGTTTATTAGTGTAGTTATAACTAACTGATTTCACGCTTACAATTCTTATTCATAGCAAAAGCTATTGAACGTGACTATATGAGATTAGAAGCATTGAAAACGATGGTACAGTTACTGTTTCATAATGAACAGATGCATGCATGAATAACGTGGGTGGAAATTAGAGCTATGTTCGCGAAACATAAACTGATGGCGCTCGCTTGTTCAATTAAGCTCACGGAGCATGTCGGAAACACAAAAGAGCTGAAAGAATATCGTGTTGCCGAAAGTAACAGACACAAATTACGAGAGTTTGACGCTGGTTTCGCTTGTAAACTGTCGGAAATAATTGTGGGAAACAGGCATTACGCTGTCAATGTGCACTTCCTGAGTAAACTTTAAACATTCGCAAGCTAAACGAAGTCAGCGTGGAATTAAAAACGTGTGTTCTACATGGATGCATCTTGCAAATGGTCACGTTGAACTGTGACCATCTCTACACTAAGTACCAGCATCAACTCCGGGCGGTCCAGAGGGCTCGGAACATCGCTGCAAGCCTTCGACTGCCAGCGCCATACTGGGCGGAGCCCCCGGGCTAGCCTCCTCAGGATATTTAAAATAAAGTCTTCTCTCTCTCTCTCTTTCTACAATGTCCAGGGTGTTTCATTCCTAACAACGAAACTGTTCTTGCTTTCCGTAAAGTTGACTGTGTATCATAAAACCATCATCACCATTAGTTATGGTCCCCAAGAGTGCGCGCACTGCTATGCAGTGCCCAATGTGCGGCGTTCGCACATGCGCTTCTTTATTCCCTTGCGCTGATGCCCTCAGCCCACTACAATACCGGCGAAACTGCGGCTGGTGGGCGCACGTGTTGCACATGCAAGGAGAAGAAGACAAAGAGAGTGTCCGTCGGTCTGTCGGGTGCACAGCGCCTCGCAAAGCTTTGCGTGCGTATGTGCATAATGTTGGTCCGCCGCGGTGGTGTAGAGATATACGGTGCTCGGCTGCCACCCAAAAACCGCGGGTTCGATCCCGGCCGCGGCGGTCGAATTTTCGATGGAGGCGAAAATGCCAGAGGCCCGTGTACTGTGCGTTGTCAGTGCACGTTAAAGAACCCCAGGTGGTCTAAATTTCCGGAGCCCTCCACTACGGCCTTTCTCTCTTCTCTATCCCTTTCACTCCCTTTCCCCCACCCCCACGGACGCTTAGCCGGGCTCCCTACATGGGCTGCAGAAATTAGCGTCCTTTCCTAAACCGAACCACAATCATCATCATCATCATCATCATCATATATGTCGCGACTATGATGCCGGAGACAAACCCGGACATGCCAAGTGCCCCATCAGCTCCGCTGCTTCGCTAGCAGTAGGCCGTCAAGTGCAAGCTTCGCGAATTCTTTTTTTTTTTTTTTCGCTAATATCTACGAACTTCTATAGGCTATCTTACGCGCCTGTCCCGGAGCTGCGATCTTGGGCTGTTAATGTTGCCGTTTTGCGTCTGTAGCGTCTAAATGGTGATGCTTCCACACAGTAATAGGCACGAAAAGGGGCTTTACCTATCCATTCGATGTGTTACGGCCTTGCTAAGGATGCGGCACACAAAACTGGGAAGTCATTGCAGCAGGATGGCGCCGTCCACGAGTCTTACAAGATCTCTTTCAGAATATTGTTATAGCAGTTTGAATACGCTGAATATATGAAATCCCGGATGCGAGCCTTAGCCTGCAGATTCGAGTTCGGACGTGGTGCATGCGCACGCATGATACACGACCAATATAAAGCTGTAGTCTACTGCTTTATACACAACCAGCGAAAACTTCAGCTATTGCCGGACTTACATGCCGCAAACTTCATGAATGCGCCTTCGAGACACCAGTTTGAAACGTCCCATTGTGATTGGGCATTGGATAATGTTTTTGTGCCATAGTAGGGAGCTGACGTCACGACTTTGTTACGACTCAACGACTGATTGACACCGTTTTCTGGCTGTGTTCAAAAACTGTTGTAGGGCCCCTTTATGGTTTCAGCATTGCGACGCTGAACTGGAGGGGTGAGTCGCCTCTAAATCATCCGCCATAATCTGTCACCCTGTAAAGAACAGGGAAATCAGTGTTCCCGGAGCCGCATTTTTCTCGCGTGATAATAGGTCTCCCCTCAAAGAACCCGTCTTGTGAAATGCGGCGCACTCTGCCGCGTTCTTCAGGTGCGGCTAGATGTACGGTGACACTGTGCCTAATCGCAATAAATAGCGGTTTCCTGCGCTCCGTGGCGACTACGTCACACAGCCGCCAGCGGCACTGAACGAGTACAGGAAAAAAGAAAACGAAAGAAAAAGAAAAGAAAGAACCAATAAAACGTTCTCGTCGGCGGGCGACCTGAAAGAGAAGCGTTCAACCCGTTCCCTGCGTGCCACCCCGACAACCTTGACACCGAGCCCAGGGATGAGGACCGCAAACTTCGTGGAATCGCGTCTGCCCCTTTCCTCCTTTTACTGTTTATTTCTTTTTCTCTTCTCTGGCTCCATTTTCCTGCACTTTCTCTGTCATTTTTGTTTCCTTTTCTTTTCTTTCGGTTCTCCTTATCCTGTCCTTGGTGATACCCGAACGGCCTCGTTAATGGCTCGCTTGTTTTACTTCTGATTTGCCGCGTGCCAAGCACGCCCACAGTCGGCGTCTCCCGAGCACACGCGGTTTTCGACATCGAGGGTGTTCGCATTGCATACCGCTGTTGCAAGAGAGAACCGTTTAAAGGGCGTGTGTGTGAATAAAACGGTTAGCGACGGCCAATTTGAGAGACGCATGACTTTTCTGTTTTCTATTTGCACGATTTGTGCGCTCCTGGCCGCGGCGGCTGCATTTCGATGGAGGCGAAATGTTGAGGCCCGTGTGCTGTGCGATGTCAGTGCACGTTATAGAACCCCAGGTGGTCGAAATTTCCGGAGACTTCCACTACGGCGTCTCTCATAATCAGAGCTGGTTTTGGGACGTAAAACACCACAAAACAACAACGATTTATGCGGGATTGTACGAAATGCGTGCTGCTCTTCGCATAAAAACACCGATGGTTCTTGCTGTACTGCCATAAGCAAACTTGGCGCCGTCTCCGGCACGTATGTGTGTGTGTGTGTGTGTGTGTGTGTGTGTGTGTGTGTGTGTGTGTGTGTGTGTGTGTGTGTGTGTGTGTGTGTGTGTGTGTTATGGCTTGCTGTATTAGTGGCACAATCTGGACACGTCGCATAATCAATCGGTGAAGTAACGTGTTATAAACGAATGTAACGGAACAAAAATGAATTGAGGATAGCAGACAGTTAGGCATCCCGAAATAGAAAAACTTTCGGCCATATGTTGAGGCCAGCTTACGCATACTGTGGCTTGCTGGAGACATGCACTAGGAAACGTCTTGTGTTTGATGTGAAGTTCACCAATGTGGCTGTCTGGGCGCGTTGGTAGTACATTCTTTAAGACTGACAATAGCAGACAGAAATAGGGACAAGGAAAATACACACATACACACACAATAGCGCTATTATGTAGTCCATTCAAGCACACACACCGTCTGTATGTATGTATGTATGTATGTATGTATGTATGTATGTATGTATGTATGTATGTATGTATGTATGTATGTATGTATGTATGTATGTATTGTAACGAAGAAGAAGAACACCGGCGCAGAGGCAGCAGCATCGTGCGGTGCAGCAGGGAGCTCGAGCTCGGAGAACGCGCTTGGCAGATACTTCGACCGGCAGCCGCTTGATCTTGATCTCCAATAAATCTCCTTTATATTTGGTGGAAGTACTGGGTACCGTTCCACTCTACCATCCTGGAACTCCGTTCTCGGACGCTACCCTCTGCCATGCCGGACGCCGACCAGCAGACTCTCCCGTCGCCGCCTGTCCTGTGCTCTGGCACTGTTCGCCAGCGGGAGCCTCCCATCTTCAGCGGAGCCGATGACAACGACGTTGAAGAGCGGCTTTCGTCTTATGAACGGGTGAGCGCTAACAACAAATGGAATGACTCGGACAAGCTGACCAACGTATCGTTCTATCTCGCTGGCGTGGCCAGCCTTTGGTTCAGAAATCATGAGGCTGACATCCGAACGTGGCCAGCTTTCAAAAGGGCAATAACGGAAGTGTTCGATCGGCCCGCCGTGAGGAAGGTCCGAGCCGAGCAGCGCTTGCGTACACGCGCACAGGACACGGGTGAAACATTCACCAGCTATATAGAAGACGTTGTCGATCTGTGCAGACGTGTGAATCCTGCCATGACGGAAAGTGAAAAGATCAAACACGTCATGAAAGGCATCTACCATGACGCGTTCCAGATGCTATTGGCGAAGGACCCACGATCTGTCGCCGATGTCATTAGCTTGTGCCAGAGCTATGACGAGTTGCGAAAGCAGCGAGCTCTGACAAGGCGACTTCCCACACCGAATGCAGCGTCACTCTGCAGCCTGACCACCGACCCCGAACAGGCGTCATTGATCACACAGATCAAGGCTTTTGTTCGCGAGGAAGTCGCGCGACAGCTTTCCTTGGTCCCCTTCACCCAGGAGTCTACCAGCCCTTTGCCGTCTCCTCTCCGTAACGTGATCCAAGAGGAGGTCGCGGAGGTTCTGCCGGCTGTTCACCAGCAGGATGTCTGCCAGCAGGGCGTCCGCCGGCAGGATGTTGTGGTTGCACCGGTTACGTATGCTACGGTTGCTGCAATGGCGCCCCGTACTGTGCCCCGCAGTGTGCCCGTAAGGCGTTTCCAGCAGCCTGTGCACCGCCCTCCTCCTCCCGTCTCCTGGGCCACCCTTCCGTCGCTAACCCGTGCGTACGCCGGACAATCGTCCTATATGCTGATGCCTGCAGGTATACCGGACACGTCGCGAGGCTCTGCCGCCCGCCAGGTGCGGCCATTTGATGAGGACCGACGAGCGCCCTATTGGCCGCGCGATGCGAGTGCGCATTACGGACCCTACGAGCCCACCGCCATCTCGCTCCCAAACGATCACCGCCCTCGTTTGAAGACCACCGCTCGCCCTCCCCGCGTCGCCGATCGCTGTCCCCGATGCGTCGACGGCCAATATCTAACGAAGAGGGAAACTATACGACGCAGTTCCCGATGCAAGAACTGCGCAAGTGTCGACATAACCGAAGTCCTCGTCCTCACCTGAAATGTTATTGATGTGTTCGTCGAAAATGTCGCTACAGTCGCTCTTG
>CM023483.1:108339586-108454904 GCA_013339685.2 Hyalomma asiaticum | reverse complement strand
TCAGGCTCTCATAAATTGTGCGGTGTCCAAGAGCGCGCGCACTTCTATGCAATGCCCAATGTGCGGCGTTCGCACGCCCGCTTCTTCTCTGGCGCACACTACCCCAGCCAGCGCCTCCTTTATTTTTTTTAAAGACGATAGTCTTTCTTGGGACACTTCAACGCAGAAATTTTGGTCTGTCTGCCTCTGTGTGTGTCTGTCCTGCTTTTCTGTCTGCAGTGGCGAAAGTTTAACCCCTTCCTCAACGACCACCCCTCTTGAACTGGTAGCTGCATTCATACTTGTGAACACAGTCGACCAAAAAGCAAATATTACGCATATCTGAGGCGCAACATCAATACGTAACTATTAGGTGGTGTGTTCCTTTAGTAGAAAATACATAGATGCGCAATTATAAATACCCTAGTGCTTGTTGGGATGCGCTTAAAATGCGACGCTACGAACGAAAAGGCAGACATTTCCTACGCTTCGGTAAAACGACACGGTGCTGCCACCTACCAGTAGCTCTGCGTACTACGCAAGCTTCTTGCGTTTCCAGATATCACGGCCAGATGGCGTCCATATCTCACGCAGCGCTGCCTCCATTTCATCAATGCCAGCCACATGCTGCCGATTCAGCATAGACGGGGCGCTGTCTGAGGCAAGGCAAAACGTTTGATGATATAGAACACACTCTACAAGACATGCCCAGACAACGCAGGGAAAAGACCGACGAGCAGATTGCAGCGGAGAAGCGTCGGCGTGCCGATGCCCGTCGTCTCAAGCGTGCCCAGGAGACGTCAGAGCAACGAGCCCAGCGGCTAGCGAAAGATCGTGAATCGAGGCGCGCCCGGAGGCAACAGGAAACAGACGAGGTGCGCGATGTGCGAATTGTCACTGACCGAGAGGCCAAGCGAGCGTACCCGGCGGCTGAACAGACGCCCGAAGCTCGTGCCGAACCGCAGATGAACCGGGACTCATGTAGTACGGCCGGTAGAAGACTATCGTCTTTCGACGACATTTGCAGCGAAGCACGGAGATACGCGGCCAATTTTGTAATAGAGGAGGCGCTGCCTCTGCCATCTAGTGCACTGGCAGAATTGCAGCTTGCAGCTGCAGGTTTTCAAGCAGAAGAAAAAGAAACGAACGACAGTGTGTGTCGATTTCTCTAGTGCACATCTCGCAAAGCTTTGCGTCTGTGCATAACTTCGCATCACGACAGCATGGGTCCTCCCGTGGCGCGAAGCCTTGCACAAATGCATATGCTCGGGTACAAGTCAAGAGAAAAGCGGCTTCTGCCTGTCAGAGTACCTCCTTCCAGCCAATGGTGCCGCTCCATCAATGTGACGTCGCGGTGGACCCTCTCCGCGCCACGCTCTGGTTTCTCAAGCGCGGCGCAGAGGTGGTCTGCCGCGACGTCACGTTGACAGAGCGGCACCATTGGCTGAGGGTGGTCCTTTGGCACGCAGAAGGAGCTTATAGGGGCGAAGCTCCTTAGGGTCGAGGCACGGGGCGGACATGTTGCGAGTTGCGCGTCCGCGCTCTCAGGTGGCGCCACCATCGAGGCGACGACAGCGCACCGCCGGCGGCAGCAGGCGAAATGCTATCTAAGCCTTTAAACTGTCTACTTTATTTGTAGAACTTCAGATCAATTCACATAAAAAAGAGTTGCCCTTTAATTTTAAGTCACAGAAAGCGTACTGAGCACGAACGCTCTAAACATTTAAATAATGAAACTTCTTGAATGGGTGGTGACGAGGGAAAGCGGGCAGTGAGTACCAGAAGTCGCGCACGCACCATACGACGCCTGTGAAAGCTACGCGGTTATGTTCAAGTCAAGCTGCAAGATACTGGTACTGTGAACAGAGTCATATGTTGTTTTGTGGGGTTTTACGTCCCAAAACCAGTTCTGATTATGAGAGACGCCGTAGTGGAGGGCTCCGGAAATTTCGACCGCCTGGGGTTCTTTAACGTGCACTGACATCGCACAACACGCGGGCCTCAACATTTCGCCTCCATCGAAATGCAGCCGCCGCGGCCGGGATTCGATCCCGCGACCCTCGGATCAGCAGCCGAGTACCTTAGCCACTAGACCACCGTGGCGGGGCGAACAGAGTCATACGACACCATCGTTAAAGTGCAGGGACTTCAGTGGTATACTCTGTCGACACGGATTCGTGCAGTCCTATGCATTTTTTCTTTCAGCGGTGGACAGCTGTGCTCCGGATATCTGTGGTGGGGCTGCACATAGTACGTACCTTTTTACGTACTAACGATTATGAACTATACTCACCGGTGCATCTCGTAAAACACTACTCACTTGTCCCTCATTTCATGTAAACATCGATGTCATTACAATAAACCAGTTTACTTGCCGCTGGTTTGTATGGTCAACGTTGTGGCTCTACTCGTCCTTACTGCAGCGGTAACCTTCCAAGTAAGTATGCAAGATGCTTATAAGTGTCGAATATGGAAACGGGAAGAAATTACATTATGCAAACTAGAGAAACTTTGGGGGTACCTGCCTGTAGCGACCGAGGGAGCACCCACGCACGATTCAGTAGCAGACGACGACGGCATCATCTGTTTTTGCCGGTGGCCAACCGCCATTTTGACGCTTCGAAAGCGCCCTTGCCATTTTAAAACGTATTGAACGTTCTAAGCAGTTATAAATATTACAAACAAAAAAATTTGCAGTTCTAGAACTTGAATTACGAGCGTAAAATGGCCAAAACTGTTCAAAGTATTAGCAGAACATTTTTATTTGTAAGTGCGAGTGCCTTCAACAGCCAGACGGCGCTACGATCGCTTCCAAAATAGGGTGCCTCGATGTGCGCGCGCCTCCGCTCCAGGGTGGAGACACCTTTTGAAAGACCCCGCGCCGCCTGGCGGCCATATTGGTTCGAAAGTGTCGGGCGGCGCGCAGAGGCTAGCGCGGGAACGGTGCTGTAAACACGTTGTTCTCGACGTTTGAGATCAGTTCTTTGGCCGCTATGACAGGCTGCTGTGTGCCATGGTGTACCAGTTCACACGCGAAAGGCCAGCGGATGTTTCGCTTGCCTCGCAACAGCGAGCGAAGAAAAAAATGGAAAGCACAAGTGAAACGCGACCGCTGGCATCCGACCGACAGCACCAAGATATGCGAGGTTAGTTGTTGACTTGTCTCGCATGTGGCCGTGCATTTTTTATCGCTGGCGGTGAGCATGCTGTTAAAGAAATCCTTGTTTGTCTCGCCATAGCTGCATCGCATAATCATCGCGTGAAGCTGCTTTTACAAAGAGGATGTTAAGCTTTGCGTTAAGCCTTGCGGAGTGAATAGATGCTTCGGCTACCTTGCCGATAAGCTTAGATGAGCTTGGTCAAGACAAGTTAATCATGCTCGTAGCCCATGCTAAATAAGCATAGTCAAAACAATCAATAGTAATCGATACGAATCAATACTGATTGATACTCAGTGATACCAATTAAGCCGCCGGATTAAACCAGGGTAAGCTTAGAAAAGCCTATTTAAGCCAGCATATCGCAGCCTAATTGAATTTGGACAAGCGAATTTAACGCTAGTCCATACCAATCTATACTGATAGATACCTATCAAGTGGGATTAGGCAAGATTAGTAGAGATTATGTCGGATTACGCTAATCCGGTCCAAGACGAGATGGCATAGCCATGATGTAGGTTAGACCCGACTAGGCTATGTTCTTTCGGATTAAGCATGACTAAATAAATCCGGGTTAAGCTAATCCTCTACAAGTCAATGTTGAGTGAATTGAGAATGACTAGCCGTTTGGGTGACTGCGTATGGTCACATTAATCCGATCCCATTAAATTCGATTAAGCTGGATTAAGGTAGTCCGAATCTTCCACCACCCAGTTTTGAGTAAGTTGATATTGCCTAGTCAGTTGGATGACAGCGTATGGCCACAATAAGGCAATGTGGATTAAGCCGGATTAAGCTAATCCGCATTAAGCTAGTCACAAGCAAGTGAATTTGGAGTGAGATTGTCTTGCCTGTTGGATGCCTGAGCATGGCCACGTTAAGGTAGTCCGGATTAAGCTAATCCGGAATAAGCTAATCCTAAAGAAATCTGTTTTGAGTAAATTGAGATTGCCTATCCATTGGATGACTGAGTATGGCCACAATAAGACAATAGAGATTAAGCCGTCGTGGAACGCGAAGAGGAACACTACGCGCGTCATTTCTTCCCTCTAGCCTGGCCGTTAATTCACACAGGGCGAGCGTATGCGCAATAAGGGTGGTCACGCCGCACACCACCACCGGTTTGAACTCGGCCATAAGATGCTTCGCATCTAATAAAGTGGCTGTTAGAGCTCCATTACCGGGTGATGTATGTCATGGCCTACATGACATGCATGACAAGGTTTTCGTGTTATACTCAGCTATTTATGTTACTCATAATCTCTTATCATGCCATGTAAATTTTGGTGCTCTACAAGTTAATAAAACCATCATTTGAGCTCCATGACCGGGTCATATATGTCATCGCGTACATGACATGCATGACATCTTTTTGGTGTTATGACCAGTTATTTTCTTTCATCTTACGCTGTTATCATGCCCTGTCAATTTTGGTATACATAAAGTTAATATTACGGCCGTTAGAACACCATGACCGTGTCATGTGTGTCATGGCGCGCATGACATGCATGACATGATTTTCGTGTTATGACCAGTCGTTCATGTTAGCCGTACGCTCCTATCATGCCGTGTCAGTTTGGGTACACATCAAGTTACTAAAACGGCCGTAAGAGCTCCATGACCGGGTCATGTATGTCATGGCCTATATGGCATGCATGACAAGGTTTTCTTGTTATGACCAGTCATGTATACTTTCCTCATGCTCTTATCATATCATGTCAATTTTGATATACATGAAGTTGGCCAAACGGCCGTTGTAGCTCCTTGACCATGTCACGTATGTCATGGCGTACATTAAAGGCATGTCATGATTTTCATGTAATGAGCAGTCATTTATGTTTTCAACATGCTCTTGTCATGCCATGTCATTTTTGATACTCATCAACTTAATCAATCGGCAGCGAGAGCACGAGAATCTACGCAGCCAGTGAGATAGATAGACCGATAGATACGCTCTAAATGCCTTTATTTCGCCATCAAATGTTTCGTGCGTAATAATTAGTGCTAATCTATTTGTTACCAACATTATATGTGCAAGCCCTACCGCCGGAAGGGATAAACTGAGCCAAATTACCGCGCGTTTCGCTGGAGGCGTTCCATCTATGCATGCCAGGCATTGCCACCGAACGCGAACGTTTGAACCAATATGGCGTCCACAAGAGCAGTGTCTCCACCCTGTTCCGGAGGAGCACATCGAGGCACCCTATTCCAAAAAATCGTCCCCATTGGTTCTATGGAAATGTCCTCTCCCTGGTCGAGGCTTGTCTCCCGTAGTGTGTCGTAGCCACGCTCGCGCTCGCTCTCGGCGCGTGCCTCCCGGCGCGCGATCTCTCTCTCTCTTCGACAGCGGCAGTCGTGAGTGCAGTCAGAGGGTGTGTGTGCATGTATGGGCCGATCCCGGAGGCTGTGCACCAAGACAGTGTCGTCTGCTGTTTTGAGAGAGAGCGAACGGCGCGCGTTGACTAGGGCAACGCTCTTTCTGCGATGATGATGATTGTGGTTTGGTTAAGGAAAGGACGCTAATTCCAGCAGCCCACGTCGGGAGCACGGCTACGCGTCCGTTGGGGTAGGGTGTTTAACATTTTACTGTCCCATTTGCCGCGTCGTCAAAATGTTCACTTGTATGTATTTGCTCAAGATATAGCTTTTTTCTCGTCATCCCAAGACCTTAATGATTTCTACAATATTTTGTGATCATATCTGTCCGAGCTTGAGGCATGACTTCACGGACTTTCGCTCTTAACGTTAGTAGTTCTGCTTCACTGGCGTTCCCGTCGTCAAACCAAGTTTATGTTTCTCTTCAGTATAGAAATGAACAGATACTGCAATTGTCATCACTGAAGTACCTGGGTATTAAATATGACAGTGATTTGAACTGGCAACAGCAAATCGAAGTCAATGATGTAAAGGAGATGTACCGAGGGGTTGTTGCGACGTTTTAGTAACAAAGTAGAGGCATGCGCAGAGCAACGCTGCTAACGATATACGAACTGTACGTGCGCCCCATCTTGGAATTTGTTTGCGTCCTGTTTTCCGGAAGTGCGGCCTATAGGCCAAAAGTGCGGCCTATAACCACGGACACGGGGAGGGAATGATCCGCTGCTGCAATACATTTATCCTCTCCAAAGCACTCGCAATTACAAAGGATTTTCTCAAAAGTTATGCCTTCTAATATATCAGAAGCTAGGCTGCTATGTGTCCCCAGCCATAGTGGAATCTTTGTGAACGAACCTGCTGACGCGCTGGCAACGTCATCCTTAGTGGATTGGAAAAAACTTGAGACGTCCCGGTGTTAAATGTACTGTTGAAAGAAGAAAAAAGAAAAGGTTGGACCTAACTTCTACCTTTCGGTGCCTCTAAGGATGGTATCAGTCGTAATGTCGTTCTGGTAGATCTACATAAATTTATAGAGGCCTCCAGAAGATTACGCTGCTAGTGGTGTCGATCACAGATTTTTTTCCTAATATTTCTTTTGCGTATATGTTTAATGTGAACTCTGTCCTTCCTTTTTTTCCCTCTTACATTTAGTTTTTGCTTTGGTTTTTCGTTCACATATGTCATTAACTGAGGTGACGTCAATCCTCCTCGTGTGTAGTTGCCAATCGTAGGGGCCACGACAACAACAACAACACGTCTGGCGGGCAGATCTCAAGTTATAAATATGTTAGATGTCTTCTACTGCGCCTTTTCTAGAGTGGTGGCTCGCACGTGGTTCAAACGCATGACCTTCAGCGGTGTACATAGCCTCATTGCTCCGTCGTTTAAATTGTGGGCGTGCAGACAGCTACAACTGCGCTGCAAGTTTTATTCTCCTATCGCGTGGTACAACGGGCAAGCGTGTGGAAAGAGAACAAGAAAACGGGGTAGCCCCTATAAGCGGACCTCCTCGCATATATAAAGTGCTAGGTGGCGTAGCTAGCCTCCCTGACAGCGAAAGAGCAAGCGCGGCGGACACCGATTTTTGCGAATCGGCCAGGAAAGACGAAAAGGAGCGCAGTGACACGCATACCTATTTCTTTCTTTCTTTTTTGTTTTGTTTTACGGGCACCGTCTTTTTCACCGTCTCTTACGTTATCGCTCAGCATAGGCCACGCTTGAAGTAGCGCATATCTTTAGTGAATATGTGAGCTGGTTCCCAAGTGACCAGAGCACGATTGATCAGGCCCCATGTGATCACCTCAAGTGTCTGACCAGACCCCAAGTGACCAGACCACGAAACTGACCAAACGTCCCGATTTAGGCGGGATATGTCCCGGTTTTGCGGTTGTAGTCCCGTTGTCCCGAAGTCTGCTTGTGGGGCAGTATCCTGCCTCGCTTTCGGTCGAAACCATGGAACACATGCAAAAAGTCACAGCCAGACAGCGAGCCGTCATAGAACCACTTGCCTAAGAGCACCGACTCGTGCCTTCTTCACCTAAACTGTGAGGCTGGGAGAACAGTGAGATTTTGTTGCTTGCCTGTAAAAGTTATCAGTCCCAATCTCAGACTTGTTCGCTCACCAGCTCTCCTACATAGCAGCATAAAAGGTACGTTCTTAAATATATAAAACGTGGACTGTAGAGAAGGCACAGCTTCATTTCACCACAAAGCAAAGCAACAGCGGCTGTCGCTCAAAGTGAATGTGCACATGACGTGTGAGCGATACCACGGACACATGACCAAAGATGAAGGACTTCTTAGGAAGGTCCACTGCAGCGGTATCATATATGCATGCTAGCCGGGAAAACATAGGCGGGGGACAAGAAATTCTATGTGGCTGAGACATGAGTATACCTTTACCGTTCAAGCTACCTCGCCTCTCCCCCTCCCGTCCCGCTTTGGCGTTCACGAATGTTGCCGACTATACTACCAACTTCAAGTGCACGACTAGGATGTGCGAGAACGTTCCAGGTCTTGCGCGACCATGATTAATAATGCTGGAGTTCTCTATGACGCCCGTATAAAAGCCGACGCGTTTCGCCGCTCATCAGGTTTATCGAGGACATGCGCTCGTCGCTGTCGTTATACAGTGCAATATCGTTGATACAATGTTCACGGGAACCGTTAAATAAAACGTATCGTCCAAGAATTGTATTGTCCACAGCAAGCTCCAAAAGTAAGAAATAACGCTTACCTGGTGACAAACTCGCTAGCAATTCCTGCGGCGCCATGTGATACTGCTCTGCATAACATGAGCGTTACGCGGAGTGGCATTATCCGACATCGCGTGAACCGCGGAGGCTAACACGCTTTTTGTTAGCGACTTTGCAATGCTTTCCTTTCTGCAGTAACCGTGAACATGTTTTTCTGAAAGGCTGTTTACGGAGAACAAAAACAAGTTATTTTTGCGAGTACGAAAATAACCCACGACACCTGTTCGCCGCCGCGTATGTCGTTGAAGGGGCATCTCTAATTGGTCTCCCGCGCATGCGTCTCGTTTGCTGCAGTGGCACGCCGCGATTTTTAAGCAGTCCAGAACCGGTGCCTCTCGCCAGGGGAAAAGCTTTCCTTTTGGAAGTTTCTGTGGTGAGGGTTTTTAAAGACGACTAGGAACCATTATTATTTTGCTTGTTTTAAACATACCGCCTTGGAGTGAGCGTATCCACCTAAGCCAAACCGCTACTGAGTGTTGCGGGGAAGCCTGCCTGCAACGCCGTACTGCAAATTTGTTGATTGGCCGTTACAAGACTGCTGCGAAACAGTAGAAAGAGTACCTGTTGTTCATCTTTTTAGCAAGCCCATGTGTGACAAGGTTGCGACATTCTTACGGGCGACGAACGGTTCATAGCCGATAGTACGCTTCACAGCACGCCACTTAGTTTTCCTCGCATTACACGGCTGTGTGGCAGTGAAGCTGATATAAAACGCGAACGAGATCCGCGCTGCACGCTACGTCGATGTTCCGATGTTCACCCTGCACACTAATTTCCTATATACATGGCCTGCATGTACCAGTGGCCGAGACATCGTATTTCACGCGTGCAGCAAGATAACCGATTCGCTATACTCAGCTTCACTGCAGTGTGCTTTTGTTACACGACAAAGCATAGACAATGCAGTCAAACCCCAGATAACGAACTTGGATGGAGCGAGATATCGTACATCGAACAATCGAACTGTGAGATGGAGCCATTTGTTCAGGGACAGCACGGGAAAGGTAAACACGAGCGCGCAGAGATCAGTAAAAGACGGTTGGAGGATTGGTGACGGAATAGTACAATCTCGTGCGTATATTTCGTTGTCGTATTGTACTACTTTGGAAAAAGTAAATTTGAAACATGAAAACGGGAAGTGACAGAATAGCATGAAAACTTGTAGTGTGCCGTAAAACGCAGAAAGTTGAACAGTAAAGTTTGGTTTAAAAAACTTTACTCACATTGGCAATACATTAGGTCGAGTTTAAATATCGACATTGGTGGTGCACAGGTCGCCACCCCGCTATAAAGGGGACGCACGCAGTAACCACCCTTCCACCACAGGTTTGTCCGTAGATATATTTCCGGATTTCGAACCGGAGTTTGCCATCTAATATATTTAAAGAGCTCTGGTTGGAAGGATTTTCTTAACGTGAGTATAATGTTAGCGACCGGATCTGTCTTTGCGGGAGCAATACAAAACGTTTGTGGGCAAGTCATCAAGACCGTGTTTAAGGGCTACGTAGCACTTGGTTCAAACTTCTTTGCGTCGACGACTAGCTTAAACGTAGTGCGCAACGGAAGCGTATTAGTGGTGAAAAATTTCTGACCTACAAAAAATGGGACGTTCATCAAACTGGCAATTGAAGGACGCGAAGCCCTGGATCACTATACTTACCAGAAAAATGAACCCCACCGATTACAGGACACGGTGGGCTTTAGAATCTTTTATTGTAGAGTTTCCGTCGCGAGGTCCTGTGGGATTCAAGAGCAACCTACCCCAATGTTTCTTGTGTGGCAAAGGATATGGACGATATAAAGTGAGGCTCCCCTCCAGCTCTGTGTAACGGGTCAGTCTCCGCGGCGTATATGCTCAGACAACGCGCTAGAGAGACTGATTCTTGAACTGACCAAACAGTCGGCCATAACGCTATAGTGCACAATACACATCTTTACAAGAGGTGGTGGTAATGCAGGCAAAGGGCTTCACGCATCGAGCTTTCTTACTGTTGTCTTTCTTGATATTATATTTAATGAAAAAGAAGACATATATACAGATCCCATTTTGTCTGCAATTGTCAATAGAGTCCAGTACAAGCCGTCACGATCAATGTAGTCCATAGAAACGCGCCTAGTGGCGACACGGGACACGTCGTTGCAATGGCAGCGTTGCAGTGGTGCCTGTCTGCGCACAGGCACACCTCCTTCGTGAAGTGGCTGGACACATGCTCCGTGAAGCAGCCCGTCTGCCGGCTGTTCACGCACATCCACGTCACGTTCGCCGGCTTGCCTGCGGTCGAGCGTGAAAGAAAAAAAAAGAGAAAATGGTGGTTATAATGCCTATTTCGTATAGGAATCGGCCACAGCACGGAAGTGGTTGTAGCTCTGCTGCACTGAAGGAGGTTTAAAAAAAACTCGTAAAGCGGGTGAAAACTCCTGAAGAATTACAAGAACATAAAGTTTCATTTTTTTTAATAGATGCGCAATATGGAAACGGTAAAACAGTACTAAGTTTGTTCATAGCTCGACGCCAAATCGCTGGACCAAACGTCACTGCTCTAGACACGATTCTTAAAGGGGCGCTTACATAAGAAATTTCCATCCGGTGCTTTTTACTGCAGCACGTATAGGCGGGGACCCGTTGGTCATAACAATGGACACCACTTGCTCCAGCGCGCGACAGATAATTATTTAGTTCGCTTATTACCTACTAGTTTCATTTTTGGAAGGTCCGAAAACGACAAGCCGACAAGTTCAACGGGGTAAAGAAGTTCGACCACGTTAGCACGCAGAACTTTGGCGCACTTCCGCACGGCCACCAAAGCCTGCTCGTCAGCCACAAATCCTGCGCGTTTCGTCGTCGGGTGGCGATGATTTTCTTGAGGCTACGCATCGCCAGAAATCTACTAACCCAAGCGCTGCAAAAGGTCGGTGCTGGCTATGACGCCATTAATGCGAGCGGCACTGCTCGCAGCTAGGCTCGGAAGTTGAGAGTTCCCTTCGGTTAACCGAAAACTGCTCCCCCACCGATTGCAGGACACAGGTAGGCTTTTAGAATCTTTTATTGTAGGTTTCCGTCGCGAGGTCCTGGGGATTCAAGAGCAACTACCCCAATATTTTTTGTGTGGCAAAGAATATGGACGATATAAAGTGAGGCATCCCCTCCAGCGCTGTGCAACGGGTCAGTCTCCACGGCGTATTATTGCTCGGACAACGCGTTAGAGAGACTGATTCTTGAACTGACCAAACGGTCGGCCATAACGCTATAGAGCACAATAAACCTCTTTACAAATTGTGGTGGTATTGCAGGCAAAGAGCTTCACGCAGCGAGCTTTCTTACTGTTGTCTTTCTTTATATTACATTTAATGAAAAAGAAGACATATATACAGATCCCATTTTGTCTGCGATGTCAAGAGAGTCCCGTACAAGCCATCACGATCAATGAAGTCCATAGAAACGCGGCTAGTGGTGACACGGGACGCGTCGTTGCAATGGCAGCGTTGCAGTGGTGCCTGTCTGCGCACAGGCACACCTCCTTCGTGAAGTGGCTGGACACATGCTCCATGAAGCAGCCCGTCTGCCGGCTATTCACGCACATCCACGTCACGTTCGCCGGCTTGCCTGCGGTCGAGCGTGAAAGAAAAAAAAAAATGGTGGTTATAATGCCTATTTCGTATAGGAATCGGCCACAGCACGGAAGTAGTTGCAGCTCTGCTGCACTGAAGGAGGTTAAAAAAAAAAACTCGTAAAGCGGGTGAAAACTCCTGAAGAATTACAAGAACATAAGTTTCATTTTTTTAATAGATGCGCAATATGGAAACGGTAAAACAGTACTAAGTTTGTTCATAGCTCGCCGCCAAATCGCTGGACCAAACGTCACTGCTCTAGACACGATTCTTAAAGGGGCGCTTACATAAGAAATTTCCATCCGGTGCTTTTTACTGCAGCACGTATAGGCGGGGACCCGTTGGTCATAACAAGGGACACCACTTGCTCCAGCGCGCGACAGATAATTATTTAGTCCGCTTATTACCTACTAGTTTCAGTTTTGGAAGGTCCGAAAACGACAAGCCGACAAGTTCAACGGAATAAAGATGTTCGATCACGTTAGCACGCAGAACTTTGGCGCACTTCCGCACGGCCACCAGAGCCTGCTCGTCAGCCCCAAATCCTGCGCGCTTCGTCGTCGGGTGGCGATGATTTTCTTGAGTCCACGCATCGCCAGAAATCTACTAACCCAAGCGCTGCTAAAGGTCGGTGCTGGCTATGACGCCATTAATGCGAGCGGCACTGCTCGCAGCTGGGCTGCCGTGGTGCCGTCGCGGAAGTTGGGAGTTCCCTTCGGTTCCCTTCTCATCTTGCCTCTCGCCGTAAAATTTCACGTCTGTGCCTGTATTATAAGTTCTTTCATTCCTTACCACCAGGCAATGCATTCAGCAGACCTGCATATCGGACATCGAGCCATTATCATCCCAACGCCGGCTATCCTGTACGCTCCAGAACAAAGACCTTCCAGAAATCATTTTTCCTTCACAAAGCGCAAGACTGGAACGACCTTCCCGCCCACATCGCCATGTCAACTAATTTTGCCCAATTTAAAAATGCCGTAAAGAGCCATTTTTCATCCCTCTAAATGTGAACTACTGCTGTTTTTCTTTTTTATTGTTGCTGGTGCTGTTTTGGTTTTATTTAGTACGAATAAACGAAAACGAATAGTCTGTTGCACAATGAATTGTTCTAAACACACAGGAGAGGAGTTGTTTCGGCTATTTTTTTTTTTTTTCTCGGGGGCAGTTCCACGGTACTCTGCCATAGTAGATACGGTGTACTTCCAGTCCTTCACCATCTGTTCTTAACAAAGGTTCGTTAGACCAATTTCGTTTATCGGACGGCTGCAACAGCTATTCCGTGGTAGGGTGGGTGCATTATTGCCCTAAGTCGCTTACATTTGCTCCTAACACATACTGACGTCATTTCCGCGACGGAAGTGAATTGTTGGTGAAACCCAGTGAATTGTTGGTGAAACCCGCAATAATACACTTCTTTCATAAATAGAGAAATTAAGGACAGTTAAATGCTGCGAAAACCACGGCAATGTCGAAGCTGTACCTTTATTAATAGCCACGCTAGCAGGCGTCGTGACCTTTGACATTTTCTCTGCCCTCTTTTTTTTAATGTATTCGCGCTTCCGCAGTCACGACAACCTTATGGCCAGGGTCACTGCGGGGTCGTGGGTCCACCGACGGCACTCGCGGCGACTGCACGCGGAAATAAGCCAGTGCCAATTCTCCCAATTATTTCGTAGTCCGTGCCAGGTATAGAGTGTTTTGTTGGAAGAAGAGCGGGCGCTTTCCAGATGTATTTTCAAGCCAAATGTCAAGTTCCCTGCTCCATGTAGTGCAATTACGTTCGGCAGACGTGTTCGGGAGAGAGCCTCCACGATTGGTCGGCGGTGTTTCTTGCAATGTTCAAAAAATGTTGCAGAGCTGCCTTTAGGAGCAATTATAGCGTAAGACATGTTTTCTAAATACTGGTCTTAGTAGTAAGCATAAAATAAGTAACGGCAAGAAGATGAAGTATTGCGTTCGGCGAGTCCATGTTCAAATTTTCTCGTTTCAACAATGCTTGCGAATGCCTTGGGCAAACGAGCACGATGCACACACATCATGTACTCATCGCAAATGGCAGCGTCTTCAAATATGTGTCGAAGGGCCTTCATTGCTTTGTGACGGATTTTTGAAGGCTGTGGGCCCAATACTTCGACAAGTGACTGCAAATTTCTGCCAATATCCTTCACTGTGTACTCCACACAAGTTTTTTGGCGATCGAAGAGAAGTTTAAATGTGCACGCTAACCAAAGGGGAAGCATCGCACCGCCTCTAAAAGGGGTAAGAGTTTGTTGCGAAAGAGAAAATGTGAAACAGAGGGACGTTTCGTCTGACGCCATTCTCTGCTTGAGTGTGTGAGACAGAGAACAATGCGTCTATCAAGGACTCCAAAGACTCTCTCAGCGAAGATCACGCGTCGCGTCCAGATATGAAACCAAACCACCGCACACTGTCGACGTCACACTTGCTTATCACACTGGGAGCGCAAAAAAAAAAAGATGAAAACAATGAAAAACCCTGCCCCACCAATATGCGGCTATTCCTTATGTCAACCAACTTAATCGTGCCCCCACATTTTAAGAGCGGAGCTCTAATTTCAAGCTAGCCGTCCGTCGTTATCCGCGAGCATAAAACTATCACCGTCAGGAAATAAGTGCGCACGCAGCTTTCCTATAGCATTGCGTAGGAATGTACAGTATAGTACACAAAGGGGTGGGAAAGGAAAATTAGGGTGAGGAGGATGAGACGAGGGTGAGGAGGGAAAGAAGGACGTTGAAGCCGGACATTGCCCGCCAAGCCAATTTGAACCTAGACAAGTAACCGAAACCACGTAACAAAACGTCACAGCTAGTCACGTGACACGTTCCCGCCAATACCATATGACAGACAGTCAAGAAGCACTTGTTTTTGGGCTAGTTGGTGACAGTCAGCTTGTCGCCTCGCCAGAGCGGTGTAGTGGCTATGGCACTCGGCTGTTGATGCGAAGGTCACAGGATCGAATCTCGGCTGCGGCGGCAGCATTTCGATGGAGGCGAAATGTTGAGTACACGTGGGCTTACTGCGCGCTGTCAGTGCTCGTTAAAGAGGCCTGTGTGGTGGAAATTTCCAGAGCCCTCCGTCATGATGTAATCATGTCGTAGTTATGGTACGGAAAAGCCCCACAAGTCGATCTGAATGATAATTGACGTTGTAGAAGGCGGAAGAAGGTGAGTCGGCCACAAGGTCCACTAGTGCAGGCTCTCCACATTCATTTTCTAATATCGCTTAATTCACGTGGTGCCCCGCAGACTCTTCTTAACAGCAAAGCTGTTCTAGCTCGAGGTACCATGTATGTCATGACCTGAAAACTCGGCATATCGCGTACGTGCCACAGAGTATTGAAACAAAGCCTCAGTGCCCGGTGTCGTTAAATTGAAGCAATTATTCGCACCTAGCTGACATTTCGCGCAACCAGATCAGAAGGCTGTGACTGCAACATAGCCTGCGATTCCTTCGATTCCTTTATGATAACGTCGCTAGAACGCTAGCTAGGTTGGAGCGGGAATCGAACCCAGGCCGTCTGCGTGGCAGGCAGCTGTTCTACCAAGTGCTGTGCGGTGTTCAACATTGTGCATGCTCGAATCGTCAGTGAATGTTTCTCCTGCAGACAAGCGACCTATATAATGCAGGAACAACGGCACCTCGTACGTTGGACAAGAATAGCTGGGCGAACAGCGAAAATCTTTGTGCACTTCTGCGGGGAAAACCCAAATCCGCCTAATTCCACTCTAATCCGTCCTAGTCCCTTAATGCACCTTAACCAAGAAAAATTTTAGGTTCGACTCCAGTCATGGTCTTGAGTTGGTGTACTAGAAGGTGGTGCATTGGAGTCCCATAGGGTATAAAGCCATCTGCAACAGTGATGAATGATTTATTAAAGTTTGGTAATCATTTATCATTTCTTACAGCCTGCTGGCATGCATTTGTCGGTTCCTTGGGAAACAATATTTACGGTGAATTTTGCATCGCATCGTTCGAGTCGACGCCGCTCGAGACCTTCCAATGGCATCTACGAAGCTCGCGCGTTCACAAATACATTTTTACTTATTTCCAGCAACTATTTTGCCCAAGCGCTCACAATTCAAAGAAAAGCGAGCGCACGGCACGCGCGGGCTTTCGGTTAAAAAGCGTGCGCTGCGAAGCGCCCTCACACGGGCGCGGCGGGAGCAAGAGAATGGGTTAATTTTTGTCTTCCATCCGCCAATAGCAGCGATGTGTGCTCTATGACGAAACAGAACACATACGAGGAGCGTGAGGAGAAGCCTCTTTTTGAGTTGAGGGCTCCTAAGGAAGTGCAAGCTTTGTGCTCCTCTTGTGGGCGCTACGTTTCTAGGATGACAACAGCATTTGGCTGGGGTATTCGTTAAAGCGTACGCTAGCCGTAGAATGTGTTTCTTCAACAAACCCTGGGGGTTCAGGACCCCTCAGGACCCAACACTGGCCTGCGATACTGTTAATTTCTGGGGTTTTACGGCCCGATTCCGCGGTATGGTTACAACGGGCCGGAAGCTGTCGATCTCTCAATCGTGAAACTAAATCATATTTGAACAAAGAAATATATTTACATGTTAGATCGTACGCAGGCACTAAAACTGAGCCTGCACGTAAGAGAGCGCTCGCTTAGATGAAACAAAAAAGAAAGGACACGTATTAAAGGGGCCCTACCACACTTTTTTGAACAAAGTCAGAAAACGATGCCGGTCAGTCGTGGAGGAGCCTGTGGACATGTGCGCCAAATTTTGTTGCACTGCAGGCACCACAGAATCCGCTATTAGGTTTCAGACACAGCTGGAAAGCGCCATCTGCTCCTTCAACGAATCAGTTCACACGAGGAACTGACTAAGCCGCTTTGGGGCAGAAATAGCATTGACCGCTATCATTTTATTTGTTCATTTTGAATTCAACAGTATTCATTTTGAATTCAAAGATATTCTGGAACATCGTCAGAGCCATATCAGCACCAAACTATTTAAGGAATGGAGGCATTTACAGCTTCAAGGAATGTTGCACGCTGAACGAACGACCCAGAAAAACATGGCTATATTATGCGGGTTTATTTCCAAGACGACAATATGATAATAGGCAAGCCGTGACTGAGGAGCCGGGTTTAATTTCAACCACAAGGGTTTCCTTACGATGCGTCTAAATCTATGCACACTGAAGTTTTTAATCCACGGGCCTCAATCGAATCTTCCCGCATCTCTTATTCGCCATTACGTTTTGCGAGCGCTGTAGATTTATGTAACCACACGGGAAAATACCTACCCGTGTCTCCGTAGAAGGTCCAGCGGGCACACACGCCGTCTAGCTTGCTGCAGTTGTTGCAGTGTGCCACTAGCTGCGCTCTGGTGGGCATCTCGGCAAACGTTTCCATGCCCAGCAGAGGCGGCTTGAACGGGTTGTCGATAGCCTTCTCCGAGTCCGCGTACGCAGTCTTCCAGTGTTTGACGAACTCCTTGCTACGATTCGCGTCCACCAGTTGCTCGGCCAGCCAACTGCACTGGAAGCAGCTCACGTTGCGGTATCCCCGGCTGCTAGGCCGACGATCCTGTTGGCCCTTCTCGGCTGAACACGACACTGCAACACGGGTTGCGGCCAGGGTTAGGCTGAAACAGGAGCTGGGATCGTCTTGCCGAGCAGGGTGCTCATATTTATGTTAACAAGCCTCCAAAACTGCAATGCTCAGATTTATATGAACTCCAAATGTTCACATTCATGTGTTCGCATCATTCAAGACACGAGATGATTTCGCTTTCTCCGTGAACTCCTTTACGTTCACGGGTACACTCGTACTGGAGCAGTTGGCGGCATTAGTAGAGCGGGTAATTAATGACATCTTGCAGCTTTTGCTCCAACTACACTACATTAGATTTTTTTCAGTCGCCTCAGTGTTCTCGTAGAAAGAAAATAACAGAAGTATTGAGGCGTAATTATTACCTCATTGTGTGTTCATAGACCAGTAAAGTAAAACGTGTAGGTCGCAGTCATATTATTTTTTTTTTCTTACCACCACCACCACCACCCGGTTAGGATCTGCAGCAACAGGTGGCACTACGAGCGATGACGATCACGTGCACTTTTCCGGTAACTCCGCTGTCCATAAACGGAAAGTATTCCACGGACAAGGTAAATGCTCTATCTGTGTATTCTTATTTTACGTAGACCTATGCACGTCTTCACATTTTATATGAAACTGACACTTCGTTACCTTTCTTATACGACAACTTAAATCACTCGCACCAAGCAAACGTAATGGTGCACGCGGTGAGTTTTATTTAGTTATACCAATTTATATGTGTTGTAGTTCAGATCTAAGGTAGCGCTTGGGTGACATTAGCGTCCCGCTGCCGAGGACGAAGTTTTCGGTCCAATTCGGAGTTGTGATGTCACGACTGTGACGGCGCGCACGTTAAAGAAGGCCTCATGGTCCTGCACTACTGCCCTGTGACGCCCACTGCTGACCGCCGTTTTGTGTCAGCAGCTGGAGCTGTACAATCGCTTGAAGCTTAGCAGTGAAATCTCCTTTTCGCCCTCTCTTTTTGCGATAGCAATTATGCGGACACTTGCACCGATTTCTCGCCGTCGGCGTCGCCTGCCGATGAAAATGGACAGCGCAATAGAATGAAGGCAAAGTGCGCGACTCAAAAACAGGCGTTTCGGCCCCGGCTCACGGCAAAGCCTTAATGAGGCGATTCCAAGCAGGTTCAGCTAACCTGAGATAGAAGTCCTGACTGTTACACGCGTCTCAACTGGACAAACGGCTAAGTTTAGGTGACCAGCCTGTCGTAGGCGTCACCCAGCAGCGCCCCAAGCAGCAAGAAAGCGAGGCGCACGACAGAGGGGAGCCCCGGGGCGCCGCCTATATAGCGGGAACGGTTAGCGGCAGGCGTTGCTCTGCCGGCGATTACGTACCTTTAGCATGTATCAATAAACAGTACCCTAGACACCATGGCTACACGATTACTACACAGCCTACACAAAGCCAAACTAAAAACTTCTATAACAGATACTCGTTGATCTACTTCTACGCCATGCTGACCAAGCGACTAACTGAAATGCATGGCAATCCACTGCGCTTATACATGTACACCCGTTTCCCTAGATCCGTTGCTTGGGGCGTGGTTACTCGCAACGTTTTCATTTGTCGCTCCACACTAAAATATATCTACCACACCCCTTCCATAGTTGAGAGGGGAGAAAAAGAAAGCTACGAGACTCGCTGACGCCAGCTTAGGTCAGCGTGGCTGCCTTTATCTTCTGACTGGCAGCCACGACGGGCAGGCGCGATGGCCTGCTGCACTAATTGTGCACTACGGTGCTCGCCGAAGCCCCCTCACGGCACTCTCGTTCCTACAGGGAGGTGTATGGACAATGCCGCGAAAAGCATTCAGACCGCTGGGCTTTTCGATGATGACCCTCCCCGAGTCGCTTTGTTGCCGGTAAGAACCGGACCGTCCCCAACTTTCCAAGCCATGGACAAGTCTTCTCCTTGATGAATTGGACGATCGGTTGAACAGTGTTTTGCGACGTCGAGAAAATCTCATTCAGTGAGAGTTTTGAATTATGCAAGCAGATTTCGTAAAAGTGTCATTGAACCTTTTCGTCACCATTTTCCCAACGTACGGACTTCATAGTCTCATTCAGTCGGAAGAATGAGATACGTTGCCAATGACGTCGCGACAACGTAGACGCTGTGAAAACAGATTGCTGCATTAATGAGCTCGTTTCCTGTGTGTTTGTGTGTGTGTGTGTGTGTGTGTGTGTGTGTGTGTTTCAAGAGCACGCTGTAATCGTACAGCGACTAACTGGTACATCAACAGCAGCGTGTACTCGCATGTCGAAAACAGCGCGCGATAGGCATCACAAACTCTTTATCTTTCATTTTTATTATTTTCATTCCGCTTCGCACATTCCTTGGAGTAAACTGCCCTCCAAGGTACATCACAAAAGTGCAATCTCCGTGCAGCATTTAGTTAACTAGCACAGTGTAACGTGTACGGATTAGTTACTTTTTCCCCCTTTTTTTTCACTTGTGGTGTTGTAATGCCGCTGAACCTAAACTGGAAAGCTTCGCGGAGTGATCAGAATTCGTCGAACAAGAAACGAAGCTGAAGCCATCGTTCCCGACAACTGCGGACTTTATCGACGTCAGAGCGCAATGTCAGACAAGTTCACCCGGTCGAAACTCCTGGCACGAGCAATTGTGCAATGGCGTGACGCGAGCTTGTCCGACCTGACACATTGGATCATTTCAAACCTCCATCTTCACCTTAGCCGTTCTCCTGTTTAGAAAGTGTATAGCCAGCAGTGGGTCACAAGGAGATTTCTGTTTGCCACGATGTACATACATTTAATTTTTTTTTCCATTTTTGAAATGCGAATATAATCCTTTTCCATTGGAAAAATGCGAATATAATCCTTATCCACAAGAAAGGTGACATAAAGAAGTTAAAGAATTATAGACCAATTAGCCTACTCCCAGTAATATACAAGCTATTTACAAAAGTAATTTCTACGAGGATAAGAGAAACACTCAACTTTAATTAACCGAGAGAACAAGCTGGTTTTAGGAAAGGTTACTCGACAATGGACCACAGCCACGCTATCAACCTAGTAATTGAGAAGTACGCGGAATATAACCAACCTCTTTATATGGCGTTTATCGACTACGAAAAAGCATTTGACTCGATAGAAATACAAGCAGTTCTAGAAGCTCTACGTAGACAAGGGGTACCTGACATATACGTGAAAACCATGAACAACATATACAAAGATTGCACAGCCACACTACTCCTACATGAGAGAAGCAGAGAAATCCCGATCGGGAGAGGTGTGAGACAGGGAGATACGATATCCCGGATGCTATTCACTGCATGTTTAGAGGAAATCTTTAAACGTCTAGACTGGGAAGACAAGGGAATTCGAATAGACGGAGAATATCTCAGCGATTTAAGATTCGCAGACGACATTGTGCTCTTTAGCAACGATGGAGACGAATTACAAAACATGATTGATGACTTAGACAGGGAAAGTATTAAAATTGGATTAAGAATGAATAAACAAAAGACCAAAGTTATGCTCAATAGCCTAGCTAAGGAACAGGAATTTAAAATCAACAATGAACCCTTACAGTGTGTAAACGAATACGTATACCTGGGACAGTTAATAACAGGAACTCCTAACCATGAAAAAGAAATTCTCCGTAGAATAAGGTTGGGCTGGAGCGCATTCGGAAGGCATTACGAAATCATGACTGGAAACTTACCGCTCTCACTAAAACGAAAAGTATTCAATCACTGCATTCTCCCAGTACTAACGTACGGCGCAGAAACGTGGAGGATAACGAAAAAACTAGAGATAAAACTAAGGAGCACGCAACATGCAATGGAAAGAAAAATGTTGGGGGTAACGCTAATAGATAAAAAACGAGCGGTATGGATCAGAACAGACAGGAATAGCCGATATTATTATATCAATTAAACGAAAGAAGTGGACCTGGGCAGGACATGTCATGAGGAGGAAAGATAACAGATGGACAGTAAGAGCAACGGAATGGATACCAAGAGAGGGAAAACGTAACAGAGGCAGGCAAAAGGTTAGATGGAGCGATGAAATTAAAAAGTTTGCAGGCATAAAGTGGAACCAACTCGCTCAGGATAGGGTGGATTGGAAATCTTTGGGAGAGGCCTTCGTCCTGCAGTGGACGTAAACAGGCTGATGATGATGATGATGATGATGATGATACATTTTATATTCACAATGCGCCTTTTCACTCCGTGTACCCTATTTGCTTATCCTATTCAACCAGCCATCCTTCGTAACGTCTTTGGGCCCTCATAGTACTAAATGATCAAGTAATTAGTTAACGGTACAGAAGAACGAGTGATTTGAAACAGTGAGGTCATAGACGGCGTAGTGTACAATACGAAGACTTTTTTTTCTTCCAGTTCTACTTGTGACGACGAAGTTTATAAGCGACAAACACTTCTGACACAGGACCTGCCCAGTTCGAAACTACTTCCCTCTTACCTGCATTAGCACCGACTGCGACATATGAGTATACCGCGTCTATCGTGTTTATAAACACGCTTATGCACAGCCTACTTATGGAGCGCTCAACCAACAACACTAGATAAAGAAATACACTCACTAAAACAGCGCAGAAGCGGCAGCAGCAAGACGAAAAGCAGACTGGCAGCTCTGAGTCGCAGCATTGTGTTGAGCATCGCCTATACTTGGCGACGACTTCTGTGGAGTACACATCTCAGCAATGTGAACCCACTTCTAGCGCGATAACATTGGCAACGTATCTCCGCAACGATAAGGACGTGTCCGTGTAAAAGCAAAACGCCTTGCTTCAGACAAGGCCCGCAGCACCTGAGTATTCCTGGTAAGATTGCCATTCCGCTATCGCTCCCACGAAACGGAAACCTGCATAATGGCAGTGCACGTGATCCAGTTTTAACCCAGTTTTGATGTGATGGCGATATTTCAGGTTCGACGGCGTGACCGCTTGCCATCCTGTAAGCACTGCAACTTAATTGAACAGAAGAGCACTGGCGTTACCATCGCAAACGGACACCGACACCACTCGCTATGGTCTTCGATGTGAAGCAGTTGAAGCACTTCGGAGGCGCGCACTTGAAAGTAAATGTTCCGTAAATAGGTTCCCTTTTAGATGCGAAGCCGCTTATGGTCGGGGGCTATGTCACTCCCTCCCTCCATCCGTCCATCCGCCGTGTGGCGTCCGCACCCGCACTGCGCTAAGGTAGCGACACTCATTGTTCTCTGCGCCGTCCTCCTCGCCCTCGCACGTACTCCTTTTCTCCGTCATCCGCGTCTGTGATTGATGCATTCCTTGCACGCGACGTTGTTAGTGGTTGGTGGTGACATTTATTTTTGTGCAAAAATGTTCAAAGCTAGTGCGCATGCGCCTATAGTCCCGGTCGGATTGTGGCCGTGACGAAAGACGAAATCCGAGCCAAGATATACGCTGTAGAAGAGAAGCGTTCCAGTTGGCGCCATATCGGCCAAGCTTGCTACTCGGTGCATGTTGATCGCTGCCCGCTAGTTCTTTAACAATGCCAGGTTGCTGTGCTGTCGGCTGCAGTCGCAAAACGGGATGGTTATGCTCTCTTCAACATACCTCGTGGTGTTCGAAATGGAGCACGCCGTGAAGCGTGGCTATGAAACATTTCACGCGTCCGTTCAATGCCGTCGACAGCTGAGTTATCGGCGTTTGTTGAAAGCAACACGCGTCTAACGCGCGTCTATTGCGAGCCCGTTGTTACAAATATTAGTATGTACGTACGGTTGACTAGAGCTGCAGTGCTTAATGAACGCACTTTCAGGAACATCCTGGCATCACGATTGCGAAAATGGTCGTATTTTTGCAGAAAAACTTTCGTCGCAGTGCTCCCAGTCAAGCGTTCGTTCCCGTCTGGCCCAGACTACGACATATGCGAGACGCCATGGCTAGCGGTGTAAAATATAGCAATTGCACAACGTTGCCGGTTGGGCAACACATCATGCTTCTCCTTATGGTGTACCGTTTATGTTCAACTAAGTAACCGCTTATTCTACGTCTCATTTCCTTCTATTAAAGTATAATTGCTTCCATTCTTCATAATAACTCAAACGAAACATTGCCTTTTTTATGTGCGCTTTGAACTTCCTAGGGGGCGCTCCAGGCAAATAAGCGAGGAGGAAAAGGGCGTGTGTCGCTACCTTGTGCGCAACCTCATCCCCTTCCTCTCCTTGTCTCATCTCCTCACGGCTTTCCTCCTTTCTTCTCCGATCGGCGCGCGTTGAGGCAACGCCACCTAGACAAACTTCGTCTAGGTGGCGTTGGTTGAGGTGTCCTCTCCGGAGAGACAGTTATCGTGCACTCGCCTCCCCTTTTCCACCTTTCTACAACAATAAACAATCTCTCCTTGACTATTGCTTTGGTCGGTGATGGTTGAACAGTGGTGGCAGCGGATGAGGTGAACAGTGGTGGCAGCGGATGCTGCACAGTGAAGTGCTGACAGACCAACTCAGGGCTGTCCAGAGGGCCCGTGTGGTGGCAGACGAGTTCGGCCTCTCTGTCCCGACGTGGGAGCGGCCCGCATCAGTCCCCCCAGACTGATCCCTCAGGACCTAATAAAGCTTTTCATACCATACCATATATGGCAACGCTCTTTCTTCGGTGAACGCTTTACCAGCTCGCAAGGAACAAGAACGCGCCCTCGCCCGCGAGACACAACGCTAACGCAGGCAGCGTCTGTTAGCGTCAAACCGATGCAAACGCGGTGTGCACTTCCCGTGCTGCTTCGCATCGCCTCATGATCCCCTTTAGCAGGAGATTGAGTACTTTTTTTTTTGGCAATGCCGGTGAAGCGGGTTTTCTGCAGCAGGGCGTTCACGGCACAGCCGTTTTATTTTGCGGCGTCCGTAGGAGAGCGCAGGCAGAAAGTGGGGATTTTAGTGGAGTCATTGGTGTCATCCGCTGTGTGTCGGAAGAAGCTTAAGTAAAAAAAAAAACTGTGGTTGATCCCCCTCTCATAGGAATCGGTATAACGCGAAAGTGAAACCTGTCTTCGTGAGGTTGTGGAATGCATAAGCGGCAATCTGGCGAATCGAGGGGCAAGAGATGGCTTTAGTACTGTGAATATGTAAACACGTTATATGTAGACATCAGCGTCAACTCGACACGGCACAGAGATCCTCAACAATTGCGCGCGCGAAGCTCTCGAAAGACTCACATTGCTCCGGAAACACTAAAATGCACGCGCCAGAGCTCTGCACAAACCTGCCATAAACAGGTTTGGGGTTCTTGAACGTTCTTGAACTGGAGTTCTTGAACGTGCACTGGCACCGCGCAGTACACGGCCCTCTGGCATTTTCGCCTCCATCGAAAATGTGATCACCACGGCCGGGATCGAACCCGCGTTTTTTGGTTGGTAGCCGAGCACGATATCCATTACACCACCACGGTGGATCTATATGTCCTAACGAGCAAACGTTTTTCTCTTCCTCCTTGGCCGCGATGCTCTAAAAACCAACGTTACTAGTATTAAACTTGGCCGAAATCTGGACAAGCCGACGGCCAAATTGGCGGAGGTTAGCAGATTGTCGCCCCATCTGGGAGCCGTAACTGAAAACGCTACACTCACTGGATCTCGGAGGCGATGTTTATTGCATGAAAGTGGCGGCCACAAACGTTGGAGCACCGTACAGTTGCTATTGGCTCTCTTATCACGCGGCTAAAGAGGGGCAGAAGAAAGCAGCGAGAGACAGAGACGCCTTACATTGCAATTCGCCTGCACTCGGAATCGTCGACTATGCCCATCCGCTTTTTCGCTTGCAGACGACACGCTCTGCATTAAAGGCCTTCTGCTGCTGTGTTGACACATCGATGCTGTAGTCGTGTGAACTGAATTCCACTGGTGCGCGCTTTGTGCTGGATTCCCAATGACACATCGACATTTAAAGACGAAAAATAATTGTTTATTCACCGAAAATCATCCGCTGTTCGAATAACTTTCTTGTTCTTTCACCAGCGGCCTCGACAGCCGAACAGACGATTCCTTGCTTCTTTCGTGAGAGCAGTTAGCACGGAGAAAACGCTTCGTGAACCCTCAGTGTTCGTGCAGAAGCAGAAGCGACGGCACAAGGTCAGTGAATTTCCTTGCTCTGCAGAAGACGCCAGTGCCGCCAGAACCACGGTGAAATTGACGGATGTTCTGTGTGAATCCATAAGGTTTGCTTCATTGACGCGGCGGAGCTTTCTGTGCTCCGTAACACAAAACGCACTAACCTGCCATTTAGTAGTCAGTTTCTGTGTCGACAGATGGCGCGACAATCTGCTAACCTCCGCCGTTTTGGCACTCGGCGTGTCCGGATTTTGATACATGGGGCCTATGGGGAGTTTGGTAACTGGTATGATCAAAGAACTCTGGTCACCGCAGCCGCGACCTCGGTACAGAGGTCGTGCTACGGATCACCTCGGAATATGGTGTGAAAACTCTGTACATCATTTAAAAACGTGAACAGTGATTGAAGTTTAAAAAGCGGATCCCTACCGATGAGCATCACAGGGTGTAGTGGGAGCTGCTGTCGGTAGGGTAGTAAAAAGTGCTTTTTTCTTAGAGCATCTAACTCATTGCACTGGACGAGGATGTGGAGAACCGTAAGTGGTTCTCCACGTCTCTCAAATAATGGCGGATCACCACCAGACAAAAGGTGTGAATGTGTTGAGTGAGTGTGTCCTATTTGTAGCCTGGTAAGTGTGACTTGTGTGTAGCGTGATCGGGATATCCCGGCCGCGGCGGTCGCATTTTCGATGGAGGCGAAAATGCCAGAGGCCCGTGTACTGTGCGTTGTCAGTGCACGTTAAAGAACCCCAGGTGGTCTAAATTTCCGGAGCCCTCCACTACGGCCTTTCTCTCCTCTCTATCTCTTTCACTCCCTTACCCCTACCCCCACGGACGCTTAGCCGTGCTCCCTACATGGGCTGCAGAAATTAGCGTCCTTTCCTAACCGAACCTCAATCAATCAATCAATACTGTTGGCCAGTTTTCAAGTCTCGGTTTGATAACATGCAATTTGTTATCCGTTTGCCTATCCCATAGGCGCTGCCAGCACGCCCTGAGCTCCCGTCGTAGGAAAGGTTTCATGTCAAGTGCAGGGACGGCCATGGATGTATTGGCGGGTGCGTGGTCGTGCGCAGACCCGGCCAGCTGGTCCGCCACCACATTTCCAGCGATCTCGCGGTGCCCTGGCACCCAGCACACCACAACCAGTCGTTTTAAGGCGTAGATCGTGCATAAAAGAGAGTAAAGTGATACAAGGACAGCATTTTTATGTTTTTTCAGAGTTTTCAAAGCTGTAACGACGCTCAGTGAATCTGTGTATACAACCGCGCGTTGCAGTTCTAATTCCTTGATATGCTTGACGGCTACAGATATCGCATGGGCTTCTGCGGTGAAGATGCTTGTTTGCGGGTGCAGAATACTGGATTTTGAAAAAGATGGGCCAACAGCTGCATAGGACACACCAGTATGACACTTTGACGCATCTGTAAAGAATTCTGGGCAAGTGTATTTATGTTGAAGTTCGAGGAAGTGTGTGCGGATGTGTGCAGTAGGTGCGTGTTTAGTAACTTCCACGAAGGATACGTCGCAGTCAATAACCTGCCACTGCCATGGCGGCGGATATGCTGCGGGAGCCATCAAACGGTGTTCTAGAAGTGGCACGCCTGTTTCCTCAGCGAGGCTCCTCACACGGAGTGAGTAGGGCTGTCTCAGCGAAGGACGATTGTTAAACAAGGCAGCATTGGACAAATCATTAATTGTGGAGTGAGTGGGATGTTCCTCGTCTGCGTTAACCTTGTGATAGTATGTAAAGGACATGTAACATCTCTGCAGATGGAGCGACCATTCATTTGATTCTACGTACATGCTTTCTACGGGGCTAGTTCGAAAGGCACCCGCAGAAAGGCGAATGCCTAGATGGTGGACAGAGTCGAGCATCTTTAAGGCTGATGGTGTCGCAGACTGATAGGTTATGGCACCGTAATCTAGGCGCGTGCGTACGAGGCTTCTATAGAAATCCATCAGGCATTTCCTGTCACTACCCCACGTAGTGCGTGACAACACTTTCAGAATATTCATTGTCTTTAAGCACCTGTTCTTTAAATACTTTATATATGGTATGAAGGTTAGTTTTGCGTCCAATATTAGGCCCAGAAACTTATGCTCAGACTTTACAGACAGACGTTGACCATGCAGGTCAATCTCGGGATCGAGATGCACGCCCCTCTCCCGGCAGAACAAGATGCAGGTGCTCTTTTGCGCGTTCAGTTTAAAACCATTCTCATCTGCCCAATGAGAGATCTTGTTCAAACCTAATTTAACCTGACGTTCACACGTTGAGAGGTTACACGACTTAAAACCGACCTGTACATCATCAACATATGTGCAGTAAAACATATTTCGTGGGATAGCGAGGCGCAAGGAGTTCATTTTGACTATAAAAAGTGTACAACTCAATACACCTCCTTGCGGCACTCCTATTTCTTGGACAAATGTGCGGGACAACACAGTGCCTACTCGAACACGGAATGTCCGATTGGACAGGTAGCTTTCAATTATTGCGAACATTCTGCCCTGCACACCTAAGTGTGACAGGTCTCGGAGTATGCCAAAGCGCCACGTTGTGTCATAGGCCTTCTCCATATCGAGGAACACAGAAAGAAAAAATTGTTTATGAATGAAAGCATCACGAATTTGTGCCTCGATACGGACAAGGTGGTCAGTAGTGGTTTTAGCCTCTCGAAACCCGCACTGGTATGGGTCAAGTAGGCTATTTGTTTCAAGGAAGTGCATCAGTCGCCTGTTTATCATTTTCTCAAAGACCTTGCAAAGGCAACTCGTCAATGCTATGGGCCTGTAACTTGATGCTGAAGATGGGTCCTTACCATGTTTAAGGATCGGAATAACGATGGCGTCTTTCCAGGCGGAGGGAATCTCACCAGAGAACCAAACGGCATTATACAAGGAGAGGAGGGTTTTTTGGGTTTCAGGGGGCAGACGTTTCAGCATTTCGTATACTATTCGGTCGGAGCCTGGGGCGGTTTTGTTACAGCAGTTTAGCGATGCTTGTAGCTCTGCTAAGATGAAAGGTTCATTGTATGCGTCATTGCTTGCGACTTTGCGTTCTATTTTTTGTTTTTCTATTCTTGCTTTGTAACGTTGGAACGCTGGACTGTACTGGGATGAGCTGGAGACCTGTTCGAAGTGGGCACCGAGGGAGTTCGCTTGGTCTTCCAAACCGTTGCATTGTGTGTTTACTAGAGGAAGAGGATGTGCTTCTCGTCCTACTACCCTACTGACCATGCTCCAGACTATTGCCTCATGTGTATACGAGTTGATGCCAGATAGAAACTTCTGCCAGCTCTCCCTTCTGGCCTGTCGACGCGTTCTCCTACCTTGAGACTTGATGTTTCTAAAATTGACAAGGTTCTCGGTGGTCGGTGAGTCTCGAAGACGCCTCCATGCTTTGTTTTGTTGTTTGCGCGCATTGAGACACTCACTGTTCCACCAGGGAACGCGCCGTTTTCTGGGCAGTCCAGATGTTTGCGGAATGCACTTAGCTGCAGCTTCAATAAGAAAAGCAGTAAAGTACTCTACAGATGCATCTATGCTAGAACCGCATATGTCAGTCCAACTCAAGCTAGCAATCTTATAAAACTGGTCCCAATCGGCCTTTTCTATCAGCCATTTGGGAACGTGTGCAGGATATTCAGATGATGTTATTGTGCTCACAATTAAAGGAAAATGGTCACTCCCATAAGGATTATTTATGACTTTCCATGTGAGTATAGGTAGGAGCGATGGAGAGACAATGCTGAGGTCTATCGATGAGTAGGTATTATTAGTCAGGCTATAGTATGTTGGCTCTTTCCGATTGAGGAGACACGCACCAGAAGAGAAAAGGAACTGTTCAACAAGGCGGCCTCGCGCATCACAGCGAGAGTCACCCCATAGGCCACTATGTGCATTAAAGTCCCCTAGGACGAGATACGGTTCTGGAAGTTCATCGATTAGTGATTGAAATTCGTGTTTGTTCAGTTGATGGTGTGGAGGTATGTAAATACTGCAAATTGTTACCAGTTTGTTTAAGATGACAGCTCGGACAGCTACTGCCTCCAGGAATGTCTGAAGGGGTAAATGTTGACAGGCTGTTCCTTGATTAACTATTATGGCAACACCACCGGATGATGCGACCGCATCATCTCGGTCCTTTCGAAAAATAATCTAATTGCATAGAAAGTTTGTGTGTTTCTTGCACACACAGCACTTTTGGTGTATGCTTGTGTAAGAGTTCTTGGATATCGTCGAGGTTTCTCAGCAGTCCTCTGACGTTCCACTGTATTATATGGGTCATCTTAAAGTTGTGTGGTGCTGTGTGTACAAAAATTGTTACCTTAGGTTACAGGGCCTTTTGGCGGCCCCGTAATTCGACGTTTTTCTTTTTGGGCGCGCTCCAAAGAGTTGCGCCTATCCTTCGGCGTCTGAGGCGCCGGAGGAGTGGGACTTGTATCCATCACCTCTTGCGAGGTGGGGGATGGTGCCTGATGAGCAGGCACGTTCACAGCAGTTTCGGACCTAACTGCGGGTGCAGTGGTCCGGGGTCCGGCAGACTCTGAAGTCTGCTGAACCTGTTTGGCAGGAGGCGGAGCAGCACAGGCTACTCCAGCCTTGGGCGCAGATGGCGCGACCGCGGTCACACTGCGTGTGACACTCGCGGGCGCGGAAATATGTGGCGCGGCGCCCTGGCGCGTCACATCTGCAAAGGGAGGAGTGTGCTGGTTGTGGAGGGAGAAGCGCTGGCGCGCCTCTTGAAAAGACAGATTGAATTTTACTTTAAGCTCAAGGATTTGTTTTTCCTTTTTCCAGGATGGGCACGATCGCGAGTAGGCGGGATGGTCTCCTTCGCAATTGGCACAGCGGGCTGCAGCAGTACAATTGTCCGATGAGTGTTCGTTGGAGCTACATTTTGCGCAAGTAGCGCGCCCTCTGCAGCTTTGCGACCCATGTCCAAAGCGCTGACATTTGAAACACCTACGTGGATTTGGTATGTAAGGCCTGACACGGAGCTTGCAGTAGCCGGTTTCAATGGAATCGGGTAAGTCACTGGTACCAAAGGTGATAATTATATGTTTCGTTGGTGTTTCTTTGTTGTCTCGGCGTATCACTATTCTTTGGACCTTCACTACATTCTGGTCTTGCCAGCCTTCCAATAATTCACTCTCTGATAATTCCAGAAGGTCGTCATCAGAGACGACACCGCGGACTGTGTTCATGGATCTGTGTGGGCCTACGGAAACTGGGACATCCCCAAACGCTACCAGTTTAGATAAGTTCTCGTATTGGAGCTTGTCGCGAACCTCCAAAAGGAGGTCGCCGCTTCCCAACTTGGTTACATGATACCCTGGGCCGATTGCTTCGGTGAGTGTTTTCGAGACAAGAAAAGGTGAGATTGCTCGGACTGTTTTGTTGTCTTTCTGGCTATGCACGACATGAAACTTGGGGAAGGACTCCTTTGGTTTTGAAAATAGGAACGGTTCTTCGGTGCGCCACCTTTTCGGGCGGCGATCAGGGAGGGGGGGGGGGGGGGGGAAAGTTGGCCATACAGATTGTGTAAAGTTCGGCGGCGATGGTGGCCACCCACCACCGAGCCCAACAAGGGGACGCTACAAGGTTTAATAGTAAACACTTGGAGACGTCAGCCATGCATCGCCGCTATAACCGAATATAACTACCCAAGGTTGGGCAACTACACAGGGTTAACCCTCGCCGCCAGGAAGTTTGGAAGTAGACAGAAGAGAGGAGAAGACAGGAAAGATGTAAAGTAGGAGAAAAAGGCAAAGGTGTGAGAGGAGAGAGACAGGAAAAGGCGACTGCCGATTTCCCCCGGGTGGGTCAGTCCGGGGGTGCCGTCTACGTGAAGCCGGGGCCAAAGGGGTGTGTTGCCTCTTCCGGGGGGCCTTAAAGGTCCACTCACCCGGCGTCGGCTCAACCCCCAGGATCCCCTTTTCCCCGGACACGGCTGAGCCACGCAAGGCTAGGCGTGGGAGGGGGTCGAAACCCCCCCGTTCGCTCGGGTCCGTGGTGTCGCCACACACCAAACGCCTGCACAAGCAGACGCCCCTTAGACGTGGTCCTTCAGTGGCTCCCTGCGCACGTAGGCATCGCGGGCAACGAGGCAGCAGATGACCTCGCCAAGCGCGCCCACAGCCCGGACACCCCGATGAGTGATTGCGCGATCTCTTACGATTCCGCGAGGATAAACTTTCGCAGAGAGCTCGCGCTAGGGTGCCTTGATGCCCGCGCGCGGCGCGCGCATCGAGGCACTCTTAAAGTCCCTCAATAAATTCAAAAGTACCGAAAAGCTTTCATGAAGCCGACGGCGCCCGCGATAGGCTGATCTGTGACACGTGACCACTCGCCGCCATGAAAGCTCCCGGGCCCCGGGAGGAGAGCGCTCGCTTCGCCAGTTCCCGAGTGTGATGGTAGCAGAGAACGCCTATACACGCGTTTTTGGTAGTCCAGTAACACACCACAAAAGCGCTGTGGTGTGTCAGGCGTGACTACCTTTTATCCGTGTTCTGGCAGCGCTTTTGTCCGTGTTCCGCGTGCGCTACCAACAGGCCCACATTGCTACCTTCATCGCCTGTTCCGCTATGCACGTTGTGCGGTGATTTCGTTCTGGAAGGTCCGATATGCCTTGTTGCTGTGCGTTTGGGTGCCGAAACCGAACGGAAGACGGCAAGAAGTTATTTTGCATCCCACGGGGCAAACAGAACCTTACCAGAAGAAAAGTGTGGTTGCACAGAATCGGACGGAAAGACTTCGAACCGTCAGCCAGTGCACGACTATGCGAGGTAAGTAACTCGACACAAAGGCGCAAGAAAAAGCATACGCGTGCATGTGCCGAGCTGCAATAGCATTGCATTCGTGCGCGCTGGTTTTGATGGCCCACATTTGTCGAGATTATTCATTTTAGTGCTTTATGAACCCGCTGACGTAGGTCATGCAGTACGAGCCTAGCATGCAAGTAAATAATGCGAGGGAAGCGCACTAACTCGCTGACAGATATTCGCATTGTGTTGCACGCGTTCAAAATTTCTCCGCCGCCGTGTTATGCCAGTTACTGCGGTTACGGTGCTCGGCTGCTGACCGGAAAGACGCAGTTCGATCCCGGCCTCGGCGGTCGCATTTTCGACGGCGGAGAAAATGCTAGGGGCTCGTGAACGGCGCGTATTCAGTGCACGTAATAGAATCCCAGGTAGTCGCGAAATTACCGGAGCAGACCACTACGGCGTGCCTCTCACTCATATCGTGGTTTTGGCACGTAAAACCCCAGCAATTATTATTATTATAGCGATAAAAATTCATAAATTCCGGCAGTGAGTTCTACTGTTAGACTTCTCTATCTCTGGGCGCGTTGTTAACTTCGCTTTACAACATGTTCAGAAAGTCGTTTCCAACTCTGCTACAGGACCATTTCACGGAAGACCAGTTTGAACCGATTATTCTCAAGAATACCGGTGAAAAGAAGCTAAGGCCATTTGCGACGCCAAGCATCTTTTTGCATCGACCAGTTGCAAAGCCACGCAAGCCACCCCCTAAAAGAACAAGAGTGGACAGTACTGGTACGTTCATGGTGTTCATTAGGACAAATGATCTTGAATGCTATTCACAGCGTTCAAGTCAAATTTGCTTATTGCAATGAAAACAATCCTTGAGTTACTGTTTGTCATTATGTTCATGTACCCTACCCAGATGACCCCAAAGTCAAGCAAAACACACAGGCCGATGTTGAACCCCAGCCAGTAGACACCGAGAATGGTAAGTTTCTCCCGTCTGTGAGCTCCTACCTTTCCATCAGCTGGTAAACTGCGTGCTTGTGCTCTTCATTCGTTCACATACAGACGAGATATGGTGTGCAGACAGCGCAGAGATATTTTATATCTTGTAATATAATTATGTGGCAAAATATCGTTCAAACTTACCTTCACGCCTAATAAAGCTGTGTCTACAGCTGATCCAAGCACACAGGTAGATATTTTCTGTGGCCCAAAGCATGTGTATTCCCCATGTGAGATACCAATGCCTCTCTACATTGCTGGTTGTCACCTTGCTTTGTGCTCCATGCAGATGTTTCTGATATGCAACCAGACCCACAGATTCCTGCCCCATTCCAGCCAGAAAGTACACAGGCTGGTGAGTTAAACAGTTTTGTTCGAATTTTGTTGTGTGCCATCATTCAATGACTCTTTTGCTCATAGCGACATACAGAAGCTGACACAACCTTTCTTTCAACGCAAGTTTTCATTCTACTAGGAGGTTGAGGCCGTTTGTTTTGTAAATAGCAATACTTTATACCCGTAACAGCACCGATTTGTGTACAACTCGTGCAAAGTGAGAGACAATGAACTGCATGAAGGGAACAAGGGAAAAGAAACATGCGGGAATGTTAGATATTTCTGTGCTTATCTAATGATTCTGTGTTGAGCTTCCCTGCTTTCATGCAGTTCATTTGCAGTCAGCAATGCATTCTTAACAATGCTATTTAAAACCGGTGGAGATATCACACTGATCCAGAATACACATACAGAGAACAGCAAACAGGCTGTTCTGTGGTTGCGCTTTCTGTATAGGCATGACATCTTCAATATGAAGCACCACCTAGCCCCTGCTCTTGCCTGTTTAACATTGACAACTGCTTTAGACCTAATTTCGGTGCACTATTGCAGGCCAGTTGATACAAGCAGCTCTACAGAAGAGGGTGGCACAGCTTGAAACTCAACTTCAGGCGACGCGACGGAAGCTTCAACTTGCTCAGAGGCAGCGTTTGCAGGCACTAACTGCAAATAAGCGCCTTGTCGCAGGACTAAACAAATACTTGAATGAAGACCAAGTTAAATGTCTGAAGATGGCAACAATGCAGGGGACTCGATGGACTAAAAAGACTGTTATAAAGGCATTGAAAATGAGACTTTCTTGTGGAGCACGTGGCTATGACTCAGTCAGGGAGCTTGGACAACCTCTGCCAACAGAACGCACCCTACATCGTCACTTGGAAGGGTACAAGTTCACACCAGGTTTGCTGGAGGACATCATGGAGTCTCTCGCACTAAAGGTAAGTGCACAGACAGGTGCCCATGATCCTCGACCTGTCTTGTTGCCATAGCACTGCTGTTTGCATCGCCTAACTAAACCTTTCCACTCCGTAGGTTAGCCTCATGTCACCAGAGGAGCGGCACGCCACTTTAATGCTCGATGAGATGCAGCTTGCACCAGGCTTAGTGTACAACCCATCCTCGGGAACAGTGCTTGGAGCACCAACTATACCTCTTGCAGACGCAACACTGCCACCCGACTCTTTGGCCACTCATGGGCTGGTATTTATGCTCGGTGGGATAACAACCCGCTGGAAGCAAACAGTTGCTTACCATTTGACTGGAAATTCATTCCATGCCAAAACAGTTAAGGATATAATCATTGTCATCATAAGAGCATGTGAGGCAATTTCCCTGAAAGTAGATGTTGTGGTGACAGACATGGGAGGGGGGAACCAAGCCGTCTGGAAACTGTTCGGTATAATTGTGGGAAAGCACAGCAAGCCTAAAACCTGGTGTCCCCACCCATGTGATGCATCTAGGCAACTTTTTTTCATGGCTGACGTTCCTCATCTCCTTAAGAACCTGAGGAGCCACTTAACTAAGGGCCAGAAGATATACTTGCCCGAAGAAGTAGTGAAAAAAAACAATCTGCCAGGAAATGAAATATCCATCGAGCCTGTAAAGAAGCTTGTCGAGATAGACAGCAATGCAGAGCTAAAGCTAGCTCCCCACCTGAAGCCTTCTTCAGTTGACCCCAGCCATTATGATAAAATGAAGGTGGGGCCAGCATTCAGCCTTATCAACAGCGACACTGCTGCTGCAGTACGCTTGCTTGTAGATAATGGAACATTAGATAAATCAGCCTTAACAACTGCATGGTTTCTTGAGTTGATGTTTCGATGGTTCAGACTCATGACTTCCAGAACAACAAAACTGGCTTTGAGCCATTTTGATGATGTTGAGTACGGAAAGGCCCTTCAATTTCTTGAAGAAACAATTGCACTTTTTGAAAAAATATGTATTGGTGATGAAAAAAAAGCCACCTGGAAACCAGTGCAGACTGGCGTTATCCTAGCGACAACATCAGTGTTGCTGCTGCAGGCAATGTTTCTAGAAAAATACAACTTCAAGTTTCTGCTCCTGAGCAGGTTCAGCCAAGATGCCCTAGAGAATCTTTTCTCTACACTAAGGTGTAAGAACCCGGTGCCTCGGGTACTTGAATTCAAGTCTTCGCTTCGAGCTGCTACGATGGCCCAGTTTCTGAGACCAAGTAAGGATGGCAGCTACACTGAAGAAGACTGCTTTCTCTTGACTGGCATGGCCGATGACAACAAACCAAATGAAAGCAAAATGTATGTTGTTCGTCCGTCTGACCTCCTTGATATTCAAGACTTAGAACATGAATCCTTGGAGTACCTGGCTGGTTATGTTGTTGCACAAGTGAAGAAGGCAAACTCCTGTCAAGCGTGTGTTGAAGCGATCACAAGCTCAGCCGAGGGCAACAAGCTCACAATGCTGAAGTGCTACAACAAAGAGAAGCCGGCATTGACAGTCCCATCACCAGCTGTCTTGAAGTTAATAGAAACTGCTGAAAACTATGTACGCTTAAATGAAGAAGCATTGATTGTAAACAGAGTTTCTGCATCTAAACTTCAGAGTACCATTCAAAGTTCCCTGTACTTGGGCAATTGCTTCCCTACATGCCACTGCATTTCGGACAAACTCCTTGCCACGTTTTTAAGAACTAGAATCTCGATTCTCGTGAAAAAGAAGAACCATCTCCTTATGTCAAAAATTCAAAGCTCACAGAAGTGTGGGAGCCGAAGCATTGGAATGCATGTTGCTGCAGATAGCATTAGGTAGTGCTGGTAGAAAAGTTTGTGTGAAATGTATAGTGTCTCTTGTACTACTGTAAGTGTAGCTGTTCTTTGTTTTTGCATTTTAATAGTTATTTAAGCTACCCTTACTGTTCAGTGCCAGCATTATGTGATGTCCTTTTGTTCACTTGGAAGCACATCCTAAGTGTATTTTGTGCATTGCATGTGTAATTAAATATACTAGTAAGTACCTGCATTACCCTGTACTTTGCGTTGTGGGTGGCATGTTCCGCAGCTTTTGTCTGCAAGCATAACCTGACGTCCTTGTTGTACTACTTAGTGTCGTTATATTTTTGTGCTGCATGTGTATATGGATGGATGGGTGAAAAACTTTGTTCAGCTTCTGCAAGGCGGCATGTGTATATGTCCAGCCGTTATGGTATTTAAGTGGTAGTTGCTGTTACTGTACTACTCGTGTAGTGATAATTGTGTGGTATCATGAAACTTTGTTTTGGTTTGTGTATCATTCGGGCTTTTGTTTTAAACGAATAATACTCTAGTTCCTACATTATGATCTGTTCTATATTTAATATTGTTCTGTACGCGTTGTGTATTTCTTGTATTGTGTTATTCCCATTGTATTGCTGACCCTGCCTAAAGTGTGGCATTCGGACTAACTGTATGTTCTTAAATAAATACCACATGGCCACTGCTACTGGCCATAACTGCATTTCCTGTATGTATAATTCACAGCTGCCTGAAGTATGGCATTCTTACAGGCAGTATCTTGAATAAATAAATAAATGAATACCACATAGCCACAGCCACTGGCCACCAAATAATGTAACTATATCGAAGTACATTGCATACAACTGTCTACTCTGTTACTGTCAGGTTACCCTCACCCTCGGATACTAAACGAAATGTCTCGGTAAGCAGCAATGCCATTTTACTGATGAAAAGCACCAAGCTACGAACTAACATAAGAAAAACATCAGAAGCGATATAAAATTGTCAGCAAAATAAAATGCAGCATTAACTAGGCCAATTCGCGGGCGGTTCATTTAAGGATCTTTAATTCTTGAGAAGCTTGTACGCTTCAGGGAGACACAAAAGCAAATCGAAAAGCATAAACACACCATTAGAAATCCACGCGGTGATTCAAGGTTACGTAGCGACGTTGCTCGTATCAGGAATACAACCGCATTCACACACGCACACACAAGATGCCTTGTCGAGGAAATTTAACTACACCATGGTGTTCCGCGCGGTTAGGTCGCGTTTGCAACACGAGCAAATTCGACGATCGGCGATGACACGATCAATAACGCCGCTTTGGAATGTCACGACACTTGCGTTGACTCGTTGCACAGAATAGCAAAACACACCCTAGTGGTCGGGCAATCGCCGCACGCAGTGACAAGAAGACTGTTGGCGCACTCGTTTACACTACATTTTAGTTTCCACAAACGTGCGCAGGATGTTTACTTTCAGCGAAGATCGCGTTTCAGCAACGCCATGTCGAAATTTTCTCGGTCCGGATGGCTATCAGTCTTCTTATTTGGATGCATTCTTCGACCGCAGTGACCGCTGTATGTACACACCACACTTACGAGCAAGAAGGGCGGAGAGCAATCGGATTAAGCTCACGCAGTCTCCAAGGTACGGCTGACACAACGACCAAGGCAGGCGCCATGGGCAGATAAACCCGAGGCGGATAAAACTCGCCTCGGGTTGTCGTCGGTCAGAGCTCTTTGTTGTTTACCGTCAAGAGCTTCGACAGCTTTGTGAAATGAAAGCGAATCAACACGCCTCCGTTTTTTTTAATTATATGCAGGCAATTTAGGTTGCAAAATGCAACGTAATACGAGCGCGAATATACGAGACGTAAACATGCCGAATCTAGGCGATCAAACATTTTTTCCGCTCTCTTTTTCAATGTTTATTTGAAATAAAGGCACAGCTTTACCATTTTGGGCCCTTATTTCGGCTACCATCACAGTCAGGCATCAGTAGCTTTCATTTCCTAGCATGTGCAGATATTTTTCCACCAGCTGAATGACATGCTTTAACCTGGGCGTCGTCTGCTACAGGAACTTTCTAGGTGGCGCGCGCGGCAGATGTCGCTACCTTAAAAATTATGGAGGGACCTTAGGCACTCTAGCTCGCGCGCGCTCACCCCGACGCCCGTGTTGTTGACGGCAGCCAGCCACGCCCACTCCCGGCAACTGGTTTCTCCCGGCGAGAGCGCACTCTCCTCCTCGCCTTGCGCACAGGAGGTGTTTGGCCAGCGGAGCGCCGCCATCGACTCCGCGGTTTCTCCTCTCCCGCGTGCCGCGACTGCGAAGAGGATGAAACACTATCCCACCTCCTGTGCGAGTGCCCGGCCTTCGACAGCGAGCGCGAGCAACTGCGCGCTCGCTACCGCAACCTCGGGCTGCCCTGTGCCAAGGAGCGAGACGTGCTCTTTCCATCAGGCTGCTCCGAACGTCGACGCGCCGCTCTCGCCGCAGCCCTCACCTTCATCGAGGACTTGCTCTTTCCATCAGGCTGCTCCGAACGTCGACGCGCCGCTCTCGCCGCAGCCCTCACCTTCATCGAGGACTCCGGGCTGACCGGGCGGCTTTAACCCCGCTCGACAGCTCGCTCGCTGCTGAATTTGACTCGGTGGGACTTGTGTGTGTGTGTGTCCTTCGAACTCCATATCCCCTTCCCCTTGAGTGTACCGGTTGAGGTGTCCTCTCTGGAGAGACAGTTATCGTGCACTCCCCTCCCCCTTTCCACCTTTCTACAACAATAAAAAAAAAGCTCTCCTCTCCGATCGGCGCGCGTTGAGGTGTCCGCTCCGGAGAGACAGTTATCGTGCACTCCCCTCCCCCATTCCACTTTTCTACAACAATAAACAATCTCTCCTTGACTATTGCGTTGGCCGGTGATGGTTCTCAAGGTGAACAGTGGTGGCAGCGGATGCTGCACAGTGAAGTGCTGACGGACCAACTCAGGGCTGTGTGGTGGCAGAGGAGCTCGGCCTCTCTGTCCCGACGTGGGAGCGGCCCGCATCAGTCCCCCCAGACTGATCTCTCAGGACCTAATAAACCTTTCATACCATACCATATATGGCAACGCTCTTCGGTGAACGCTTTACCAGCTCGCAAGGAACAAGAACGCGCCCTCGCCCGCGAGACACAACGCTAACGCAGGCAGCGTCTGTTAGCGTCAAACCGATGCAAACGCGGTGTGCACTCCCCGTGCTGCTTCGCATCGCCTCATGATCCCCTTTAGCAGGAGATGGAGTACTTTTTTTTGGCAATGCCGGTGAAGCGGGTTTTCTGCAGCAGGGCGTTCACGTCACATCCGTTTTATTTTGCGGCGTCCGTAGGAGAGCGCAGGCAGAAAGTGGGGATTTTAGTGGAGCCACTGGTGTCATCCGCTGTGTGTCGGAAGAAGCTTAAGTAAAAATAAAAACTGTGGTTGATCCCCCTGTCATAGGAATCGGTATAACGCGAAAGTGAAACCTGTCTTCGTGAGGTTGTGGAATGCATAAGCGGCTATCTGGCGAATCGAGGGGCAGGAGACTGGCTTTAGTACTGTGAATATGTAAACACGTTATATGTAGACATCAGCGTCAACTCGACACGGCACAGAGATCCTCAACAATTGCGCGCGCGAAGCTCTCGAAAGACTCACATTGCTCCGGAAACACTAAAATGCACGCGCCAGAGCTCTGCAAAAACCTGCCATAAACAAGAAGCGTCCGCTGACGCCTTGCAAGCAAAACCGAACGGGTTGTCAGCGGATCGTTTCGTGAAAACACATCCCAGTGCATCGGTAGAGCTTTCAGCTCCTCTCGTCAAATCCCGGGTGAAGGCGGATGGAACTTTTTCATTGTGAATGTATGTTCATTTTTTCAGTGATCCCCTTTCGTTACTGAAGTACGTCACTGATTTCTTGGTGAACCCCAGCGTAAAACACTTTCGTGTTAAAAAACGTGCAGCAGATCCCACACATTTTGGCAATCGATGTCATGCGAAGCAGTCAGCTTACAAAGTGCCTATACCAAATCATTTGGCATTCAGCCAAGTGTATAGGATCAACGTCATTGTGCATTTTGAGCTGTTTGTGTGCGTAACGTGGATTCACAAGGCATGTCGACAGCGTTGTGTCGACTGTTTCCCGTAGTGCAACGTTACGTCGGCACTCACGCGAGCTTATTGTGTAGACGTCTATTTTATTGAGGCGAACAGCACCTTACGGTGCGCTGATGTGCGTACCACACGCGTCCTTTGATTGATTTATGGTGTTTTACGTCCCAAACATGCTGTGAATACAATTGGAGACATTGTGTCCCCTTGTCTTGCGCCTTTCCTTATGCGTATCTTGCTGCTCTCTTTATGGAAGAATATAGTGGCTGTGGAGCCCTTGTGGATGTTTTCCAGTAGTCTGACGTAGTGCTCGTCTACGCCCTGATTCCGCAATGCCTGCATGACTGCTGAGGTATCGACCGAGTCAAATGCTTTCTCGTAGTCTATGAAGGCTACATATAGGGGCTGGTTATACTCCGCGCATTTCTCTATCACCTGATTGATAGTGTGAATATGGTCTACAGCTGAATAGTCTTTACGAAACCCTACTTTTCCGTTAGGTTGACTGAAATCTAAGGTGGCACGAATTCTGCTGGCGATTACCTTGGTTAATACCCTGTAGACGACTGACAGTAAGCTAATCGACCTGTAATTTTCCAAGTCCTTTGCGTCGCTTTTCCTATGAACCAGGATGGTGTTCGCACTCTTCCAAGATTCGAGTGTGCTCTCAGTCATTAGGCATTGCGTATACAGGCTTGCCAGTTTTTCCAGTATAATGTGCCCACCATCCGTTAAGAGATCTGCTGTTATCGGATCCTTACCGGGCGCCTTTCCCGCTTGCATCTCTTTCAAATTGTCATCTATCTAGAGGCCACGAATCCGTATACTCGAATGGTACACAAGACATTCCCGCGATTTATGTTTTTCTAATTTAAAAAAATTGTTGCAACTAAAGAAACACCCTGTATACATACATGTCGCATGTTTGTCGCGCATTGACCGTTCTGTTTGAGGTTCCTTATCTATTTTTTATGGTTTTTTTTGTTTTCTCTTGCATCTCCTTGCCCTGCGGTGAATAAAGCGTTGTCTGCATGGACAAGACATGTGTGGCGGCAGAGAGAATATTCACAGAGAGAATATTCTATTTATATATGCTGCTTAGTTCGTTTCATTTTTTACACTAGAGAGATGCAACAAATTTGTAACCACGCCTGTTTATGTCCTGCAAATAGACTGGCAGTAATAAATAAGATAAATAAATAAAATGTGCATGAGTGGCCACATGGAAATCCACTTTAACAGACCACAACTCGACACTAATCCGAAGTGCTCCGTTAAAGTAACACGTCAGACATTCTTCCAAGAGCTGAGAAAAGCAGGCCCGACCTGAGAAAGAAAGAAAGAAAGAAAGAAAGAAAGAAAGAAAGAAAGAAAGAAAGAAAGAAAGAAAGAAAGAAAGAAAGAAAGAAAGAAAGAAAGAAAGAAAGAAAGAAAGAAAGAAAGAACAGCCTATTTGGGACGGGGTCTCGGTGTAACGAACACACAGTTTCATGATTCGACAACCTTCACGAAATGGGAGGGGCGGAATGGTCGGTCTTGCCTTGTTACTACAAAGCCTATATATGACCATTTCTTCTGCTTGATTTTCACTAAGATGTAACTGCCGCACGTTTGTTCCCCGACCCACTCCACCTTCCTCTCGTCTCCTAACGTCAGAGCCACTGTTTTCCTCGAAAGACGTAAATGAAAGCGATGTGCTAGACCGAAAACAAGCCAATTCTTCTACTACACATGTTACATTAGTGAATACACCCGTCCAGCAGCAAAGATCACTAACAAATCAGAATAATTTTGTGAAGTTGGTCTCTTATTACTGTCAATAAGTGCTGCATGTGCGAAACCAGGATTTTACTTCTGGGGGCCCTCCAACTCCAGCAAATCCTGGAGTTCCTCCAACAGGTGCGTATACATGCGCCCATATAACAGACACAAGCCCGGAGGGGCGGGGGGGAGACGGGTTGATTGTTCGAACCTGTGGCCAGCGAGGTAGGTGATGAAGACGAGCCAGGGTATACTTTACTGAACAGAATGCGCTGACTGACGGTTTATGTGCCTCGGCTGGAATAACGCGAAAGCCTCGCACGGACCGCTCGTGACGTGCGCCGCGCGCTCGTTTGATTGAATGATTATTGTGGTTCGGTTCAGAAAAGGGCGCTAATTTCTGCAGCCAATATTAGGAGCACGGCTAAGCGTCCGCGGGAGTAGGGGAAAGGGGACTGAAAGAGATAGAAAGTAGAGAAAAGCCGCAGTGGAGGAGTCCGGAAACTTTGACCACTTGGGGTTCTTGAACGTGCACTGGCACCGCACAGTACACGACCCTCTGGCATTTTCGCCTCCATCGAAATTGTGATCACCACGGCCGGGATCGCACCCGCGTTTTTTGGTTGGTAGCCGAGCACGATATCCATTACACCACCACGGTGGATTTATATGTCCTAACGAGCAAACGTTCTTCTCTTCCTCCTTGGCCGCGATGCTCTAAAAACTAACGTTACTAGTATAAACTTGGCTAAAACCTCCTCCCACTCCCCCTCACCCCAGTGCATCGGCATCCCCTATATAGAATGAGTATGAAGCGTCCATCGAGTTCGCAAACGCTTTTGTAAGCAGCTTAAACAGCGCGCGATAAAACGACGGCTCGAGATAAAAACGTACTCACCCCCACATCGAAGAAGCAACAACATCAGCCCAAGAAGCAGCGTAGCCAGGTTGAGCCACCGCACAACTTGGCGCATTGCGCACTTAGCGACGACTTCTGTAGACGACTCTATTACTTCTGTACCTCTCAGCAACCTGACGCAGATCCTAATGCGATAACGCCGACAACGTATATCGGGAACAATAAGGGTGCGCCCGCGTAGAAAGAAGTCACCTCAGCCAAGGCCCTCAACTCGCAAGTGAGCCTCGCATCGACCAAGCAGTGCAAATGAAGCAGTTTTGTTCTGACGAGAATGCAAAGGCGTCCCTTTGGAGACGAGTGCGTGATAGGAGATGTTTAGGTCCGGCAGTATGACGCTGACCACGTTTCCGGAACGTTCTAGAAACGTTGGCTTATCGCAGAGTAAATATTGCCTCTTGACGTGCAAAAAAACAAGCGCCCGATGAAGTACTGCCACTGCGAATGGATCTACCATGGCCGTCGATATGGTTCGCGTTGCCTGGTTGCTGAAGTGTGTCAAAACAGGTCATTTGGAGGTAAATGCCACAGAAAAAACATGCCATTTCTTTTAAAAGCCGATAAATAACGTTGCTTCTTTAAAGGGCCCATGACAGCTATTTTCTTGTTGGAGACTTCTATGTTCTAATGAGTAGAACAGTATCTTGTAATCACGGCATGGAGTGGCAAATTCTCCAGCGCGAAGTCTAATTAGTCACAGCATCGTTAATTTTGTTCAGTTTTAATGAAGCTTCGAAACGCGCGCCAAAAACTGCAAGAAACTAGCGCCGCGGGGCTAGCGCGGCGGCTGTCGGAAGTGAGCGCATGCACTGATCACTTGAGCCCAAGATTCGGTGACGTTGTGGAGAGCGCGAGCGCCAGACCAGCTCGCCACACTCGCTTTGCATCATAGCGTGGGTACAATGTACGCTTGAGCGACCAACACGGAGAGGAAGCAGAAAAATACGGCTTTTGGCGTGGCCTCCGCGATCGGCTGCGAGAGCCGGTCTTGGAGGCTACGCTCGGAGGCCATAGCGCGGCGCGCCCGTGTCTCTCTGTGATGTCACGATATCAACTTACAAAAGTGAAATGTCACAGATGGCCCACAAACTACGTCACACTAGTGGCGATGTCGCGAGGTGCTGCAAGCTCGGATGAGCATTCCCGCTTACTTTGAAACCATATTAAAATTACTTAGAGGCGACGTTCGCCGCTAATACTTGGTCAAGATTGCCTTCGTATGCAGGAAAACCAATTAACGTAAGCATCTCGCGTTTGAAATTTTGGTGTCATGGGACCTTTAAGCCGAACAATGTGCGAGTATGGAAGTTTGCTTCCGGGCCATTGCATGCTGCCAAGTGGGAATGTAAACCGCAGAAACAGGTTTCCTTAGCTATTTTGCGTTGCTTAAATGTATATGGTGAGAAATATATGTTGGATGTCTCATAACTTCGGTTTTTGGGGTACGTCAGTCTTTTGGTAATTCGCGAAGTAGAATAGAACGCCAGCCACGGATGTTGCGCTCCTATGAATGCTTTCTGGTGACAAAGACCAGAAGCGAACCGCACCAAGTGGCCTAACCTGCTCAAACACTTACGCCATATTAAAGCGTAAAGGGGACCTGAAGCGTCCCCCGGGCTTGGTGAAAAAACACATCCTACGGCTAGCGTACGGTCTAATGAACAACTCAGCCAAATTCTGCAGTTATCCGCTACGCGTAGCGCCCACAGGCGGAGCAGAAAATTTCCCCTTCCTCAGGAGCCCTCTTAGCCCTCTGAGAGCTCTCCTCACGCTCCTTGTAGATGCTCTGTTTCGTCAGAGAGCGCACATCGCTGTTATTGGCCGATAGCAGACATAACCCATTCGCTTGCACCCGCCGCTCCAGTGCGCGAGCCCTTCGTAGCGCGCGTTTAAAACCGAAAGCGCGCGCGTGCCGTGCGTTCGCTTTTGTTTGCGTTATCAGCTCCCTGGCAAAATAGTTGCTGGAAACGTATAAATATGCATTTGCAAGCGCAAGCTTCATAGATGCCTTGCAAGGTGTCCTTGAATTACCCCGGCGTGGACACGAACGGTGGGGTCCATAAATATCGTTTCGCAAGGAGCCAACAAATGCAAGCCAGCAGCCTGTAGCAGCCTGTAAGAAATGTTTCGTCATTCATTGATCAGTGATTGTAGATAGGTTTACACACTACGGGACCCCAAGGCGCCAGCTTGTAGGACTCGCACTTAAGATCATGACTCGAGTCCAACCAGAAGACTCTCTTGGATAAGGTGGATTAAGGGACTAAGGCGGATTAGCGTGGACATGGGTAGATTATAGCTTATTAAGCCTCATTAGGATGGATTAAAGCGTATTAACGTGAACCATGACATATTAGAACGGACTACAGTAGATTTATTTATTTATTTATTTATTTATTTATTTATTTATTTATTTATTTATTTATACGTTACCTGCATCGCCATTTGCAGGCATTACTGCAGGGGGGTATATACATTACTAAATCCATAGTCATTCATTTCTGCACAAAAAACGCGTTAAAAGTCATTATTACTTTGTATTTCAACAATGTTTGACGGAAGAGAACTCCACTCGCTCATGGTCCTACAAAAAAAAAGGAATAACACAAAGTGTCACCCTTAAGAGGAAACTCGCGAACTTTCAAGGCATGGTCCCTTCTACGCGAAATATATGATGGCAATGAGATGTATTTGTTTCTGTCTATGCCTGCTTGTGAATAATAAACGCTGTGAAAGAATTTGAGTCTGAGGGGTTTTCTTCTGTCTTTTGTATTCTGCCCGTGAAGTGCGCTCTTACTTTCAGTGATTCTGAGGCTGCTGTGGTAATTTCCCAAGACAAATCGTACAGCCTTACCCTGGATTTTTTCTAGCATGTCAACTAACTAATGAGTATGGGGATCCCAGCTGATACACGCATACTCATGTACAGAACGTACGTGAGTATAATACAATCGTTCCTTCAAATGACTAGGTAATTGCCCAAAATTTCGCCGTAGGAAGCACAATTTGCGTACTGCCTTTTTCCTTATCTCCTGTACATGCCTGTTCCATCTTAAATCCGACGTAAGTAAAACACCTAAGTATTTGCATTCCCTAATCTTGCGTAAAGTAACGTTTTTTAATTTGTACTCATATGATTTATTAGGATGATTAGGGTGAAATTAGGGTGGACTATGCCACATTAGAGTATATTAGGGCAGATTATGTCACATTAAAGTAGATTAGTTTGGATTAAGAAGGATTACAGCAGGTTAGAGCTGACTAAGGTCACGTGGATCAGTGTGAATTAAAATGCATTAAGCATTTAATGTTTGGCTGAACTAGGCTCAGCTTAATAAGCCCGAGCTTATTTAGGCTTGACTGTCTTACTTCTTTATGTCTGACTTAATTAGTTCTACGTTAATTGGGCGTGGCTTAATTAGCTTCACCATCATCACACATGGCTTAATTGAGCTCACTTAAGTACTTGTAATTTAATTATACACGGATTAATTAGTCCTAATTTAAGGGTGTCCTAATTCGTGAAATTTTTGTTACGATATGCAGTTATATCAGCCCAGTGGAGCTACGTGTAGTTAGGCCCAGCTTAATTAGGCTTGACATAATTAGTACTGGCGTAATTAGTCTTTTATTATTAGTATCAGCCAAATTATACATGGATTAATTAGTCCGTCTAATTGGTCTTCAATTCCTCAGCTTTAATTTTATTAGGCTTGGTTTATTTGACATAGCCCAATTAAGCTATGATTAATTTTTACTTATGCAGTGCTGGTTGAACAAGATTTAATTATGCTTCACTGGGCGCCATCTAATTAGACAGCTTAATTAGGCAATACCTAACTAGTCATACCATGCTTAAATTGGCTATCGATAGCTAGGCATGGTTATGCTAGCGTTACATTGCCTAGCGGAGTTTTTTACAGATTTCCCAGTTTCGCTAATAGCTTAAAGAGCTTCACTGTTAAAACTGACGTAGTGTTATTGGGGTGTATCCGCACTTTAATCCATCCGCGTTTTCGCAGCTGATCACATCTGATTCCACATTAACCCGTCGACAGGTGCGGGTACGAGTCTGCAGGTCTTCCTTTCGATCATATTGTTGTTGTTTTGTCGGGTTTAACGTCCCAAAACCAGTTCTGATTATGAGAGACGCCGTAGTGGAGGGCTCCGGAAATTTCGACCACCTGGGGTTCTTTAACGTGCACTGACATCGCACAGCACACGGGCCTCAACATTTCGCCTCCATCGAAATGCAGCCGCCGCGGCCGGGATTCGATCCCGCGACCCTCGGATCTGCAGCCGAGTACCTTAGCCACTAGACCAGCGTGGCGGGGCGCCTTTCGATCATAGTAGTCGCGCGTTCTAGCACGATAGGATGATTAACCCATCCGCAATCACTAATCAGCCACTAACTAGATTTTGGTTAGGCAAAACAGGGCTGATTATAGATAGATAGATAGATAGATAGATAGATAGATAGATAGATAGATAGATAGATAGATAGATAGATAGATAGATAGATAGATAGATAGATAGATATAGTCAAGGTTACTGAAGTCTGCGAAGAAATGCTCCGAATTTGAAAAAAATCGTAGCAAGAACACACGACTACCACGAAGACATCAGGTGGCGTTGCGCAGCATCCAGTTTTCTTGTTCTTTAACTTGGTGGTTGACAGGTGGGTATAAGTTTCCGACACGGCTCGTCCCGCCGTAGGCGTAGTTTTAGCTAGCTTTTGTTTAAACTTATTTAATATATGGGAAAGATTTCCTTGCAAACTTCACGAGCCGTTGACCTTATATCTTTCTAGTACGCCTCGGCGCTCTCCTAGCCCTCTCGTTCCCTTGGTATGCGCCGAAATGGGCGCGGTAGGGAATGACTGCGTGGTAAACATGAATGATTGATCTTGACATAAATCATGTGGTATACTTATCGCACACGTCACGATTACCTATTACATGACTACATGTGATTCATATCCGCCCACTGAATGTGATTATGCGCCATAGCTGACTGAATGTTCACAGTATAGCTCGCGTCAGTGAAGCACCAGGAAAAACTGAGGCTGAAAATTTCACGAGAACACACGCTGCGTGGATCGAACGAGATAAATAAATACCGCTGTGTTTAGAACAGATGGTCAACGATTCAAAGTATATCGCACTCTTAGGTGGGAGAGCTCCGTGGAGCTGTTTCATTCGTGTGCTAGACATGTGTGCTTAGAACAAATGTAAACGATTTAGGGCAATAAAGCCTAAATCGGCTTAAGTGAGAGCTGTTGTAATCGTCCCACAATGACTTAATAGAAAGCCCGAATCTATATGTGTTGCAACCGTCCGTTTATATTATAGCCTGTGGTAACGAGCAGACAGACGCATACACACGGGCTGTGATTCCCGAAGGCAGCCAGCCACACGGTAAAGGTTAGGAATGAAACCCGCGGACGCCTGTAAGGGCAAGCAGGCACGTTACCACTCGTACACACTTGCCTGTTCCTGCGTGGTTGTGGTACGTGTGAACGGCTCTTACATTGCTTGTTCTTGCTCATCTCGCAGTGTTCTTCGGGCGCGCTCACGTGGTCGTGCACGCCTCCCGCGGCGAGTACCTTGGGTGAATGCGATGATGCCCTGCGGCTTGCGTTTCCGTAAGCAGCATGCACTGTGATAAACGTGTGTGTGTGTGTGTGTGTGTGTGTGTGTGTGTGTGTGTGTGTGTGTGTGTGTGTGTGTGTGTGTGTGTGTGTGTGTGTGTGTGTTACTATCACAAAGCACAGTACTGTTTAATCTTTGCTCGACTCCGTAGGAATACTCTAAAGAATGACGCTTACGATGTGCGCATCAGGGTACGTGATACGCACGTCGGGGCGTCCCTTTCTCTTTGAGGGAACAGACTTCCGTGAACTAACGTGCCCAGACTCCACAGCGCACCACAGTGTTGCCGACGGGCCTGGTTAAGACCACGTTACGCACAGAGCTGCTAATTTGCTCAGAGACGATGTTGTAACACTTGGGTGAATGCCGAGCAATTCGGCACAGCCAATTTCTTCGCTGGCTGTTTCCATGATATCAATTCTCACGACGTGGAAGACTTACTTTTATACTTACTTATTAAATTATATTTTACGCTACACGCCCGACGATCACCGGTTGTAGCCGCTGTATCGGAAGAATAATAATGATAATAATAATATTATTCATTTAAACATGAAAGCACAAACAGCTTATCATACATGAGGAAGTCCCAAAGCACTGGGCTGCAGGTGGACCTCCTTTACAAATAAAAAGCACAGAACAAAAGTACAGGACAGACGGCTCCTTTAACGGTGGGAAAACCTTAAGGCTCGCGCAAGGTCCTATATACGTCCCGTTTAGGCATTATATACGCGAGCGATAGCTCCGACGCAACTTAAGCACGCGTCGCAATCACAGTCGCGGCATTAGAATGCCGAATGGACGATCACACATCGGGTCTCACGCTATGCGCGCGCTTCAATAAGCTATGAGTACATGACGCCGAGGCATGTACGCATAGGCAATTTTCAAGATGGCACCGTCCGCGAAAAGATCGTCCACGTAGTCCAGAGAAGCGCGGCGACCAGCGATAGGGAGTGCGCTGTGACGCCGGCGGCGTTGCAGTGATGCCTGTCCGCGCACAGGCACACCTCCTTGACGAAGTGGCTGGCCATGTACTCCACGAAGCAACCGGTCTCCATGCTGTTCACGCACATCCAGGTCACATTCACGGGTTGACCTGCACTCGCGACAACAGGAGACCTCATCGAGACATCGTTCCTGCCTTGAAGGCACCCTGCCACACTCTTTCAACAAAGTAAGGAAACGATGCTGATACGTCGCGGGGGCTTCCGTGAGCATGTGAGTCAATACATTATTGAACTGCGTGTACCAGAAAATTAGAAATTTGGCTCGAAACGTGGCTGGAAAATGCCGACTCCTCTTTCAACACATGACGTCACTGGGGGCCACCCGACTTTGTCACTTGAGGCAGAAATAGCATTGGCTGATTTTTATGATCACGGAAATCATGTGATTTGCTTGATTTGTTCTTTGGGAATTCAAAGAATAAATAAAATGCACGTATGTCCCTTAAGGAGCAACGGAAAAATTCGAGCGACGTAGTCGGTGCAGCCATTGACGTCATTTCTTGAAAGAAGAGCGCACGCTTTGCAGCTGTGTTTGAAACGAAAATGCGAATGCCCTGGTGCGTGCAGTGCAATAATATTTGGCTCACATGTTCACCGGAGCCTCCGCGACTGATTGGCACCGTTATGTGACGCTGTTCAAAAGATGTCGCTGTACATTTTGCACAACGAAAAACATAAACGAAATGGGCAAACGTCAGCGCGTACAATCGACGATTTCTCGCAGGAGTCCGTGACGTATACCTAACACAAAAATAAAGGCTGCGCGTGCACTTAAGAGCAAAAGTTTACAGGACCCAAAAGTTTGAATAAGGCTATATTACCAGTTATTCTTGGAACATAACCTGCCATGAAATGCATTATAGCCTGCAGAAGTTTTCGCGATATAAATGTTCATGCATTTATTTGGAGTATATGTTCCAAGGCTAAGAGGTAATACAGCTTTATCCAAACTTTCGCGTCCCGTAAAATTTTGCTGTTGGGTTTACATAGCGTGGTCCTTTGTGTAAAGTGGTCTCTGTTCAGCGACGACTGCGTGCGACGCCAGCCAGTGGAAGCATATAAAAGCTCGCTTACGCTCCTGGCGTCCCATATTAGTGCCACGCCAGCTATCTATCATAGGAAGAAATTGGTGTTATCTTCCTTACTCGCTAATTCAGTACATGATGCCAAAAGCAGACGTATTTCCGCAATATGCCATGTTTGTGGCGCAGTGAGAAGCTTCCGCAGAGTACAGACCCCGCGCTTTCGCGTTCCCTTTTATCAAGGAGCGCAAGGACAGTGTGGGCCTTTAAGAGATGATGATGATGACTGTGGTTCGCTTAAGGAAAGGACGCTACTTTCTGCAGCCCATGTCGGGAGCACGGTTAAGCGTCCGTGGGGGTGGGGGAAAGGGAGTGAAAGAGATAGAGAGGAGAGAAAGGCCGTAGTGGAGGTCTCCGAAAATTTTTACTACCTGGGGTTCTTTAACGTGCACTGACAACGCACATTATACGGGCCTCTGGCAGCCGAGCACCGTAAGCACTACACCACCGCGGCGGACAGGTCGAGAACACACGACCGCAGTGCATATACCTTTCGAGAAAAGTCCATCTCTTCATGCCGATCGAAAACGGGCGTTGCATCCGGCGTTGACGCAACGCCCGGTTTCAGAACACAAAATACGAGCAGAACATTCGCCTAGCTATTCTGCCTGTTCGTCTCAATCAAGCTGGTATGGAGGATATCAAGCTGATATGGGGGTGCCTACCGTAAAGAAGAACAGTGTAGCAGACGACGGCCGAAGCCGAGCGCGCGGCGTCGGCGGGCGCACAGCCTCGACCTGTTCGCATGTTGGCACCGTCATGCGGCGCCCACGCACAAAACTGTCGCCGCTCGCGCTCTCCAGTTAAAGAATTGGACGGCTGTACATTCTGTTCTAAGGAAGCCAGAGGTTTCAGAACATTTGATGGAGCAAATATGGCGGGAACACGAAAGAAAGAAATTGGCTTTCTGACGTCACGAGGCCGAAGTTCCAGCGCGAATGTCAAAGCTAAACATGTGACATTCACTGTCTCTTTTAATATTGAACATAACGTTGAGAAATTAATTATATTCGTGTTCTCGAAATACAAGTTACCATTTTAGACAACTGCACATTTTCACTTTACAGTTTCACCATAAAGCTCAACTATATGGCATGTTCAATGATGCCACGACGCTGCGCTTACACATGAGGCGGCGAAAAATTATTTATCGTGAAGACGGCCTTAATTTTCTTCTCTGGAGTCGCCTGTAAATGTCTACGTGTTCCTGACAGTATGAAAGTTAATTTCATTCCAGTGTTTTACACGTAGCGTAACAACAACATATGATTTTAACTATGCGATCTCACCAACGCCTCTGTATATACGGGAGCATATGTTTTGTATCTGCAATGGCCGGTAGCGACGCCAGCTCCCGCAATGAATACATGCCGGCTTCAGCTACTCGATATTTTTATTTTAGTGTTAGCATGACAGCGGAGCATCATAGCCGATGCGCGCCACAAAATATGCTGCGACCGGGGAATAAAACTAGCTGTCAGTCAGTGCTGTATCTGCGCGTCCCCGACGATTGCGTCGCTGAGTTTCTTTCTTGCGCTGTCATGCTGTGCATCAAATCGCTCAAGCATCCGTCTCAGCGTCCACGTGAAACAATGAGAAGCCTAAAGTGAAGTTCGTTCGCTCCCTTTTCTGTTTATTCGAGCTTATATGTGGTTTATTTCGCGCTTTATCGCTCTGCTGCAACGGGTCGATCAGTTAGGCCATCTCAAAAATGACTTCGTCTAAAGCTGGTTAACACTCACTATAACGAGTGCCTTAATTCTCTCTCTGACACTGTATTGAGGACGTTAAATAATCGTTGAGCAGGAACGAATGCCTCTGGAGCCATCGTTTCGACAAGATTTGTCTTCGTTAGGACAATAACTCCCCCGACAAGTTCCTTGTCTCTTGAGGTTTTGGCAAAGTCAGCAACGCGTGCGTAAACACACTGTTAAGAAAAGCAGCTTCTGGCCTGACGAAGACAGGCTCTCTTGCCTAAACATTGGCTCTATCACAAGCGTGCGCAAGGTTCTCCAGTAAAAAAAAAAAAAAAGGGGGGGGGGGGGGGGTTGGAAGTTCGCTGCAGCGCCTTCCACCTCCCAACCCCATTTTACCGAGCTCATTTCGGTCAAAACGCAGTGTAGTATAAGTATGGGGAAGATTTGCCACCCTCACCCCTAAGATGATTAGAAAGGCGCCCCAACCCACCCCACCCTATACCCCAGCTTTTGTGCGCACGCCTATGGGCTGCAGCGACATCCAGTGGTCGATAATCTTCAATCGCTTCGAACTTCCATAATTCCCGTGAACCTCTGTACTGTATTGGGCACATTTTTGGGCATTTATGCGCGTATAACCCTGTTCACTTCATCAAAACACGCAATCGAGCTCGAGCTGAACATCAAAGCAGAGTCCGAAAACCTTCCGCTGTACATTCGGTCGACTGCGCGGCGCCCGCATTATAGTTCCTCAAAAGCGTGGTTACATACCCGTGTTACCATAGAAGGTCCACCGAGCGCACATGCCGTCCGGCTTGCTACAGTTGTCGCAGTGTGTCGCCAGCTGCGACCTGGTAGGCATTTCGGAGAACGTCTCGACGCCCAGCAGTGGTTCTTTGAAAGGGTAGTCGATGGCGTCTTCCGAGCGCTGGTACGTTTTCTTCCAACGCATGGCCAGTTCCACCTCACGCGTCTTGTCCACCACCTGCTCGGCCAGCCAGCTGCATTGGAAGCAGCTGAGGCTGCGACGGTGTGGCTTGTGGGCCACGGAGGAAGAGCACGACGCTGCGATACAACATGCTTTGGTCGAGCATCATCATTATCATCATCATCAGCCTGTCTACGCCCACTTCAAGGCAAATACTTCTCCCATAGACCTCCAATGGACCTTTTTCATGAGGGTATAGTCTGCGCATGCGCGGCGTCAGTGACGAAACACGCGCCATGTTTTTAGGTCAGTGCACGACGAGATGGGTTACACCCGATACGTTATCGTCCCTAAGCATGACCGCGATGCCGTGCTTCAGCGATGCTCTGCCGCTGCGTGGTGGGAATTGCGGGGGGACGAGTCAGCAGTTTTGATTTCGGCGATCCCCACTGGTGGCGCTTTTCCCTTCATGAAAAAGTCCATTATCCCAGTCCTGTGCTAACTGCGACTGCGTTACCTCCGCAAACCTCTTGATCTCATCTGCGCACCCATCAATCAGCCACGCTTACCTTCTCTAGGGATCCACTCTGTTATGTCCTTTTAATGATCAACGGGTATTTTGCCTTCTAACTACACATGCCATGCCTACACCCTTTCATTATTTATTTCTACTAGGAATGTAATTAAGACGCGCTTGTTCCCTGACCCATTCTACTCTATTATTGCCCTTTAACGTCCCAGCTGCCATTTTTCGCTCCAGTGCTCGCGGCGTCGTCCTAAATTTAGGTTGAGGCCTTTTAGTGAGCCTACAAGTTTCTGCCCTGTAGGTATGTACCGGTAACATGCAGCTGTTAATCACTTTCCGATTGAGGAACAATGGTAAGGTACTATTCACCATCTGAGAATGCCTGTGTATACAGAATGCACTCTCGACCCCATTAGGTCGGGCCTTGGTGGGTAACAAGTAAGTTTCGACCACGTCCATGAGTTTATATAGTCATTGTCAAGAAAATGCTCTCGTTGGCCTCTTGTACCGCTAGTTTGTCACGAGGCACGTGCGCTACTCTCCAAAAGTGTAAGCCTGTCAGGCAGGCAGTGAAGCCTAACAGGAGAGTTTATCTACCGCACTTACTTACAGTGTTACCACTCGCGTGCCATGCTGGACACTGTCAAATTCCGCTCTGTCCGGATATTTTATAGTGGCAGCATGTCACGCTACTCAGGGACGCCGCAGATGCCCTCTGAGCCAATGAAAGCTGAGAAGAGGGCGAATTTGACAATCTCACGGAATTTGACAGTGTGCAGGATATCACTCCTGGCTGATGTTGTCTAGATGATCACTCATATATTTGCAATTGTTGACTAAAGTATGCCTGATCTTAGCCAGTCATTGCACACGTTCTCTAAAGAATAAATTTCTCTGGTCGGCTAATGTTGACTATCCGATGTTGCAACACCAATGTGGCAATCATTCAGTCTCAAAACTCTAAAGGCGGCGACTTAGATGTCTCCCCGTGTATACGCTTTCATTCCCTGAGACAAAGGTGAGAGGTACACGCACACATAGGCAGGGAAACCGTGCATGCAGCCTTGTGCTCCATGCTCACCGTTTATATCCCGGCTGACACTAAAGCTGATGCCGTGCCGACCAGACCGAATTTAAATGCTGTGCTTCTGAATCGTGGGCGTGCCAAAAGGCAAAAAAGAGAGGCAAGTATGTGCAGCCAAAAATACATACACCGGTATTCACATTGCCCGATTTATTTGCGTAACTTTTGCTTCGCGCGGCTCACAACGCGAAAGCCCTCGCACCCGCTGCAACGCACTCACTTTTCACACACCCTCCCTCGACGAATGTCATTCCCAACGTTACCAGAACTTATAATCTAGTTCCCAGGTTTATTCGAGCTATGAGAGGAAACAATCAGTGACCGTGTTACTTAACAGGGCTAACCTTCAGAAGCTGTCTACGCGCAGACAAATCGCACGCTTGAAGTTTCTATACCAACTGTATAAGAAGACATTAAACATAGATCCAACTTTGTACTTGTAACCTCCAGCCCGAGTGTCACCGCCTATCAATAATCCGTATGCTATTTCACCTTATGCCACGAGAACTGATTTGTTAAAGTTTTCTTTTTTAGCCACGTACAATTATTGATTGGAACAAGCTTGGTTCCAGTGGATTTGTTGATTGCGAGTCAGCTGAAAATTTTCAGCATCGTTTGGAATTGATTTTAACATAATATTGTATTAATATTGTATATTGTGTTTTCCCACCCCTGTAACAGCCCGCTAGGGCTTACAGCATTGAAAATAAATAAATAAATAGAAGTTCTGTAATCCCCGCCCGCATCCTCCGCCACCACCGCTGAGGGGACGCCACATACTCTCCCTCTATGTGCGGATGTCCGCAGCTGCCACCGTGCCCAGGGGCACCAAATAATCCCCTCCCTCTGGATGTATGTACTTAAACCCTCTCCTCTAAATTTCCAATCTGTCGCCTCGCAACATGTGAACCATTTACTATGAAAAATATATTTTTTCGCCATGAATATAGCGTGCTCCTTTCGTAGAGATAAATCGATCGATCTCGGGTTTTTCGTCCCAAAACCAGCTGTGATTATCAGAAACGCCGTAGTGGACGGCTCCTGAAATTTTTACCATCGAAATGCAGCCGCCGCGGCCGGGATTCGATCCCACGAACTTCGGATCAGCAGCCGAGTACCTTAGCCACCACCGTGGTGTGGCTTTCGTAGAGATAAAGACTGTACGCCCACGTCAATATAACTGTAAAGGATGATCTACTGAAATGATTGAAACAATTAGGGCACAAATCAGTTTCACTATAATGCGACAAAAAATGAGGAACTGTCGTTATAGGGAGTGCCGAATGCGCCGCATTCTCTCGGGAGCAATTATATCTCAAAAAGTTGTAAGAGACAGGCCGTGCTGCAGGCTCATAGTCGTCGTCACAGGCAGGGTCATACTCAGTGTGGAGCATACAAGCCAAGTGGTCGTCGGGAACGATTAAGAACCAGAGTATAGATGCTCACCGAGTAGCGAAAATAAATTTTGCGAGCGCTCACACAACTGGAGAAGTGGGTTGTACCGGACTACTTAGTTTACATTCAAAAATATGATGATGATGTGTGTTGTTTAATGGCGCAAGGGCCAGGAATGGCCAAAGAGCGCCATGACAAATGGTAATGTAATCGATGAGCTGTTATGACGAGGGCAATGAGTTTCTCATGGTACATGTGACACGGCTGTAAAGGGGCCTAAAAACTGTCGCTGTAAATGGCGTAAAACATATAGGTAGTAAAATAATGATAGTGACTGAAGCAGCGTATGCTATGAGTATGAAATGTGGAACAAGGCTTGATAGCATGCATGTAAAAATGAAAAATAAAGGTTTAACATTCAAAAATATCACTTGGAATTTGTGTAACCTGTTTCGGTTTCATTCATCAACCCGAGCATTATGAAGTGTGTAGATTTGGGCTTGTTGGTAAGGCATGACTGAAGTAACTACAGCGCGCACGACACAAGGACCAGAGAAGAGGACACACACAGCGATGAAGTGTAGCCTGCCGCCAATGGCCTATATATGCTGCAGCATTCTGTTATGCTACCTGCAGCTTGTAAGCAACAGCAAGCGAGATTGCCGACGGCGCATTACAAACCCTCACTCTTGTAAACGAGCTGCCTTGGCCAACGTCCCTGCGTTTCCCTCTCTCGGAATCCTTGCCTTAAAAGGTCTGAATCACTTCGAATGTTCAGAGCTGACACTTCGTCATTTCCACAAATTATTACTCATCTTAGAGCGGCGGCAAGAAACACCTTTTCACCCACTTTTTACATAGACTGGCATCGATGTTTCAGCAAAACGTGCTATAAGATTTGCCAGCCTGTTGCTTTGCGTCGGACGTATCATTCGCTAGAAGCAAACGTTCGCGCACTCTCTTCCCGGGCTACCTTCCTGTCCTTGCAAGCCTACTCTCAATCAGACAATCTGGCCCTTTCATTCAAAGACATCACTGATTACTACAAGGAGGAGCACCGGCGCTAACCGGCCCCTTGTAAGGAAATGGATCGCGCTGACGAGCGCGTCGTCATCAGAATTCTCACCAACGCTGCGCTCTGCCTGACGGTGCTTAAATATTTCAACCCATCCTTTGATGGCACGTGCCAGTTTTGCAGGGAGGTAGCTGACACCTTCTGCATTGTCTGCGCGCCCCACTCAAGCCCATTTCCTACATCCCCCCTTGACCCTAACCTCCCAAAAGAGGACTGGGAGGCGACCCCGCTCGGCTGCCAGGAGCTCGAGGCCGAAAAGGCCCTGGTTCAAGGGACGCGGGCGGCATTGCTTCCCAATGGGGCGCCGGAATAGGGGCTCCACCTAACACTGTGAAGAGAGAGGCCAATAAGGCCTTAACCCAAACACTTCCCTTTAAACATTTCATGCTTAAGGAACGTCTTCACCACCACCACAGAATGTAACGAGGGGATATGAATTAAAGGAGTACTGACACAATCTTGCGGGTGGCGCAAAATATGCATTTTTTGTTTTCTAGCCACGCATTGTTAACGCCCTCCGCACACGGAAGCCAGGAAACACGTACAACATATCTTAATTTGGTTTTAAAGTTTTCGTCGCCCAGCACTGCAAGCCAGCCCCTGCGCAATGGACACTACGATGACGTATGAACACTGGCTCTTAAAAATAGACGAAAACGCTGTCAGAGTCGCTTGACAACCGTCAAATTGTCGTTTTTTGCGTGCCCCACGTGTAATTGACCACGTAAGACAGGGTTGCAGCGACGCTCTCACGAACTGCTGTCCCTACTTCGACGTACGCCCGACTGTGTTGACACGTCACTAGGAAACCGCCCCCTCGAAATCGAAAGTAGGCTTTTCAGGGAGCCGTATTAGAAATATATTCATTGCGTAGCGAGGAACCATGATACTCTTTTTGGGGTCCTCCACGCCAGTGCTTTCATTTAGAGCAACAATAAGTGAATGTCAAAGAATCGTGTCAGTACTCTATAACGAATCTGTAAAGAAAATGGCGCTTACAGCTTATGCCCGGCAGATTCCAGGCAGGCGTAAGTCGCTGCAAATGTCATTCTCCTGGATAAAGGAGGCAGTCTTTCCACCTCTGCAGACAATCGCATGAAACCAGTGTGAAAACATACCCGGTCTATGCACGTCACCGGCACACATTTCAAAAGCGCCCACTAACAGCGGCTATCAAATACCACGCTTTAACAGTAGCATCTATGCGCGTACTCATTTACGTAACTTGTAGACTGAGATCATTAATATATTTTATGCAAAGTGCATTTACGTAACTTGTAGACTGAGATCATTAATATATTTTATGCAAAGTGCGACTAAGAAGCCAATGCAGAGTCCGTAAGGGCAATACGGTATCTGTCGTCGGTGCTAGACACAGGTCACTGGGGCGCACGTCAGATAAGATGTGCTGATTCGCGGTACGCGATCCGTGCTATCAGCGTCGCTACGGCGTCAGTCCGATGTTCGGAGGCGACGGTCGTTGGTAAGCTGGGCGAGCAACCTTAATATAACAATGAAGAATGGTTGTTCTCCGTCTTAAGCGTTTGAATCAGCGAGGAAAGCGACGCGAATGATCCCGTTACCTTCATTTGGGCTGCCGCACGCTAAACCACCCATATTTCCCGAGTGTGGTCAAAAATCAGTCGTTACTGGCCACGGCTATGAATAGCAGCCTCTTCCGCGAACCTTTAACGACTAGGTCGAATGAGCGCAGTGAACACCAAGCTTTTCAAGGCCAGGCTACCGAGCTGCCGAAAGCCGAGCTCTGGTGTCCATAAGCAACGCTAAGACCGACTACGTGAACAGTGCGGAAGAGTCAAAGACAAGGAACCGAGGAAGACGATCGTCTTTGTCTCTCTTCCACGCTGTTCCCGTAGTCATGCAATACCAACTGGCCCGGTCACACACTGCTAAAACCGAGTCTGCTCCCTAAGAGAAAAAAAAAAAGAGTTGGAGGACGTTTACGCTTCACCGCTGAGTGGACCGCTATAGCGCCATTAGACCCTCTTCTCATCATCTTCTCATAAAATATTCATTAATATTAGCACCTTCTCTTAAAATAGCGAAATTACAGCTTACAGGTAATAGAATCGTGTGCGATGTCAGTGCCCGTTAGAGAACCTGAAGAACTCCAGGTGATCGAAATTTCCTGAGCCCTCGAATACGGCGTCTCTCATAATCATGTCGTGGTTTTGGAACGTTAAACCCCAGAAATCAGTCAACCCGCACAGCCATCGCCGATCTCAGCACCTAGCGCAAACGCAGAAGGTCACTCATTTTCGACATCTGAATCGCATATTCGACCGAATATGCGACTGAATCGCATATTCGACCTTCCTGAATAAACAAGTCGGTTCAAATATTCGGAAATCTCGAGTACCTTATTGTCGAATCGAATAAGAATAATACGAACGCAACGTTCCACGAACATTCGAAGCTTTCTGAGATTCGCACATACCTAGTACTAAAGTATTCGATTCTTGAAATATATTTTACTCTCGTATCTGTATGGTGAGGCTGTTTTAGATTGGCCCAACTTTGTTTTCGCTCCTACTACTTCTGTTCTTCACTCTGTATATATATATATATATATATATATATATATATATATATATATATATATATATATATATATATATATATATATATATATATATATATATAGCAGATAGGTAGCATTACACCCTTCGCCACAAAAGGCGCACTCAATGTGACTGTCTCCCGCAAAAATGACCGTCTTATTTCCCATTCTTTACTTTTATTACCGCCCCGAACGACGTGCAGCTATTAGCGCGACATAGCACTCTTGACAGGAAACTCGCGAGCAGGCAGTTTTTACGATAAGAAATACGAGCAAGCCAGGTGGTTATTATTGTTTCGTAGCAGAAATGCCAGCGCTGGAAATACACGAGCATTCCATTTTATCTTGCAGCTGGTACATGCTTCGCCATTCAAGTGCGTCATATTTGCCCAGCTGTTACGACCACCCAGCAAATGGTTCACAAAGAGAATACTTAGAGGCCCTGCCGGTACACTATCTAGAAAAGTAGTGAGGAATCGGCCAACGTTCACGAAACCTCGTGATAGGATGGAGAGGTGGGCGGGGGTATCCTTCGATGAGGACGGCACAAGTGTGCGACTCGCAGCGGTCTAATAGAGTTCAAGGTTCTGCGCAACTCTTTCCAATAATTGAAGATGCTGCTGCATGGAACACGTGCAACAATGACGGGGAAATGACAGGCGAAGAGCTGTGTCACCATGCATGAATATTATCTGTAACGAAGGGCAACACCTGCACGCACGCTAGAAACAATCCGCCTTTTGCATGTCTCTGTGGCGCCCTCTCGCGGACACGGCACGAAACAATCTGTACGGCGTCGCGCCGAACCTGTCGTGCGCTACCCCAGCGTTTCTTTATGGCACAACATGGTCGGGCAGCGACGCACACAGTGAGCGTTGCGGTTATTTTCGATTTGAAACGCTGCACGAATTTCAGGGAGGCCTTTCCGGCATGGTGAACACTTACAACGGAAAGAGCCTGACTGACTGACTGAAAAACATTTATTAAACAATTTTTTTTACAGGAAGAGTCCGGAGCGGTCCGTAGGGGGCCGCCCCGTACAAACACTAGGTGGGCTCCCTCTTACGGGAGCCCATTGGCGTCGGCCGCGGCCCGGGCCCGCTCGACCAAGGCCCGTTGGGCCGTCAGGTCAGAGCAGCCGAGCAGGGCTGCCTCCCAGTCTTCCCGGGAAGGGTTGGGTAGAGGGGGTAAGTTTGGGTTTTTTTGGCATGCCCACACCATGTGGAAAATGTCAGAAGAACTTTCCTCACAGTGCGGGCACTTCCCCGTGCAAGTGGGGTCGAAGTGTTTTACTATTGCCGGGCACAATAGAGTTCGGGTATAAAGGCGAAGGAGGATTCGCTCCTCCACCTTCGTGAGACCCTTACAGGGTTTAGGATAAATTTGATGGCCGGATTGATAGTATTGTGTGATCTCCTTGAAGGTGTAGGCGGGGTTGGGTTCGGGGTCCGGATCGGTAGGGTACGAGGGTGGTGCCCGGAGAGTGAGCGCGCGGGCAGCGGCATCGGCCGCCTCATTGCCCTCGAGGCCCGTGTGAGCCGGTGCCCATATGATCGTTCGGTGCTCGGGGGCACCGATGTAATTGCTGTTTTGCAGAATTTTGTAAGCTAAGTACGGAATGCACCCCTGTTCGATATTGCGGCAGGCCCCCCTAGAGTCGGTGATGATGACTCGCGAGTCCTGCTCTGCGGCGGCTAGCGCAATGGCGATCTCCTCCGCGTGTGTAATGTTGTGTGCACGGAAGGTGAGTCCATTTACTGCGATGTTTTGGTGGACGACCGCGGCCGTGTACCAACCCCCGTGGTGCGGGCCGGACGCGTCCACGTAGAATATTCCGCGTTTGTGACCATAATGACGAGCCAAGGCGAGGCGTCGGCCATTGTGGTCGTCTCGTGTCATGTTTGCCGGAAGAGGGCGCACGTGCAGGGCATATCTCCAGACTTCCGGAATCTGTACGCGCTCTTCCGTGCGTATCGAGTGGTGAATGTGTATTCGGGCAAGGAGGCGGCGACCCGACGGCGTGTTAGAGAGTCTAGTGTATTGGTTCGTCAAATGCGCCTCTCGCAGCTCCTTGAAGGTGTTCACCATTCCCAGGCCCAGGAGGCGCTGGTTGGAGGTGTTGACCGGAAGGTCGAGGGCGCGCTTGTAAATTTTGCGGAGAATGACTTCGAGTACATTCTCGTCGAACTTGCGTAGGTGGAGGTATGGAGCCGAGTACAGGACTCGGCTGGTTACGAATGCATGAGCCAGCCGCAAGGCATCCTTGCATCGTAGCCCCCCGCGCTTGTTGGAAACCCGGCGGACCATGCGGCCCACCTGGTCCCCCACCTTACGTAGTTTGGCTAATGTTGTGTCTGCTCTGCGGTGTTTATGGATAAAGAGCCCCAATACTCTGATTTCGTCGCGTTCGGGTATGGGCCCGCTATGAAGGGCAATGTCAATTTTGGTGGTGCACTTTGGTGAGGGGCGTATGTGCACGAATTCCGATTTGGATGGGGAGCATTGAAGGCCGCAGCGGCGGGCGTAGTTGTCTACGATGTCCGCCGCTTGCTGCAGGTTGGCCTCCATGTCTCCTGCCGAGCCGTGTGACGCCCATATGGTGATGTCGTCGGCATACAACGCATGCTGGATGCCTGCGACTTTCGCCAGTTGAGCGGGGAGTCTCATCATAGCCAGATTGAATAGGAGCGGCGAGAGGACCGCTCCCTGCGGGGTCCCTCGCGTGCCTAATTGGTAAGGGCCATGTTCAGTGTCCTGAATCCGAATGTATGATTGTCGGTCGGTTAGGAATTGCTTAATATAGTTGAAAGTATTTTCGCCACAATCCACTTGGGAGAGGTGTGTTAGGATAATTTCGTGGGTCACGTTGTCAAAGGCCCCCTTCAAATCCAAAGCGAGCACAACTTTGTCATTGAGGGGGTGCTCGACCGGATCGAGGATCTCACGACCGAGCTGAAGCAAGACATCCTGCGCGGACCGGTGTGGGCGGAACCCGAACATGGTGTCTGCAAATGCATTTTTGGTCTCCAGAAACCCGGACAACCTGTCGCGTACCATCGTCTCCATTAATTTTCCCACACAAGAAGTAAGAGAGATGGGGCGGAGGTTGTCCGTGTTAATGGCTTTGCCCGCTTTGGGTATGAAGGTGACCAGGGCGGTTTTCCACTCAATTGGCAGGGGTGTTTCCCCGAGCCAAATGGAGTTTATGTATGCAAGGAGAACGGTGTAGGCCGAGTCAGGAAGATTGGCAAGTAATTTCACTGTGATTTTATCCCTTCCCGGTGCTGTTCCACGCCTCATTTTTGCTAGGGCCGCCTTCAGATCATGCAGCTGGAACGGCTGATCCAGCTCCGCGTTCTCGGTGCCTGCATACGAGTACGCGGGTCCTCGGGGGTCCTGCTGTGTGCATAGGTATTGGTCTCGGAGTTTACATGCCAATTTTGCCGTGTCTCCATCGAAACTGTGAATCGCTCGTTGGAGATGCTTTTGTGTTTCTGTTCGAGTTTGGGTCGGATCGATCAAGGCGCGGAAGAGGCGCCAGGTACTTCTGCTCGACATCTGTCGAGCGGCCGTGTTGCATCTGTCCACCCAGTTAGAGTCGGCGAGCTGGGCCGCGTACTCAGCCGCTCGCTGGGTGAGCTCGGCGATGCGAATCTTGAGTTGTCGATTGTGTTTTTGCCGGCGCCATCGGCGGACGAGGCTGTGCCGGGCCTCCCAAAGGTGAAGGAGGTGGTTATCGACCTCCGGAGTCGCCTCCGAGAGGTGGACCTGCGTTTCTGTGGAGTGAAGGGCGGAAACCAATTGCTGGGACCAAGCGTGGTACCCTTGCTGCTCAATGGAGGTTGAATTGGTGTATAGTTGTCGAAATTTAGTCCAATCGGGTAATTTTGCTTCTCCGTAGGGTCTTGCCAAGGGATGGGTGCGAATTGTGGTGTTGAGTATGCAGTGGTCGCTTCCAAGTGTTTCCTCGGTGTTGACCCATTCCGCATACTGAATGTTTTTGGTGAGGGTAAGGTCCGGACACGTGTCCCGGGTCACGGAGTTACCCACGCGAGTTGGGTAGGCAGGGTCAGTGTGAAGAGTTAGGCCCAGCGTGGACATAAGTTCCGCCAATTTACGCCCACGTTTCTCTTCACGCACGTACCCCCAAAGTGTGCTGGGGGCGTTAAAGTCGCCTACGATCACCAGGGGGTCCTTGCCCGCAGCCTTTAAGGCGCGGCTAAAGATTTCTGCGAATGTTATGTTGGCTAATCGCGGCGAGCAATAGATATTTAGCACGTGTAGTGGCGAGTCCTGTTTTCGTAGCGGAAGAAGTGTCACCATCACATACGAAAATGCTGGCTTAAGCTCGAGGTCAACTAGGCTTGCCGTGTAATTTTTGTGCACGCAGATGCAGGACAAGGGGTCCTGCTGAAACGTAGTATAATTCGTGAGCGTGGCAGCACTCCCTGGCTCCTGGAGGGCTACCACCGCAGGAAGAATTTCAAATGTTGTGAGGAAAAGTCGGAGGTTGGCGCGCTTGGTGCGTGCCTTAAAGCCCCGACAGTTCCACAGGGTGATTTGGATGGGGGTGGCCGAATTGTGTCGCGGGGATTGCCGAAGTCTAGGGGTGCCCGCCATTGTCGGTGAAGTTAACTGATGGTAGTGGTGGCGGCGCTCCTGAGCCAGCACTCGCGGGGAGGGGGGTGTCCTCAACTCCGGAGAGGGAGCAGCTGTCATCATCCGCAAATTCAATCTGTCGTCGAGATGTTTTAAGGTGCCGGCCGGACACATCCTTAATGGGGCCGGCGCGTTTGTTGAAACGGGCGACTTGTTGGGCTATGAGGGTGGGGATGGCCTCTGTCATTTTAGCGATCGCGGCATTTACGGCCGCCGAGATTTGGTTTTCGAGGACGGTGATGCGGCTGTCCAGACGGGCCTCAAGGGTGTTCATACGAGCCTCGAGGGCAGCTACCGCGTCCGTCGCCGGCGCCCCCGTCTCACTTTCCATTGCCTCTGCTGCGGGGAGAGGGGAAGGGGACACGAGTTGAGCCTGTTTTGCCTCGGCTGCTGCTAGTCTTTTCTGCAGCGCTTCAATTTGTGCCTGAAGGTTCGAAATAATATTTTGCTCGGCGTTGCGCACCGAAGAGGGAGGGACAGGGGGGGCGAGGAGGCAACCCTACCCGTGCCACTCACCTGGTTTCCATTTTTTATGGCTTTGGCCCATGACCCGGATTCGCCACTTGGTTTCGCTGGCGGCTGCTTTCCAGTTCCGCCGTGAGGTGGCGGTGGCGTCGACGACTGCTTCCCGACTCCTCCGGTAGGGGTGCCTGTCTTGTCTGTTTTGGCGATGTCTCTGCATGATGGCTCACTGGGAGCCTGAAGCTGGCGACGTTTCTTGGTCGCACTTTTGGATTTTCCGCCCTGCTGGGCGGCCATCTTTGGATTACGGTACTTGGCCGTACATGCACGTGAGTTTGTGGCATGTGCTCCGCCACACACAGAACACACGGGTACACATTCATGAGGGGCCCGCACCCCCTCCTTCACAAGCGGAACCTGCTGTGCACAAAGGCCACAAGTATCCGGTCTTGGGTTGGGACAAGTGTCCTTTCGATGGCCGACGACACCACACTTGTCGCAGGCCGGAATCGTGCGGTAGTAAGGTTGGACGGGGATTAGCATTGTGTCATAGTGAACAAAGCGCGGCTTGTCCTTGCCGGCAAAGGTTACACGCGCCTTGTTCGATGTGCCAAATTTACGCACCTCGACGATGGTGCCTGATCTCCAGCGTACGCTCTCACGGAGCGTCTCCGTCGTGTCGGCATTGCTGACTGCGATGACTCCATGGCAGACGTTGCCTCCATCTTGTCGCAGGTATCCGTGCAGCAGGACTTGCCCCCGCTCGGTGTTTACCGCGAAGTCCCCGATAACTTTGTCTGCCGCATCGGGATGCGGTGTGTGAATGACGATCAAATTTTGCTCTCTAGAGGGAAGAACAGTCAAAGACTCGGCGCGCTCGGGCCCGAGGTACGCCTTGAACGCCGTTCCGTACCTGTTCTCTGAGAAAGCTTCATGCAATGAGATGCTCTCACGGGGTTTTACGACTACTACATAGTCCTCGGGATTCGGTCTTGGGGACGGGCGAGGCTTCCATTTGGTGAGAACCTTGCCGTTGCGTCCCGCAGCGCGCGACGCGGGAGGCTCTGTCTTGTCGGTCAGCGTGCCGGACGCCGAGTCGGTGGTAGACGCCAACTTCTTGGCGTTGGCTTGCAAGCGGCGTTCAACCGCGTCGTTGAGAGCTTGACTCCTAAATCTCGGTGAAGAAGCAGAATTTGGCTTTTCGGAAGTCGTAATCGTCTCCCATGCCATGGAATGTGGGTCGTATCCACGCTGGGTGAGCGTAGAAGCTGCCATGTTGCCTCGGAAAGCCGGTATCACACAGCCGAGCGTCGGCGTCGCCCACGTGGTCGGATGATAATCGGCCGTAAGGTTGTTAAAAATCAGCCCACCTGGATGATACTGGTATCCACGTGTTGCCTCTGAGTTGGCGAATCGGTTGCAGCTGGTCTTGACGGGGTACAGTGAAGTTGCCCGTGCTTTCAGCCGAAAATCGGCGGAGCCGAAGCGCAGCACAGCCTACGCCATCGCGCGCTCGCAGCGCCCCCCCGGAAAGAGCCGACCAAGGGAAAGCCTTGGGCGTCTAAAAACATCGCAAAATGCCGCCCCAACGGGAAAGGCACGCAAGCGAGCAGACGCGGCTCGCTTGAGTCCGGTTTGTTTGAGACAGCGTGCGTAAAAGAAATAGGGGGCGGAGGGGGGGGGGGGGGTGACTTCTCGTGAAAGCGTACAGCACCTGCCTCTGCATCCAACACAGCCCGTGGGCCTGCCTCCCACAAAGGCCAATGCCACGGTGTCGGCGGCGGTGGCCGTCACTGCTCCCGCTACGAGTGCCGTGGGTCACGGCTACCCGACGAAGACGACTCAAAAAGCGCGATTACACGCAAATACCACTCGCTTCTCATCGACGTTCAGTCGAAGAGCGGCATTGTATGCCACTATGCCAAGGGCAAGCTTTCTGAAAAAAAAAAAAAAGAAAAGCGGCATGCTCTTAGTTCAACGAAATAGGCCACACCGAGTGGGGGAACACAGCACGAAAGCACCCGGGATCGACACCTGTAGGGCGTGCATGCAGTACGACACACAGGTCAAGCCCCTAAAAAGCAAGTTTGCACTGCTGTGCCCAAGCTCACGCTGTCTGCACAAGAAACGCGAGGATCGCTTTTGCTGACTTTTTGTGTTTTGTTATTCGTTGTTTTTCTATACGTCCCCTTTCCGTTTCTCCCTTCCAAAATAAAGCAGTCGTCCTGGTGCGCTGAAAGTGAACGGACGTGTCGTGCTTTTTCCAACTCTCCGAAGTTTCTGTCCGATTGAGCCTACAGAGAGCTAGAGCTCAATCCGCGTAAGGTTTGCTGCCAGTAGCGTTTGTTCAAGCCACGGAGCACCAGCATACCTGGCCGGAGTAACGAACGGATGTACAACTAGTCCAGAATCAATCAAAATGCCAATCGAAGCGCAACTGAAGGATTCATGGCACCAACGAACGAAGAATATTCGGGGATGAGGTATGTGTGCGCGATATAATGTTTAATGAGTTGAACCCCACGTCAATTCACGGACTTATGTGAAGTATTCGTCCTCCATCATCGGATACAAGAGGCAGCGTGCTGGAATAACACTTCTATCTTGCTGGGTAAGATTTCGTTATTGTGATGATCCGAGTGACCATGCGCATTGCCGGATGTCTGTTTTTGCCTATCCGTGTCGTTCTTACAAAAAATCTGTTTGATTATGGGAGGAGGGAGCAATGGTTTCACTGAAATACAAGCTCTGATGTGTTCGGCGCGCGTTCTTCGCGGCTAAGGCCGAGTCAGATATGCCGCATTTGCCTGCCTGCACAGTACGATGATGTGAGAGAACTTCATGTTACCAAAAATGTGTGTCTGGATGGCGTACCGGCCCAGCTGGCGCCGAGTATCATTACTTTCGGTAACGAGTACACCGTTCCGCACTGCGCGCCGCTTGCGTCGTCTGCTACGATGCCGTACGGGTCGTTTGTGCCGGTTTCGGCGCATGCGCACTCGGACCATGCAAAAGGCGGATTACCAGGCGCACTACGGGAAACCCCACTGGAATGATATGACAGTTGCCAAACAAAAAAAAAAAAAAATTGCAAAGGCGACCTTGGTGTTCCTTTACGTATCTTGAATGGGGCTGGGCCTTAGCGGTTCACTATAGAGCAATATCAAAAGGACATTATTAAAGTGAAAAAGCTGGAGTGGTTCAGAATGATAACTTACATATCGAGAACTCGAGCGTCGTTAATTTCAACATTTTATGTTCAATATTAAAACAGAAAATGAATGTCAAGCTTCTAGTTTCGAAATTCCCGCCGGAACTTCGAAACCTAATGTCAGAAGGCTCATTTCTTGTTTTCGTTTTCTCGCCAAATTCGTTCCATTCTAACTACTTTTTTTATTGTTTTTATGTTCAGTTTCTGTAACCCACTCCCCTCTTTAATGACTTCGGCCATGAGGGTAATAACAAATAAATAGCTTCCTTAGAACACAAAGCAGGTCTTTCTTATAGTTATGCAAGCCTTAGTAGACGCGGTCAAACGTCTGTGACGTCACGCGTTTTATGCTGGAACTTCAAAGCGGCGTCGTTACCCGTATCTTCATTTTGCGCGTTTCCTAGCTTACCCGAGAGTGTTCTCTCCGCAGCACTGGTGTCCCTCGTATTGTGAAACGCTAACTACATAATAATACGAGAAAAATTGTTTTTTGCTTTAGTATGTTCCACTAACTTAGGTTGACTGGTTTATACCCAAATACCTAACGCAAGCATGACCGACGCGATTTCTTTTTCTTCCTTTCCTTTTGTCGCGTGGTTCATACCCGCATATAATAAATACAATGCGGCGGTGTGGCCCTACTTCTATTAATCTTTATTACTTACCCTGATGCTTAAGTGACTCGTGTGTGCGATACATGTTCTGACATTAGATGTACTTGATCCACGTAATATCAGAGCTTGTGATACCACATACTAAGCTTGATCTCTTTTATTTGACTTTATTTGTTGACTTTTCATAACAACCAGCATCGGTGGAGCTGAGTTAGAAATATAATGTAGCTGGCTGCTAGCGCCATAAACGTAGTCCATATACGTACAGTAGCGGTAATTCTACATGGGAAGCTGTTCTAGGGGCGTTGGAGATTGTTACAGGTTTTTTTTTATGCTGCTCAGAACAGGACGGCCGGAGGGCTTGCTGACAGTGCAGAATTATATGACCCTGCAGTGTGAAAGGTAAGATGGCCGTTAAAAAAAAGTACAGCCAGTCCCACAACTGTGAAATCTGAGTGAACGGCTGAGTGGGTGCCAGGTTCACTGTGAGTGTGATGGAGCACTATCATTGTAACTATCACTATAGTATAGCGGTGGGCTGAGGCCAAAGGGGTAGTGGGTGGAGGGCAATCGCAGGTCCGCTGTTCCCTTCTGTGCAACCTGAGACTTCCTTTTACAGCGCAGCTGCAGCATAAGCTGTCATGGACACGGCACAGTGACCCAAATTTGTAGCTATGGTGACCGCCGCCAGTGACCGTAAGCTCTGGTAGCTCCAATGTGGAAAAAAATGTGGGCTGATGCCTCTGTCAGAGAAATCGGTACAACACGAAAGTGAAACGTGTCCTCACTTAAACAGCTGAATGTTTATTGTACATCGATATGAACTTGCCCATTGCTATCGGTGTTCCGCTGGCACGGCACCGTTTGGCGTGCATGAAACTACATTCAGGCATCGCCTCCATAACATCCGTGACCGTGACCATCCCCTTGTGGTAGCTAAAGTAGTTCACGTAATAACTGCACACAGTAGATAGAAAACGCCGCGCGAAAAAGGCATCAATCATGTTTACTGACGTCACAATTCCCCGTCGACGTCGTTGCCGTTCTCGAGCACTTAAAGCAGCAGTTTTCTTGTTGCCGTCATTACTCTAAGAGTAGACGAAGACGGCGCGGAAACGCCGTCTGCGACGGGCGGCGCACTTTGCAATGGGCGTGCAACGGTGCCGCCATCCAGGAGAGGCGAAATAAAGCCACGGCCCGACTAGAGAGGCGCGTGTGCCTCTCCAGTCCGGCCATCGCTTCACTTTGCCTCTCCTTGATGGCGGCACCGTTCCAGGCAAAGTGCGTCTTGATGCGCGCGCGAAGAGCCGGACGAACGCGTCGAGCAAGAGTGAAAGAAGCGAGATACGAAAGATTGGAAGCCGCGTTCGTATGGCCATTGCCTTCTATATAAACTATGCCTGCCGGATTATCGGCCATCCCATGGAAAGCGGACGTCGTTGGAACCATGGCATTGGCGCCACCTACGTACCGTAGTCTAAAACAAACTTTGTTTTTTTTTGTCTTGTAGACGGCGAAAACCCCCAAAGATAAAAAAAATGTGTACACACTTTTGTTACTGTCATATTAATACAGCAATATAATGTTGTTGCCGTCTGAACTTTTGATGGGGACGCCACTGACGTATTACGGATCTGGAGGCCACGGTCAAGTGCCGGATAAGGGTTGTCGCTCCCTCTCACAGCTTCAATGAGCTGACTCTTACCCTATGCAGGCGGTGGCACTATAGACGACGCGCATTTCGTGCTCATCCGGCAGGCATAGTTTATAGGGAGGCTGTGGTATAGCTTGGAGGAACGTGCGCCGATGGCGCTGTGGTAGAGCATCGGCCACATCTCGTCGTGGTGCCGGGCGCTGCGATGATTTTTGTTGTTGTTCTAACATGTATGTTTTACTGCATCACTTCGGTTACGGAGGTGACGTACCGGGGTCGTGGTGGACTCCGGCATAGAACACTCTCGTGTTAAATGTAAAGCTCCAAGCCTTTGCAAACTTCTACCCAGCTCTATAGAGGTGGTGCCGCTACAACACTTACAGGCTCTCACCACTTGGGGCATCTTGAATTCTCAGCCACGGTTCTAATATGACAGGAGAGGTAGTGGCATCTACCTCCGGCTCTCTTACCACATGGCTGGGCATTTAGTTTCCTCAATCACGATCCATAACAGTGCTTTGAAGCCACTCAAACATATGTTGTCAGCCGCCGGATGCGCTTTCATGAATGAGAACGAGGAATAAGACGACGAAGAGGAAGGAGACGGCGCAAAAGAGGAAGAGGTCGCCGAATAAGACGGTGACGACGAAAAAGAGGAAGCGGCTGACGATGAAAAAGAAGACAAAGCAGAGTGATGGAGACTACAGAAGCCACAACAACAACAACAAGAGGAAGAACAGGGGGTGTAGAAGCATGAATGAAGTAAGACTGAAAAGAAAGAGCACGCAGCAAAATCTATGTTACGCTGCCACTGTGCTCCGTCCTCTAAGCAGTCCTGGGGGTCTCTTTCATTTCTTTCTTTCTATATTGTCCTTCGCATAATCGCTCTCATGTAGCAGTGCGAGTAGTGGTTTAAGGGTGGGAGCTTTTCTCCTCTGCACGACAGGACGGCTGTGAAATGTCAGCAGGAATCAACGTCAACTTTAAGCAGTTCAGCTGTTTAAAGGAAAGCTAAGAATGGCTTTGGAGACACATAGCGAAACATCCAGATGTCGGACTTACTCTCATGGGCCGCTTTGAGCAATACCTGAACTTTTTTATGAATGTCTCAAATTCAATGCGCGTTTCTCAGAAACTATTATTTCCATTGCAGTGAAACTTTGTACACATGTACTAAATTCAAGGTTACGGTATATATTCTGAGCTAAAAAGGGCGCTAACGACGCAAAGGATGACAATTTAGCAATATTACACTAAAATATATACAGTACCCTTTGTGGCGCTATATGCTTGAATTTCTTTTTCATTTCTTTTTCAAGAATTCTACAGAGGATGTGCCATCCTCTTATTTACGATATGACCTTCGGGTATTCAGACTGACGCAGCCCAACATCACCACAACATTCTTCGTAATTCCTGAGGAAAGGTGTGCTGAATAATTAAAAAACATCCTAAATTTCCAGAGTGGGTCATGGGAAGGATAGGCGAAATGGCTACAAAGAAGCGCAGTAATATGCGCCTCTCTGAACGCCGCATATTTCATATAACATGTACCGCATTCAGTCTCCAGGCGAAGCCTGCATTGGCTGACTCGTGTCGCCGTCGGTGTTAGCGTCGTACGCGAAAACAATCATCATCGTGAAAAGCAGTGCGCGAACTTTTTTCTTCTGTTTCGCTTTGAGTAACAAGATCTACTGAGTATTAAAAAAAATGCTCCTCGGGCCGCGAACTCGAACCACCGACGTCAGGGTTGCGAGGTCACCACGCTAACAGATTCAAGCACTGTCGGTTCATCACAGGCGCCCAATAAAGCGGGGTTCTACCTGCATGAATTGGTAGACGCCCCGTAACATGCGCACGCTCTTCATGTGCACGCTTGGCAAACCGAGATGTCGACATATGTGAGCCATGTGAATTTCTCCGATTTTCAACCAAGGAAGGAGGGACGGATTTCTTTACGGCTTCACATGGGTTGAACAAGCTTCGTGTGACCCGCTGTTCCCTGTAGGGGAGAGGTCCCTTAGTTTTGTTCGTTCCATTCTTTCGTGTTTCTTTTTTATTATAAAGGACACGGTCACATAGGGAGGCTTATCTGAGAGACTCTCCTATGTAAGAGAGGCCTTTTTCAAAAGGTTGCGGCACCTGAGCCCGATTTACACCGCGACTACACCAGTTCTCGGGAAAACGCACGCACTCTAAGCCGCAAAGGACGAAAGCCGGAGTAACCGCTGCCGTTAGTCCTCGCGACCAGCGGTTAGTCTGGGGAGAGAGTAACTGAAAACGATGCGTGCCGTGCGCAAATCTCATGGTTGAAATGTTTCGTCCTTATTTTCAAAGGGACTAACTGAAGGATGAACGGTGGCACTTCGTCTCTCTACGCGTCGCTGTTAGTCCCTCTGGCATGTGCTTCGGTATGTGCAATTGTTTTTTCATTCACCGCCGGTGGCTAAGTGGTCGTGGCCTGCTGCAGCGAAGCACGAGGTCGTGGTTGCAACTGTCTGTCGCAACCGCTACATTCCATGTGGTGGTGGAGTTGCGGGGGCAGAGAGAGAACAACCTCAATAAAATAAAGGAACCCCAGTACTGCCCCACGGAAATCGAACGTTTGTGCAATGTGTCTTGGAGCACATCAAGGGGGCCCTGATGATTTGATTGATTGATTTGTGGGGTTTAACGTCCCAAAACCAGCTCTGATTATGAGAGACGCCGTAGTGGAGGTCTCCGGAAATTTAGACCACCTGGGGTTCTTTAACGTGCACTGACATCGCACAGCACACGGGCCTCAACATTTCGCCTCCATCGAAATGCAGCCGCCGCGGCCGGGATTCGATCCCGCGACCTTCGGATCTGCAGCCGAGTGCCATAACCACTAGACCACCGTGGCGGGGCAAGGGGGCCCTGGTGGTTAGAATTAATGCGGAGACCTCCGCTGCATTCAGAAGAACTGGACACCGCGAATTCGACACAGGACAATAGACAAAAAAAAAAAAAAACACACTGAAGCAAACAGTCGAACGGTCGAATCCGTGCTATCCAATATTTAGTACTATGAACCAATTAGCGTCGAGCTATGAATTTCGTTGATATATGCTGCATCGTATATTGGTCGAGAGAGGAGGTGAATTTGTGCAACTAAGATAAAAACACAGATAAAGCCTGTCACGCTTATCAACTACTGAGGGCACGTAAAACTTTCATGTACCAGTCAAGTGAAGCTGGTAGAGGTAGAAACAACTTTATTTTGGAGGGAGCAGGGGCAATTTGCAAAAAGCACAAACAAGAACGCGTCCGTAGGAGAGCGCTCACCCCTCCGGCTGAGGGGCGCAGACGGCGAGCCCCTTTGTGTACCGAAACTCGCATCAAGTTAGTCACGGTAGACAGTCGCGGTGCGTGCCTGCACGTGCAGCGCTGTAAAAGATGGTGCTTGTGTTTACTCTGTGTATTTCCGCGACCAAAAAGAAGTCCGTTGTTTGCGGGAGCGAAAAACAATAAATGCCTCGGTCGCAGCCTCACGTCATAATATAGTTCTGATCAGCTTAACAAAACACGCTCGTAATTGCAGGGGAAACAATCGAAACGCGCGAGTCTGTGTTTTGTGTAGCTCGTTTGTGTGTCGGAGCGATACACCTCTCCTTTTCTTTACGGACTACTTGCGTAGCCTTCCCAGCGTTGCAGTCAGTGGTGGCGACAGGACACTGTCAACATGCGGCAGAATTTTTGAGAAGTGTGCGCGCGCGGTCGTGGTGTGAATAGGGTGGCCGAAGGGTGATGTTACTAAGATGGTGTTTTCTGCAAGCACACGGACACGCCGAACGAGCCCAACAGTTTTCAGCAGAGATCAGCGTAGCGAGGAATCGACAGCCCGTTGATTTTTCTATGGATTATCGGCTCGCACGCCACGGATAAGACCACGTGTTAGCAAGTACTCTTACGGCTCATCGGACTTCCTATCTCTTCTAATCGCGCGTTAAGTATTGCTCATTCTCCTTGTATGTTTTATTAATAGGGTTTTCTTGCGTGGTTTTTTTTTTCTTTAACCCTCTGGCCCTTTCGATTTTCTTACCAAAGAGGCACACGTGGGAGACGTTTATTCTTTTCGTTGGAATCTTTCCTTGATCTTAGCGGTGTGTGTGTGTAGATCGTGCAGATGTAAAACATGCAGGACGTTGTAGCGCTCGTAGTCTTTTCTTTTCCTCCCATTGCATGCTTTCTCATGCCCCTAGTCTGCAGTGTTGTGCGTACCTATTGAGGTCATGTGCTTGTTATGCTCGTAGTCTGTGTGTGCCTACTGCAGACGCAAGTTTATGAATCCGCAGCAGATACACGCAGGCTACTTTTTTTTTACAATAGACCTTTTTCAAGCACCGCAGCGCCACCCGTGGGCGCGCACGTGCTTCTGGGAAATGTGTGTACATCCAGCCGCCCAGCAGAGCGAAGCCCAGCCTTTCCAAGCGCGTCTTTCGCTCCGAGTAAGTGAGTGACATGGGAGCGAGGCTAAACGCATTTTTTGTGTGTTTTCTTTTGTAAGCAGGCACACAGCTGCACGGGACAATGAAAAAGGAGGGGTGTAGAGGGGGTCATTCGCGGGGGTCGGACTGGTCGTACGGGGTGTGCGCTGGCATGTCTCGTCAACGTAGTTTCCCGGTGTCTCGGCAGTGTACGTGCGTTTGCGAGTGACCATGTGCTTTATCTCCACTCCGCGTGTGCGGAGAACACCGAGCGGTGTCTCGGCAGTGTACGTGCGTTTGCGAGTGACCATGTGCTTTATCTCCACTTCGCGTGTGCGGAGAACACCGAGATGTGGACGCTGTATTCCTGTGTAGGTGTTTGTGTCGGCATTCCAGTGTGGTCCTACGCAGGCAACTGCAAAATAGCGATGTGTTTGCGACGACGAAGTAGACCAACGGGCAGTGTGTGCTAAACGAACGAACTGTGCGCAGTGCGTGAACGAAGTCTGTTGCGGATATCTCTTTCTAGGTACTGTAATTCATTGTTTTCTAATTAAACAGGTATGGTTTTCCATTTACCGCGTGGGTTTTTCCGGTTCATTTTGGTACCCCTTCGTGCTTGGTGCGTGTACTTTTCTTCTGTCCCGCTGGGCTCTGTTCCCGCTACTCGCGACTGTCGCTTGATTCCCTTTTCAATAAAACTTCACTTTAGTAAAACCACATTTTGTTGACAGTGGTCCTTGATGTATGCTAGCTCCGCCGACGTGCCATATCCAGCTGTGTCGGTCCAGCTGTGTCGGCGCACATGCGATCGCGTACACTTTCCTTCGATGCTCTGTAATCTTAACTGCTGCACAAAGAAGAGAAGATTTGCGAGCGCCTAGATGTTCACACGGACTGCTGTGTGTGTGAACATGTGTGTGATCTCGTTTTTCTGAAATGCCCCTTTGTAGTTGTCATCGTTTGGAAGCACATGGCAAATTAGGCCATCATCAGTAAAGCAATTCAGTATTCATTTGTGATTGTATTACAAATCACATTTGAATTATAAAACATGTCAATACAATAACAAACGTGTTGCCCACACCTTGCTGCAGAAGTAAGGCGGCAGACCATTTGTGTTTATTTAATAAATTATGTTCAAACCCTTCCTTTTTTGTTGTCATTTTCACCAATTGCTGCATGCAGCCAGAGGCCTAGGCCGATGGAGACGAACAGCCATGTGATATTAAAGGATGAATTATTTCCCTCAGTGGAGGAACAATTCATCCCTGAAAACCAGGTTTTGCCAGTTTAAACTGTTCGACCAACAGGATGAACAGTTGCTCTGTGGGAAAGGGGGAGCATCTGCAGGGATGAACATTTAGTCTGGTGGGAGCATGTGTAATGAGGAAGTTTTAGTCCTATGGGATGAACATTTAGTCTGGTCGGAGCATGTGTGAAGAGGAACAGTTAGTCCTATGGGATGAACTCAGTCTAGGGGGAGCATCTGCTTGGATGAACATTTAGTCCTTTGAGGGAGCAAGTGTGAGGAGTAACCGTTAGTCTCCTGAGGAGTAACTGCTAAGGGATGAACAATTCTTCCCTTCGCAGTTAGTCCCCGAGGGACGAATCGTTGGTCCTTTAGGGAGTAATGCACTCTAAGCCGCAAAGGACGAAAAGGGGTCTGTGGTTCGTCCTTTTGGGGGGTAAATGCATTGCCACAACCATTACTCCCTAAAGGACCAACGATTCGTCCCTCGGGGACTAACTGCGAAGGGACGAATTGTTCATCCCTTAGCAGTTACTCCTCAGGAGACTAACGGTTACTCCTCACACTTGCTCCCTCAAAGGACTAAATGTTCATCCAAGCAGATGCTCCCCCAGACTGAGTTCATCCCATAGGACTAACTGTTCCTCTGACCAGACTAAATGTTCATCCCATAGGACTAAAACTTCCTCATTACACATGCTCCCACCAGACTAAATGTTCATCCCTGCAGATGCTCCCCCTTTCCCACAGAGCAACTGTTCATCCTGTTGGTCGAACAGTTTAAACTGGCAAAACCTGGTTTTCAGGGATGAATTGTTCCTCCACTGAGGGAAATAATTCATCCTTTAATATCACATGGCTTTTTGTCTCCATCGGCCTAGGCCTCTGGCTGCATGCAGCAATTGGTGAAAATGACAACAAAAAAGGAAGGGTTTGAACATAATTTATTAAATAAACACAAATGGTCTGCCGCCTTACTTCTGCAGCAAGGTGTGGGCAACACGTTTGTTATTGTATTGACATGTTTTATAATTCAAATATCTTTTGTAATACAATCACAAATGAACACTTGAGTTGCTTTACTGATGATGGCCTAATTTGCCATGTGCTTCCAAACGATGACAACTACAAAGTGGCATTTCAGAAAAACGAGATCACACACATGTTCACACACACAGCAGTCCGTGTGAACATCTAGGCGCTCGCAAATCTTCTCTTCTTCGTGCAGCAGTTAAGATTACCGAGCATCGAAGGAAAGTGTACGCGATCGCATGTGCGCCGACACAGCTGGACCGACACAGCTGGACATGGCACGTCGGCGGAGCTAGCATACATCAAGGACCACTGTCAACAAAATGTGGTTTTACTAAAGTGAAGTTTTATTGAAAAGGGAACCAAGCGACAGTAACGAGCAGCGGGAACAGAGCCCAGCGGGACAGAAGAAAAGTACACGCACCAAGCACGAAGGGGTACCAAAATGAGCCGGAGAAACCCACGCGGTAAATAGAAAACCATACCTGTTTAATTAGAAAACAATGAATTACAGTACCTAGAAAGAGATATCCGCAACAGACTTCGTTCACGCACTGCGCACAGTTCGTTCGTTTAGCACACACTGCCCGTTGGTCTACTTCGTCGTCGCAAACACATCGCTATTTTGCAGTTGCCTGCGTAGGACCACACTGGAATGCCGACACAAACACCTACACAGGAATACAGCGTCCACATCTCGGTGTTCTCCGCACACGCGGAGTGGAGATAAAGCACATGGTCACTCGCGAACGCACGTACACTGCCGAGACACCGCTCGGTGTTCTCCGCACACACGGAGTGGAGATAAAGCACATGGTCACTCGCAAACGCACGTGCACTGCCGAGACACCGGGAAACTACGTTGACGAGACATGCCAGCGCACACCCCGTACGACCAGTCCGACCCCGGCGAATGACCCCCTTGCTCCCCTCCTTTTTCATTGTCCCGTGCAGCTACGCGCCTGCTTACAAAAGAAAACACGCAAAAAATGCGTTCAGACTCGCTCTCATGTCACTCACTTACTCGGAGCGAAAGACGCGCTTGGAAAGGCTGGGCTTCGCTCTGCTGGGTGGCTGGATGTACACACATTTCCCAGAAGCACTTGCGCGCCCACGGGTGGCGCTGCGGTGCTTGAAAAAGGTCTATTGTAAAAAAAAAGTAGACTGCGTGTATCTGCTGCGGATTCATATTCATAAACTTGCGTCTGCAGTAGGCACACACAGACTACGAGCATAACAAGCACATGACCTCAATAGGTACGCACAACACTGCAGACTAGGGACATGAGAAAGCATGCAATGGGAGGAAAAGAAAAGACTACAAGCGCTACAACGTCGTGCATGTTTTACATCTGCACGATCGATCTACACACACACACCGCTAAGATCAAGGTAAGATTCCAACGAAAAGAATAAACGTCTCCCACGTGTGCCTCTTTGGTAAGAAAATCGAAAGGGCCAGAGGGTTAAAGAAAAAAAAACCACGCAAGAAAACCCTATTAACAAAACATACAAGGAGAATGAGCAATACTTAACGCGCGATTAGAAGAGATAGGAAGTCCGATGAGCCGTAAGAGTACTTGCTAACACGTGGTCTTATCCGTGGCGTGCGAGCCAATAATCCATAGAAAAATCAACGGGCTGTCGATTCCTCGCTACGCTGATCTCTTCTGAAAACACTGTTGGGCTCGTTCGGCGTGTCCGTGTGCGTGCAGAAAACACCATCTTAGTAACATCACCCTTCGGCCACCCTATTCACACCACGACCGCGCGCGCACACTTCTGAAAAATTCTGCCGCATGTTGACAGTGTCCTGTCGCCACCACTGACTGCAACGCCGGGAAGGCTACGCAAGTAGTCCGTAAAGAAAAGGAGAGGTGTATCGCTCCGACACACAAACGAGCTACACAAAACACAGACTCGCGCGTTTCGATTGTTTCCCTGCAATTACGAGCGTGTTTTGTTAAGCTGATCAGAACTATATTATGACGTGAGGCTGCGACCGAGGCATTTATTGTTTTTCGCTCCCGCAAGCAACGGACTACTTTTTGGTCGCGGAAATACACAGAGTAAACACAAGCACCATCTTTTACAGCGCTGCACGTGCAGGCACGCACCGCGGCTGCCTACCGTGACTAACTTGATGCGAGTTTCGGTACACAAAGGGGCTCGCCGTCTGCGCCCCTCAGCCGGAGGGGTGAGCGCTCTCCTACGGACGCTTTCTTGTTTGTGCTTTTTGCAAATTGCCCCTGTTCCCTCCAAAATAAAGTTGTTTCTACCTCTACCAGCTTCCCTTGACTGGCACATGAAAGTTTTACGTGCCCTCAGTAGTTGATAAGCGTGACAGGCTTTATCTGTGTTTTTATCTTAGTTGCACAAATTCACCTCCTCTCTCGACCAATATACGATGCAGCATATATCAACGAAATTCATAGCTCGACGCTAATTGGTTCATAGTACTAAATATTGGATAGCACGGATTCGACCGTTCGACTGTTTGCTTCAGTGTGTTTTTTTTTTTTTTTTTTTGTCTATTGTCCTGTGTCGAATTCGCAGTGTCCAGTTCTTCTGAATGTAGCGGAGGTCTCCGTATTAATTCTAACCACCAGGGTCCCCTTGATGTGCTCGAGGACACATTGCACAAACGTTCGATTTCCGTGGGGCAGTACTGGGGTTCCTTTATTTTATTAAAGTTGTTCTCTCTCTGCCCCCGCAACTCCACCACCACATGGAATGTAGCGGTTTCGACAGACAATCGCAACCACGACCTCGTGCTTCGCTGCAGCAGGCCACGACCACTTAGCCACCGGCGGTGGATGAAAAAACAATTGCATATGCCGAAGCATATGCCAGAGGGACTAACAGCGACGCGTAGAGAGACGAAATGCCACCGTTCATCCTTCAGTTAGTCCCTTTGAAAATAAGGACGAAACATTTCGACCATGAGATTTGCGCACGGCACGCATCGTTTTCAGTTACTCTCTCCCCAGACTAACCGCTGGTCGCGAGGACTAACTGCAGCGGTTACTCCGGTTTTCGTCCTTTGCGGCTTAGAGTGTGGTTGTGGCAATGCATTTACCCCCCAAAAGGACGAACCACAGACCCCTTTTCGTCCTTTGCGGCTTAGAGTGCGGGTAAAAAAAAACAAAAAAACTTCCGGCCATTTGGTGACCATGGCTTAGGCAGGCCGTGACTTCGTTGTCTAGGCGCAGCACCTTATCATTTGTACACACAGTTATCACATTCTTGTTCTCCACACAGTTACATTCTTCAACAACGCTCGACGCGTCTACGTGGTATCGGTCGCACTCACGCGTATATCGTTCAGCGAAAACAAGTTCCGTGCAACTGGTGACGTGTGTTGTTTTGGTACTGTCATTGTGGTATAATGCAAGGCCAGGCTATAGTGACAAGAGTTTATCTTGCACTAGCTTCCCAGTTCATCATACTCTTTTCGAGGCACAACAACGTGAAATCTGGGGAGGTGCGAAGCATCCAGTGATGCACCGCTAACGGAGAATTCGCAATTTTTCCGCAAACGGTGAAATCTTGCAAGCGAAACCGATCGGGTTGTTAGCGGATAGTTTTGTGAACAGTCCGCTGCAGCAAAAGACACATTTGTTTCTCGGCGGCTGTGTTTCCGTTTCTATAGCACAGCGCGTCGTAATCCAACTAGCCGCACAAGACATATTTGCAGTTGCCGTGGTGTTACTTTGCCCAAGCTTAATTTGCAAAGTGCCAGAAACTGTAGACCATGTTTTTTTTTACTTTGCTGGGAGGGCGTTTAGTTTTGGGATGTGTTACAGCGAACTATGAAGAAAGATCTCCCACTGGACCCGCATGGAATCAGGTTTTTAAATGTTGATAGGGAGCAGGGGGTGCCGTTTGATTTAATCATGCTCTTGGACCTCCACTCTATTTGGCGATCTAGGATGGCAGGGTATCATGTGGATAAAGATGCTCGGCCTGCGCGAATTTATTTCCGTGAAAGTGTAAATTGGTTTATAGAAATCCAAAAAGCCTCCGCTGAACCTCACGAATGGCTCTCTAGATTAGAGCCGCTCACATCATTGCGCGAATTTTAATCTCATGAAACCAGCACTTGCTGGTGGATAACAGGTGACCTCATGTACTATGAGCATTATGTAGTTGCATTGACATTTTGGTTTGGGTTATTGCGTCATTTGTTGTGTGTCATGTACAATGAGCATTGTGTAGTTGTATTGACAATTTGGTTTGGGTTATTGTGTCACTTGTTATGTACCAAAGACAGGTAATAAAGAAAAAAAAGCAATACGCCGGCACGCCAGCTCCGCTGCGATTGACGCGCTGAAGCGCCAACTGCCGGGGCGCATTAGCACGACAATCTGCTTCTCTGTATCGTTGCTAGATGGCTGTACCACCGGTGAGAATCAAGAGCGCAGTGTAAGGGAGACTATTCTAAATTAACAGTAATTTTGCTTCCTAAACACCTTTGCTTTAACCGGGCATCAGTTAGACGCAAATTGTAAAGCGGTGTATAGTGAAGATAACGCCCATTATCACGTATGTGTCGGTGGTACGGTCGGTAGAGCTTCTAGCTCCTATCGTCGCATCCCGGGTAGCAGTGGGTTCTAATCCAAGTGGGTGGTACTTTCTCTTGTCAACTATGTGCTGGTATTTTTTTTACCATAATTTGACCGCTTGCTTTACAGTGACAACGCCGACAGTCCGAGCGCATAAGGTGCTTCGTACATAAAAAAAAAACTTGCGGCAAGCGATTCATCATGCGATAAACTACTTTAGAGCAATAATTCCAGGAATACTTGGAAATGTGTGGCAACGCCCCTTTAAAGGGCAACTCCGGCGGTTTTGGGGGGCGAAGCTCCTTAGGGCATACGCTAGTCCGGCGTCGTCGTCGTCGTCGTAGCCACCTCTAGGTCTCAGAATGATCACGAGATGGCGCTGCGGTGCTGCTTAGCTAGTACGTGAATTGATCAATAGATGGCGCGGAGGCGCTCGCTGCGTGCTCTAGTGTGATAGGAGAGCGCTAGATGGCGGCGTTTTGTGTTCGAATCTGATTGAATGGAGGTGCATTGCTCTCGTTTAATCGGATATCGCTGGAGGTGCATCTCAGCTCGATTCTCATCGGATGGAACGATCGTTCGAGATCGTTCGATGCGCGACCGATGAACGTCCGGAGCTTCGCCCACTCATCATCATTCACTCCGTGGATATGCGTGGATTTTTTATTTTGACAGTGTTCCGATATCAATATTTTCCAATGGTACTTATAGTCCTGTAACTTTCAGGGTAGCTCATTTTGCTCGGAAACGCACCGATAATTTTATTTACCAACTGAAAGTCGTGTTTGAACCGAAACCAAAACGGGTAGATGCTTCGTGCAGCGTATGCGATGACGTCACAACCTCCGCCTTCAGAAATACGAAACTATAGTGCCAGAAAAATGCCAGCGGCAAGGTCATCCGACGATATATTAAGTTATGCCAGCTTTTCTGAACTTGAAAGCGATTATTTGAACGCTGAAATATCGCCATGTTCCTTTCGAAGGCCCGCAGGCTCGGGTAGGCAGCGTTGTAGGTAATTACGTCAAAAACACAGAGCCGCCCGCGTGAGAATCCGCTAAGTATGTTTAAAGTTCAGTTACATGACAGCTAAATGACTTACAACCGCCTGACTTGGCATACATTGTTACAGCACCGAGGAGAATATATACGGAAAATTCTGTTAAGGGTGGACACCGAAAAATCGCCTGAGTTGCCCTTAAGATACAAAGCATGCCGGAACACCGGCCAAACATTCAGATGCACATTCATATATGAAAACTGCCACATCCACAAAACGTTCCTCCAGAAAATTGAAATGATAAAACATATATATATATAATCTTTGCCATAAGCTGTATATACAAGTGAATCATCTCAAAACAACATAGTTGAGGCGGAAGCAGGCATCGATGAAACCAAGCCAGAAACAAAAAGCCTGATCGAGCACCGCAATTACGGGGCCAGCGCAACTTTTCCCGCGGCAACAGAAATTACGTGACAGACAAATACACGTGGGTGACACCACAGTAATAAGTAGCCCACGCAGCGATACAGTAGCCATAATTAGCAGCCCACGTAGCGATATTGCTGCCGCTTACATGAATTTCTCGACAGTGCCCCCTGATCAACAACCCTCCACACGCCCGCGACGCGCACATCACGCATACCGCGAGTAACGACTGGAGCGCGTACGTGCGATACGTAGAGATACGCAACGATCCCTGTTCTATACGCATTTGCCACCGCATCGATAAATTCCGATAACTCACCTTCACGGAGCAACGGCAGCAGGAGCACGAGAAAAGGCAGCGCGGCGGGAGTCGACCGGCACATCGCTGCGAGAACCGAGGGTTTTGCAAGTGTGCTCCAGAGCAAACACGGGTCGCTGTCCAGACAACTCGAACTGCTTATCACCGCGAGCGTTGTCGCGGTGACATTCTTCGTTCCACGATAAGGGCCACGGTGGGAGTATAAAAATGGACGAACCTCACTCACCTTGGAGTATAGAACCACAGCTCTTCCGCCGTAGAGGAGGAAGGCGTACACCCGCTGACTTTGGCAGTTTGCTTATCGTGCAGTAAACTGCGCTGGTGCGTACAAAGGAGAAGGGACGTGCCCTTCAAACGAGCCGTTTCATTTTGCAATAGAATAGGATAGAATAGAGCTTTATCTTATACTTGAATCTTCAGAAAAGACGAAGTAGAGGCTGAAGGCATTTTCAAGCTGACAAGGGCCTCTCCACGTAATTACAGTTGGCACGAAGGCCGTTGAAGAACAATGTTCAAGTACACAATATTGCAACGTTCGACATGTTCCAAAATTGCACAATGACCCAGAGAACTTAACAACAAACGTAATGTAGATTTTCGCATAATGTGAAAAAAAAGCAAGCACTTTTGTCACACAATGCATATTGACAAGTGAAGCATTAGGAGTAAAGCACATACACTTTATTATGCATACTCTTATAGCATATCACGATGGACTTTATAGCGGTTTTGGAATGAATTTCATTTGTGCCTATGAGACCATATACAAGCGATACAAGATACCATCAAGTTAGTTACATGGCATCAGATGTGTTGCTTACCGTAATTTGCCCTCGCTCTTGAAGTTATCTGGCGGCATACCTTGCGGACGACGCAGCAAAAGCACCAATCTCGTGCGCATTTGTACAAGCGTGTGACAAAGGTACGTCTACAAGGGTCGTGGGGTGGCACGTCCGTGCGACATCTTGTGAACTAAACAAAATGTATGAAAGGGCATGCGGACTAAACGAAGGACAAAGACCGAGGTAGAGATATCAATACGCAGTCGTTGAACCCCGGTGCTTATCTGTCAAAGCAAAAGAGAAAACACGGAAGCTAGAATAAAACTTTGCTGGGCGCCGCGTAAAGAATCGAATGAGTAGTCGGCGAGTTCTAAACTACAACGCGCGTGAGGCGCACCCTAATCACACGAGAAGGGTGTGCCAAATTTGCCCCATGACATCACATGGCACCGCATTTTGAGAAAAATGGCCGCACTGGGAAAGAGTTGGGAGGAGGGGGGCGCCGCAGTAAACCTTCAACCCGTGCCCCCTCCCCCCCTTCCCCCATGCCCACGTGACAGAATTCACTTCGATAGGAGGCTTAGTCATGAGGTGGATTGGCGGCTTGCAGGACGTGCAGTAGCTTTTTTGGGGGGCACGCGGGCCCTTCGGAGTCCGGGGTAGCAAGGAACAAAGGAAACAACCAGGGGGATTTTCGGGCAGGTAGCACTGAGAAATGCCGGGAAAGAGGTAAAAGGAAGAAAAGAGCGAAGGCACGTGTAGCAATTAGTTACATAAACATGCAGGGTGGCAGAAAAAAGGCAAAATGGTTAGAGATTGAGGAACAGTTAAAGAAAAGATAGGCGTTTATGCGGTTACAGAAACACCTTAGAGACCTGGAAGAGCCACCACATATTGACAATTATGTTTGGGAAGGGTGCAACAGGATCATATCAGAAAGAAAAGGTGGGGGTGTTGGAATGCTTATTCATCGCGGAGAGAGTAAAACAAACGTGTTCAGAGCACCTCTGGGTTTCGGGCAAGGTACGTGGAAAGAAAACGTGGCTAGGTGTAGCTTACATGTGGACGGGAAATAACTGTAAGGAAAAGAATCTGGAGATAAAGAATTGCATAAACACCGATATTAAAGAATTTGGTCATTGGGCCGAAATCATCCTCCTAGGGGACATGAATGCCCACATCCACGACTTTGACGGATATACAGACACCAATGGGAGGTTATTGCTCGATCTTTGCGAGCACCATAGTCTTGTGATAGTTAACACAGGGCCTAAGTGTGATGGACAGATCACGTGGGAGATCAGAAACAGACAATCGAACATTGATTATTGTCGTATGACAGAAGGAATCTATGAAAAACTGAGAGAAATGAGAATAGACGAGGACGGGATAAAGAGCTTGGGTAGTGATCATAAACGCATACAGTTACAACTGGGATATAAAACTGAAAATAATAACGTAGAGTCGGAGTTTGGCAGCTCGTATTTAAATGACAAAACAAATAAAAAATATAGCCGCAAGAGTAGAGGAAGAAGTAGGCAAAATACGAGGCAAGGACTGGGGGTATAATGAGCTAGTTCATGTAATGACGAAAGAAATAAGTAATGAGAAGAAAACTGTTTGCTGGAAAGGAAAGAGAACGCCAAAAAGATGGTGGAACAAGGAAATCCGGGAAGCGATCGAAAAGCGACGTAAAGCATCAAGGGAACACAGACAGGCAAAAAGGGAGAAGCGGCCGCAAGTCGAAGTCACGGAAAGATGGGAAATATATTTAGAGAAAAAATCTATTGTATAGAAATTGGTCGAGGCAAAAATTAAAGGTGAAAGCGAACGCTGGATGACAGAAATTCACGCCAAAAAGAAGGGCGCGCCTAGGATATTTTGGAACCACACAAAAGCGCTAGGTAAAAAGTCTGCCACATTGCAACAGCATATTGTTGATGAAAAAGGAAATCAATTGGAAGGGTACGAAGCGTTGGGTTGCATCCAGAAGGTAACAGCCGGTTCGTTTAAAAAGATCGTCCAAGAGATTCCCCCAGTGGATAAAACCATGACGGATAGCGAAACTAAGGAAGAGCTAGAACTTGAGAATTTCAACTGGAAAAAGGTCGAAGGAAAAATTCCAAAGCGCACTGCTCTGGGTTTAGATGGGGTCCCCGTTAGCCTCATTAATGAATTAGGACAGAACACTAAAGAAGCACTATTGAAAGCCGTAGAAAAATGCTTACAGAAGAGTCAAATACCGGACAGTTCGCGAAAAAGCAGAATGAACTTAATCTATAAAGGCAAGGGGGAAAAGAATAACATTCGCTCGTATAGACCGCTAACCATTACATCGGTAATATACAGGATGGCTATGCAAGCAGTAAAATTAAAAATAGAAGCCTGGGCAGAACGTAACAATATTTTCGGAGAACTTCAGAATGGATTTCGAGTAGACAGGCGTTTAGACGATAACCTATTTGTTCTTACTCAGTGTATAGAAATATCTAAAATAGAAAGCAGACCGTTGTATGTGGTTTTTCTAGACATCACTGGGGCGTATGACAATGTTAATCAGGAAATATTGTGGGAAATTTTGGAAGGAATGGGCATAGGGGACGATTGTGTACAGCTTTTGAGGGAAATATATAGAGAAAATACAGTTTGCATACAATGGGAAGGAAAAAGTAGCATAGAGAACGTTGATATTAGCAAGGGGCTGAGACAGGGATGTCCTTTGTCGCCGCTGTTATTCATGCTGTACATGGGTAGAATGGAAAAAGCGCTAGGAGATAGCAACATTGGTTTTAATCTGTCACACAAACAGGGCGGCGTGATGATTGAGCAGATGCTTCCGGGTTTATTTTATGCTGACGATATTGTCTTATTCGCGGACAGTCGAGATGATATACAACGGCTGGTGAATATATGCGGAAAGGAAGACGAGGCTCTAGGACTAGGATTTAGTGTAACAAAATGCGGATTGATGGTATTCAATGATCCCAACGACCAGGCGGTATCCATACAGGGCCAAGAAATACCGAGAGTAAGCGAATACCTTGGCGTATGGGTAAATGAGGGTGATAGATACATGAAGGTACACGAAAAAGCCTTGGCAGCAAAGGCAAAGAGAAGCGCAACAATAATGAAACACAGAGCGTTTGGGGACACAATAGGTACGAGGTGCTTAGGGGTCTGTGGAAAGGGGTAATGGTACCGGGGCTTACATTTGGGAACTCAGTGGTGTGCATGAGGCCAGAGATACAATCAGGAATGGGTGTGAATCAAAGAACTGTGGGACGCCTCGCGTTGGGTGCTCACGGGAAAACGACAAACGAGGCTGTAAAGGGCGATATGAGATGGGCGAGTTTTGAGGCAAGGGAAGCGCAGAGCAAAATAAGGCTTGAAGAGAGGCTAAGGAATATGAAAGAGAGTAGGTGGGCAGTGAAGGTGTTCCACTGTTTATATAGAAAGAGCGTTGACACGCAGTGGAGAAACAGAACTAGGAGGCTCACCAGTAAATATACGGCTCTATGAGAACTGACAACAAAGAGCGTAAAGGGAAAAGAGAGAGGCGGAGAAGATTTACTGGAGGGCAGCGATGGAAAAAAAAAAACGACGCTGAATAACTACCGAGAGGGCAAAAACGAAATAAAGAGGGAGGCATTTTATGATAATTCAAGAGGAAGCGCTTTATTGTTTGAAGCGAGATCGGGCTGCCTTAGAACGCGTGTTTATAAAGCGAAATTCAGTAAAGAAGAAGAAAAATGCTCATGCTGTGAGGAAGATAGGGAAACGACAGAGCATGTTCTGATTGAATGCGGAAATATCCACCCAGGTGTACGTTTGGGCACCACCCTACATGAAGCCTTGGGTTTTAGGGCGAACAACGGGAAGCTGAACATAGCCGCGATTGAAATAAGTAAGAGACGGTTAGAATACTGGTGGCAGAAAACTAGAGAGAACGGACAAAAATAATTATAGGGAAAAATATGGACTTTCTGCCATAAGGGGCAGGGAACTGGGCTATAAATTTCCGTTTTTGCTATAGTATGATCGATTTGATTGAAGTAAACTTAAAAGGCATGAGGAAAATTTAAAGAGAGAGAGAGAGAAAAAAAAAAGAAAAGTTCTTAAATCTTCTTATGAGCCTGGTGCCGCTCATGTCACCGCCCCGTTACAAAGGGGACGCTCATAGCATCCATCCATCCATCCATCCAGTCTGGGTATCTGGAACGGTAAGCGGGAAGAAAACTATGTTGGGTGTAGTTTACATGTGGACTGGAAATAACTGCAATGAGAAAAATAAGGAGTTAGTGAGTTGCATAAGCAAGGATACTCAGAAATTTGGTAACGCGGCCGAAATAATCCTCTTAGGGGATATGAATGCTCATGTGCATGACCTCGACGGATATACAGATTATAACGGGAAGTTGATGGTAGAGCTCTGCGAACAACATAGTCTCGATATAGTTAACATGAGTCCTAAGTGCAATGGGCAGGTAACATGGGAGGTCGGAAGCAGGCAGTCAACAATCGATTATTGCTTCATGACAGAAGGAATTCACGACAAGTTGAGACAAATGAGCATAGATGAGGAAGGGAGTAGCAGCTTGGGAAGTGACCATAAACGCATAACTTTGCAAATGGGCTATGTAGATTGTAAAGAGAGCATCGAATTAACGTCGGGCAGCTCTTTTCTAAGTGAAAAACAAATTAGGAACGTAGTCGCAACAATCGAGGACATAGTGAGCAGAACAAAATGCAAAGTGTGGGATTTTAATGAGCTTCTTAATCTAATAAGGACTGAAATTACGAAAGAGAAAAAAAAAGTGTTGCTGGAGGGGAATGCGAAAGCCAAAACGATGGTGGAACAGGGAAATTCGGGACGCAATTGAGAATCGACGGGAAGCATCTCGAAAACATAGGCAGGCAAAAAGGAGCAGAGGCCACAAGACGAAGTCAAACAAAAATGGGGAACATATCTCGAGAAAAAAGCCCTGGTACAGAGTTTAGTTGAAGCCAAGATTAAAGGCCAAAGTGAACGTTGGACATCGGACATTCGCGAAAAGGACGCATCTAGGCTTTTCTGGAACCACCTGCAATCGCTGGGAAAGAAAACTGTAACTATGCAACGGCATATTGTGGATTAAGAAGGAAATAAATTGGAGGGGTACGACGCATTGACTTATATTCGAAACGCAACAGCAGATTCCTTTAAGAAGAATGACGAGCCTCTCTTTACGACGTGTAACAGTAGCAAGGAAGACCAAGTGGAAGAACTAGTTCTGGAAAATTTCAATTGGAAGAAGGCGGAGGAAAAGATTCCCAAACGCACAGCCACAGGATTAGATGGGGTTAGCATTACTGTAATAAATGAGCTCGGAAGAAACAGCAAAGAGGCCCTGTTAAAAGCAATTGAAAAAGCTTACAGGACAGGCGAATACCGGACAGTTGGCGTCAAAGTAGGATGAACTTCATTTATAAGGGCAAGGGAGAGAAAAAAATTCGCAGCATATCCACGGGGTGAATGATGTTGTGTTGTGTTGTGTTGGGTTTTATGGCGCATAAGCATCTCAGGCTATCATGCGCCAAGAGCAAGGTATAATATGTTTGGAATTGCTAGGTTACTTGAGCAACCATCCTTGCCTCAGACAAGGACGTCGAGGAACCCAACAAGTAGATAAAGACCTCAGCCTTCTTCTCAACTATGAAAAGAATGGGTGAGGTGTATCACATAAGTAGCAATGTACAAGGTGTTAATTTAGAGTTTCTTGAGAACACCTGCGTCTTTTAAAAAGCTAAAAATAGATGGAATATTTACGAGTGCGTTTTCACCGAGTAGTAGTTTTGGATGAAAAGGAATGTGTTGATCGTAAAATGCAGTAAAGTATTTTTCCGAAGTTGTTCGAGTTTTCTGCATGAGAATAAAATATGATTAACTGTGAGTTCTTTTCCACACTGCTCACACAATGGTTTGTCTTGCTTTGTTAGTAAGAAGTTGTGTGTCAGGTGCGTATGTCCTATACGTAGTCTGCAAACGATTACTTCTATGAAACGTTCCTGGTGTCTACATGACTGCCATTCTGTAATGATCGGTTTAACCAGGCGGAGTTTATTGTTAGTTTCAATATCCCATGTAGACTGCCATTTCGCTCTTAGTTTATTTCGTATAAAATTTACAGAGTCTCTGTATGGTATGCTTACTTTATTCATATTTCTATTAATGGCATGTGCGGCACATGTATCAGCCTTTTCATTACCGCCGATTCCTACGTGGCTAGGGACCCAGCAGAGTTTTATATTCATTCCTTGAGTTCTAGCTCCGATTATATTATGAATAATGTCTCCTATTATGGGTTGAACTGCATTCTTATAATGTATTGCGGTGATGGCGCCCAATGAGTCTGTGTAAATAACACTGTTTGCAACTTTTTTCCACATTATTTTTTCCACAGCTACAGCAATCGCGTGACATTCTGCTGTAAAAACTGAAGCACACTGGGGTAGCCTGATCACTTTTTCCCATTTTCCTTGTACTATTGCGCTACCAACGTATTCTAATGTTTTGGAACCATCTGTGTAGAAAGCTGTGTAACCTTCATATTTCTCACTCAATGCGAAAAACTCCTGTAATATGTGTTCATTTGGTGTTTGATTTTTCTGGAACTGTGTTAGTGTGAAGTCGCATATAGAGGGAAAAGTGCACCAAGGGGGCAGTGGGTCGGGCTTCTTGGTAATATTCGGCAGTGTGTCCAGTATACTTAATTCATGGCATTTTTCTTCGAAGCGGAGGAGGAGTGGTCGAATCGTTTGAGGTTTGTTGTTAAAGAGTGTTTTGGATGGACATTTTGTGGCTATTTGGTAACAGAGATGTTTAGGCAAGGCACGGATTCTAAGAATGTACGCACACGTGAGCATGGTTCTTCGGTCAGCAAGTGGTGGCTCGTTTGTGTCTACATAAATACTGTTTATGGGTGATGTTCTGTAGGCACCAGTTGCGAGACGCAATCCTGAATTATGTACTGGGTCCAGTCGTTTCAAATATGATGGTCTTGCTGAACCATATACTATACATCCATAGTCTAAGCAGGAGCGCACAACAGAGCGGTAAATATATAACAGGCATGTCCTATCTGACCCCCAGTGTTTACGCGAGAGCACTTTCAGTATATTCAAAGATCTGGAGGTTTTCTTTTTAAGGGCATTTATATGAGGAAGGAATGTGAGCTTCTTATCGAATGTTACACCTAAAAATTTGTGTTCGTGTTTCACTGGCAGTGTGGTTTCATTCAAGTAAATAGTGGGATCAATGTGCAGTCCTCGTCTCAGTGAGAACAGGACAGCTACTGTTTTTTGTGTGGAAAACTTAAAACCATTTTTATCTGCCCACGTGGTTAATTTATTCACTGTTAACTGTATTTGCCTCTCGCATGTTGATATGCTAGAGGATGTACATGCAATCTGGAGGTCGTCGACGTAGAGTGAATGCATTACAGATTTGGGAATGATTTTCGATATTGAGTTCATTTTGGCGATGAACAGTGTGGTACTTAAGATGCATCCCTGAGGTACACCGTTTTCTTGAACAAAGTTCTTTGAAAGTGAGGCTCCAAGGCGTACTTGGAAGGCGCGGTCGGACAAAAAATTGCTCAAGCATTTTAGCATTCTCCCACGTATGCCTAGGTCTCCCAAGTCACGAAGGATTCCAAATTTCCAAGTGGTGTCATAAGCTTTTTCTAAATCGAAGAAGACTGCGAGGCAATGTTGCTTATGAATAAAGGCCTCTCGAACTGTGTTTTCGAGGCGGACGAGGTGATCGGTTGTTGAGCAGGATTTCTTAAATCCGCACTGATGTGTATCAAGAAGTTCACGGGATTCGAGCACAAACATTAGCCTAATATTTAAAATACTTTCAAAGGATTTGGCAAGACAACTGGTTAGAGCTATGGGCCTATAACTGCCAGGAGAGGTTGGTGTCTTTCCATGTTTCAACAGTGGAACAATGATCGCCTGTTTCCAAGCCTTCGGTATTTCTCCTGCCATCCAAATTTTGTTAAAAAGGTTCAAGAGGGCTTCTATGGAGAGGTCAGAGAGATGGGCGAGCATTTCATAGTGTATGTTATCGGGACCTGGTGCAGTTTGTTTACCGGCCGAGAGTACTCCTTTAATTTCTTGGAGTGTTATCAAATTATTGTATTCTTCATGTGTGCTGCCACTTGTTGGGAGTTTTTCCTTCTCAGCTGTGTTTTTGTATTTTAGGAAAGATTCTGTGTAATTTGAAGAACTTGAAACTCTGGAAAAGTGTTCGCCCAGTATATCTGCCTGTTCTTCTATACTTGTTTGCATGCCAGGGGCTGTCAGGAGAGGGACTGTGAAGGGGGAAAACGTGCCATTCAGTTTACTAACTTTCTCCCACATTTTTTTTTGATGTCACTGTGCTATTTATTGATGCTATATAATTTTGCCATGCGGCCTTCTCGGCATTCCGACGAATGTATCGAGCTTGGGCTCTTTTTATTTTAAAAGTTATTAGGTTCGCGTGCGTGGGGTACCTTCTAAAAACACCCCATGCTTTGTTTTGCTGTTTTTTTGCTTCTTTACACTCCCTTGTCCACCACGCTTTCTGGTTTTGTCGTACCACGCCGGTGGACTGGGGTATATACATGCGTGCAGCATCTATGATGCAAGTTGTGAACTTGTCATTTAATTCGTCTACGCTTAGTGTTTCCAAAAAACATTTCTCTAAACTGGCTTTTCTTGTAAAACTTTCCCAGTCTGCAAATTGAAGTTTCCAACGGCGTGGTTTCGTCGGGATGATGTTTGGTGAAGATGATAAACTGATTAAAACGGGCAGATGATCACTCCCGTATGGATTGTCGATGACATCCCATTTAAAATCGCTAAAAATTGTCGGCGAACTAAAAGATAAATCTATACAGCTCATTTTGCCTGAACTCGGAGAGCAATATGTGGGTTTGCCAGTGTTCAGTAAACAGATATTATTACATATTATAAAATCTTCTAAAATCTGGCCTCTTGGGTCAGTTTTTTCGCTGCCCCAAAAAGAGGAGTGCGCATTAAAGTCTCCGACTACCAGATATGGCTCTGGTAGTTGGTTTAAAAGATCTTCAAATTCATTTAGGGTAACTTTCAGGTGCGGCTCAATATATACACAGCACACCGTGATTGTTTTGAACGTTAGCAGAGTGGCTGCTACCGCTTCCAGTTTAGTGTTAAGGTTTAGTTTGTTGGCTGCTATTCCACTTTGTACCACTATGGCAATGCCTCCAGAGAGCCGGCTCACATGCTTTCGGTCGCGGCGGAAGACCTTATACTTCTTTAGTATATTAGTTTGTTTCGGACCCAGGTTGGTTTCCTGTAAGCATACAGCTACAGGAGAAAAAGTATTCAGGAGGTCGTTTATGTCACTGTAGTTTTTTAATAAACCACGGCAGTTCCAGTGTATGAGGAACGCCATATCAGTGTTTTTGTTTCTTGTTTTTTTTTGTGTGTGTGTGGAGCGAGTGGAAAACTATGGTCCTAGATTTTCGGGACCTGTTATTCGGCTTCTTCCTCTGTTCTGACGTTCGAGGGAGTTGCGCCGCCTGTGTAGGCCTGGCGCGCTGGGGGTTGTCTCCATCGGCTCATTAGAGTCGCTGGGGATTTGCGGGGAACCCGCTAGTGTGTTCGCAGGCTTCTCACGTGCGGGAGAAGCTTTACGGGTTGCCGGCACTGGAACCGGCAGGCCCTTTTTTGGAGGTGGCAGTGCAGCTGTCGCTGCGGCTGCCGGGGGTGTGGATGGCCCTGCCTGAGGCATTGCCTGGGCAGTGGCCGGAGCCTGGTGTGGTGCGCCGCCCCTACGTACCACATCGGCGAAATTCGTCTTTGCTGTGAAAGTAAACGAGTTCGTGAGAGAGAAACGCTTTCGCGCTTTCTTGAAAGAAATGTTCTCTTTGGTTTTTATGGTAATTATTTCCTTTTCTCTCTTCCAGGACGGGCATGCCCTGGAATATGCGGCGTGCTAACCTTCACAGTTTGCACAGTGCGGAGAGGCATCACAGTTTTCAGAAGAGTGTTCTTTTGAAGCGCATTTGGCACATGTTTTGCGGCCGCGGCAACTCTGGGAGCCGTGGCCAAACCTCTGACAGTTAAAACATCTTCGGGGATTTGGAATGTACGGTCTTACATTGATCTTCAGGTATCCAACTTCTATAGTTTCGGGTAATGTGTGGCAGTTGAAGGTGAGGATCAGGTGTTTGGTAGGGATTTCCTTGTTTTCTTTTCTAATCGTGATTCGGTGGACATTGGTCACATCTTGATCTTTGAGGCCCTCTAACATTTCTTGCTCTGAAAGGTGTACAAAGTCGCTTTCAGAGATTACGCCACGGATTGTGTTTAGAGACCTGTGCGCTGTGATCAGAACGGTGGTTTTATCAATGGAAAGAGTTTTTGGAAGCTTTGAATGTTGTTCTTCATCTTTGATTTCAAGTAAGATATCGCCGCTGGCCATTTTAGTTGCCTTGTAGCCGGCACCTAAGGTCTGAGTAAGACTTTTTTCCACTGCAAAAGGCGATAAAAGCCTTGCAGGTTTGTCTACTTCATCACTATGGATGACATGGAACTTCGTGAAACTTTGTTTGCTTTTCTTAAAAAATTCATCTGCTACATCGTTCCGCCCTCGTTTGAAAGTGTTCCGAGGGCGATCTGGTTTGGAGAATGGAGGAGCCATCAAATAATTAGTGTTTTTCAGCCACGGTGGCAGCCACCCACCTCGGAGCCCTACAAGGGGACGCGACAGGAACCTATCCATGGTCCTGCCCACGCCAACTGTACACCATGACTATAACCGAATATGACAGAGCTCAGGGTAGCTCGCCACACAGGGTTAACCCTCGCCGCCTGGAAAAATGAAGAAACCAAGAAGCGAAGAGTAGACAGGAGAGTTGGGAGAAAGAAGATAGGAAAGTGAAAGATAAAGAGGGAGGACAGGAAAAGGCGACTGCCGATTTCCCCCGGTCGGGTCAATCCGGGGGTGCCGTCTACGTGAAGCCGGGGCCAAAGGGGTGTGTTGCCTCTTCCGGGGGGCCTTAAAGGTCCAATCACCCGGCGTCGGCTCAACCCCCAGGATCCCCTTTTCCCCGGACACGGCTAAGCCACGCACGGCGACACGTGGGAGGGGGTCGAAACCCCCCCGTTGGCTCGGGTCCGTGGTGTCGCCACACACCAAACGCCTGCTCGCGCAGACGCCCCTGCGGGGGGGGGGGGGGGTGAATGATGATGAGTGGGCGAAGCTCCGGAGGGAATCATCGGTATACCGTGAATCTTCCGTGCAATCCGCCCAGTCGATCATCGTGTAAAGACGTCTCACGCAGCCCCTTACACAGGCAGGAATGCGCACCGCGTTTGCCGGCGCCATCACATGACTGCTGAGAGAGTAAAAGGCGGAGAGGCCTCAGCGTCTTACACCAGCTTCTTAAGGCCGGTCCCCACTAGCGGCAAAAACGCGCGCGGCGTGTCGCGCGCGGCGAGCGCTTCCGCGGCAAGCGCGCGTCAACAAGTCCCCACTCGCGTTTTGCGGCAAGCGGCGACGATGCAGCCAAGAACGACCTGACGCCCCGACTTGTGTTGTTCCATTCGAAAGGTCTCGCGAAAACGTGAGCTCTAATCAGACGATTTCGTCTTTCCTCGACCATGTAGTACGTCTTTCTAGCGCTACGGCTGGTCACGCTATCAAAAAACTGCTACTGCGAGGATACTTCTTGCTCGGCGTCTCGGTACGGGTAGGCTTAACGAAAACTGCATATAGGTCTGGGCATAGCCTCTGAGATTTTACGACGGCCATGTCACTTTCGAATCTCAGAGGCTGTGCATTATGGTTCTATGCTTGACGGACAGATGGCGCCACGCGTCGGCACCACCGTCGGCACGCCTCCGCGGCTCGCTTCTGATTGGTGCTTTTTTCGCGGCGGCCGCGGCGGCCGCAAAAAAATGAGTCACGACCCATTCGAGCGTCTGCCGCGCGTTGCTGCCGCTTTTCACGAATCTCGCCGCTCGCGGCAGCAACGCGCGCGGCGTGTCGCGCGCGGCGAGCGCTTCTGCGGCAAGCGCGCGTCAACAAGTCCCCACTCGCGTTTTGCGGCAAGCGGCGACGATGCAGCCAAGAACGACCTGACGCCCCGACTTGTGTTGTTCCATTCGAAAGGTCTCGCGAAAACGTGAGCTCTAATCAGACGATTTCGTCTTTCCTCGACCATGTAGTACGTCTTTCTAGCGCTACGGCTGGTCACGCTATCAAAAAACTGCTACTGCGAGGATACTTCTTGCTCGGCGTCTCGGTACGGGTAGGCTTAACGAAAACTGCATATAGGTCTGGGCATAGCCTCTGAGATTTTACGACGGCCATGTCACTTTCGAATCTCAGAGGCTGTGCATTATGGTTCTATGCTTGACGGACAGATGGCGCCACGCGTCGGCACCACCGTCGGCACGCCTCCGCGGCTCGCTTCTGATTGGTGCTTTTTTCGCGGCGGCCGCGGCGGCGGCAAAAAAATGAGTCTCGACCCATTCGAGCGTCTGCCGCGCGTTGCTGCCGCTTTTCACGAATCTCGCCGCTCGCGGCAGCAACGCGCGCGGCGTGTCGCGCGCGGCGAGCGCTTCCGCGGCAAGCGCGCGTCAACAAGTCCCCACTCGCGTTTTGCGGCAAGCGGCGACGATGCAGCCAAGAACGACCTGACGCCCCGACTTGTGTTGTTCCATTCGAAAGGTCTCGCGAAAACGTGAGCTCTAATCAGACGATTTCGTCTTTCCTCGACCATGTAGTACGTCTTTCTAGCGCTACGGCTGGTCACGCTATCAAAAAACTGCTACTGCGAGGATACTTCTTGCTCGGCGTCTCGGTACGGGTAGGCTTAACGAAAACTGCATATAGGTCTGGGCATAGCCTCTGAGATTTTACGACGGCCATGTCACTTTCGAATCTCAGAGGCTCTGCATTATGGTTCTATGCTTGACGGACAGATGGCGCCACGCGTTGGCACCACCGTCGGCACGCCTCCGCGGCTCGCTTCTGATTGGTGCTTTTTTCGCGGCGGCCGCGGCGGCCGCAAAAAAATGAGTCTCGACCCATTCGAGCGTCTGCCGCGCGTTGCTGCCGCTTTTCACAAATCTCGCCGCTCGCGGCAGCAACGCGCGCCGCGTGCGGCGTGCCGCGCGCGTTTTTGCCGCTAGTGGGGACCGGCCTTTACACGGGTCGTAACGCGCTAGCACAAACGCGTTAAAAACGCGCAGTCTTTCGTTATTACTGTCATCGTGGTGCATGTATCCATGTGCGCTCCGTGGCGTAGTGGCTAGCGCCGCACGTTCGGAAGCGAGGGGTCCCTGGTTCGATTCCGCGCTTCGGACACAACGTTCGGAATTTTTTTCTCTTCGTCCATGGTCCGTGAAGTGCGATCCGACGCGTACGGCGACGATCCAGGAGAATGAGAGGAGCGCTCCCGGCGCAGCCCCGCGCAGCAGCTAATCGGAGAGCAGCGGCAGCTCCAGCGATGGATATTAGGTGCGTCCCCTTTATAACGGGGCGGTGGCCGGGCCACCAAGCTCTAGCTTTATTTCTTTTTCGTTTACAACCATTTCTTTTCCCGAATCACACATATTTTCACAACTAATTCTTTACTTCGTCTATTTATTTTATCTATTATCGTTCCTCTGTGATGAAACAATCTTACCCGAACTACCTTGCGCTTTTGTTTGCTCCATACTTTTGCGCCACCAATGCTCTAAGCGCCTTTTACTTATATCTATCGCCGACATGTTCAGCTTTCCCCTGTTACTCCTGAAACCCATGGCCTCCTGTAGGGTAGTGTCCACAGCTACACCTGGGTGGACATCTGTACATTCAATCAAAATATGGTCTGTCGTTTCCCTAGCTTTTCCACAGCACGTACATGTATCGATCCCCTTCTTTATTGAATTTTGCTCTGTAACTTCGGGTTCTCAGGCAACCGGACCTTGCCTCAAACAGTAAAGCGCTTCCCTTTGAATTATCGTAAAATTTTTCTCTCTTGATTTCGTCTTTCCCCTTTCGGTAGTTGTTCAATGCCGGTTTCTTCTCCATTCTAGCTATCCAATCCGAGTTCTCCGCCGCTCTGACCATGCTCTTAACGCTCTTTTTCGTCCCATCCGTTTCGTTACTGGATGTATACTTACTGGTAAGCTTCCTAGTTCTCTTCCTCCATTGTGAATCAACGTTCTTCCTATACAAATACCTGAATACTTTCGCTGCCCATCTACTTTCTTTCATATTCCTTATTATTATTAGGGTTTAATGGCGCAAAGGCTACAATGGCCATAGAGCGCCAAGGCAATGTAAAATGTAAATGCATCGGTGTGATCAGTGACTATGGCTAACTGTAACGTGGCTGTAAAGGGCCTAAAATACAGCGCACTAAATGTGCGTAAAAAATTATATATATATATATATATATACATACGTAGTAAAACTCTGATAATGACATGGAATATGTGCAATGATTGTCAGACACGTGCTTAGTAGAAGTGTGTACTGCGAATATGGATACTGAGGGTGAATAACGGTGATACTATGACTGCATAAGAAGTAAAAAGAAATGTTGCATTTAGCACTACAGTAGCTCAGGGACTACAGACGTATCTGGCGGCTTATACCAAGTGGCCCTACCACGGTAGGGTCTGACAAGCCACCGATACCACGAAAATAAAGGCTAGCCTTGCCCTCAGAGTTGAGGGCTGGGCTGCGACCTGTGTTGCCAGAATATACGTTGCAGAAAATGAACGTCGCTTAAAAAATGTAATAGTTTGTTAAAGGAAATCATGGGGCTGTCCGATAAAAACAGTGATGGGTGAAGCGGAATATGTCTCTTAAAGATCTCTGGGAAGTGACGTTTCCGTTCCATTTCCATTTCAGTACATTCGATGAGGATGTGTAAAACGGACAGGTTCTTTCCACATCTGTCGCATATTGGTGCGTTTGAGCCGTTTAAGAGGTAGGAGTGAGTGCCATGGGTATGTCCTATACGGAGTCGGCAGAGGACAACTTCTTTGTATCTATCACGGCCGTGGAAAACTAGGTTTTTAATGCGAGGTTGCACTGCATGGAGCTTGTTGTTGATTTCGAGGTCCCATTCCTTCTGCCACCTCTCACGCAAATTGCGGTGGACAAGCGCTTTTAGGTCTTGGTATGGCACACTGTCCACGTCAAGACGACTTTTTTGCGCACCTTCTGCCGCGAGGGAATCCGCTCTCTCGTTCCCATCGATACCGACATGTCCTGGTACCCAACATACTGTGATCTCTAAGGTGCTCCGATATGCCATAATTATTTGCCTTTCTAAATCACTTAGGATTGGATTTTTGCTTGGTTTGCCAATGTTCAATGCACGAACGACGCTCAATGAATCAGTAAATACGACTGAGTTCTTAATGCTGCGATTAATAATGTATTTTACGGTGGTTAATATTGCATACGCTTCTGCGGTAAAAATACTAGTGTGCATGTTGAGTCTTTTTGAAGATGTGAAGTCAGGCCCAATGACAGCGGCAGATACAGAATGTCTAGTCTTCGATGCATCTGTGTAAAATTGGTGACAGCCGCGATATTTGTATTGGAGTGATAAGAAATGCTGTTCTATAGCTGTACGAGGATGGCGCTTTTTATCTATGTGGCAGAAAGACATATCACATTTTATGTGAGTTTTTTGCCACGGTGGGAGCCACTCTATGGAAGGTGCTTCAGCGACTTGCTGTAGCGGTATTTCGGCTTGAGCAGCAGTCGCGATACAGGTAAGACTAAATGGCTTTGAAAGAGTCGGTCGCTTTTCAAAAAACCTTAGAGACGAAGTGTCGGCCACGAGTTTTGCACAGGGATGTGTTGGAATGGAAAATAGCTTGAGGGTGTACATAAGGCTGCAGTATTCACGCTCGAGTTGCATGGGCCACTCGTTCGCCTCAACGTACAGACTACTGACGGGGCTTGTTCGGAACGCACCAGTAGCAAGACGAATGCCTAAGTGGTACACCGGATCCAGCATCTTAACTGCCGTTTTTGAGGCTGATTGGTACACTATGCAGCCGTAGTTCAGCCGGCTTTTAACAAGACTGTTAAACAGCGACAACAGACATTTTCTATCAGTTCCCCATGATGGATGCGACAGCATTTTGAGCAAGTTCATTGTTTTCATACATTTCAACTTCAGTGCCTTGATGTGAGGAATGAAAGACATTCGACTATCAAAAGTTAGGCCGAGAAACTTATGTTCACTTTTAACACATATGGGGGAGCCGTTGATTTTGATACAAGGAGCCGGCTGAGCAGATTTGGATTTATTAAACAAGACACAAACAGTTTTGTCAACATTAACTGCAAAACCATTCTCATCTGCCCATTTCGTGACCCGATTCACACCCAGCTGAATTTGCCGTTCGCAAATGGACAAGTTACATGACCGAAAGCTTACTTGGATATCATCTACGTAAACAGAGTAGGATATTGTCGGTGGGAGAGCAGTGTGTAGAGAGTTCATCTTTACTATAAAAAGAGTGCAGCTGAGAACTCCGCCCTGCGGGACTCCGTTTTCTTGTATGTATGTTTTGGAGAGTGCTGTACCGACCCGTACTCGAAATTTCCTGTCAGTCAGGTAGCTGTGTATTACGTTGTATAGATTGCCGCATATACCGTAGCTATCCAAGTCCCTAGTATTCCATAGCGCCAGGCTGTATCGTATGCCTTTTCAAGGTCAAAGAAGACAGAGAGGCAATATTGCTTGTGCACAAATGCTTCCCTAATATACGATTCTAGCAGTAGTAAGTTATCTGTCGTACACCTGCTTACGCGAAAGCCGGCTTGGCGCGGATCTAGCATTCCATTAAATTCCAGAAAATACATTAGACGACGATTTATGATTTTTTCGAACAACTTGCATAAACAGCTAGTTAGGGCAATAGGCCTGTAATTTCTTACATCCGATGCATCCTTGCCTTGCTTCAGAATTGGGATTATAACAGCCTCCTTCCACGAATACGGCATCTGTCCTGTGGACAGGATTTTGTTGTATAGGCCAAGTAAGCATTCCAGTGTTTCTTTGGGTAATCGCCTGATCATCTCGTATGTGATTTGATCTGCCCCCGGTGCTGAGTTTCCAAGGCTCTTAAGTGCAGCATTAAATTCGTGCATAGTGATGGGGCTGTTGTACCCTCCCTCAGTGGGATTCTGTGGGCGGAAATGGCAAGACTCCACCGTTGTCTTATGGATCAAAAATGCCCTTGAGTAGTGCTCCGAGCTCGATATGTGCTGGAAGTGCTCTCCTAGCCGGTCAGCTTGGCTTTCAAGTGTGGTTCCAAGACTGCTTACTAATGGAAGTGGGCTAGCGGATTGCGCCTTAAGTATCCTAGCCCTGTTATAGACTTTTCTCGTGTCTGCGTAGGAATTAATTGAGGAGAGGTATTTCATCCAACTCTCCCTCTTTGCTATACGTCGGATGCGCCTGCCATTTGCTTTACAACGCTTGAATTCTATTAAGTTTTCAGCTGTAGGATAGCGAGACAGCCTGCCCCATGCTTTGTTTTGATCCTTTTTCGCCTTTTCACATTCCTCATTCCACCATGGCTTGGCCTTGGCCCTTCTACCCGGACCTCTTGGAATAGATTGATTTGCGGCAGATATGATGTATTTTGTGATGAATGCTGCCATACCCTCAACATCTAGGTGTTCTATAGTGCTATATAGTAGCGATGATAGTGCACAGAATAGTTCCCAGTTTGCTTTAGACAGTTTCCATCGTTTGGGAAATGTAGGGCCCTCCTGCTTACCAGTTGCTTGCAAGACAATTGGGAAGTGATCACTGTTATAGGGATTGTTGATCACCTTCCACTCTAGATACGGCATGAGCGAAGGAGAGGAGATCGAGAGGTCGATTGATGAGTATGTCTTATGTGCCGCACTATAAAATGTAGGTTGTCCCTTGTTAAGCAAACATGCACCAGATGATAACAAGTACTGTTCAATTATGCGCCCCCTCGCATCACAGCGCGCATCGCCCCAAAGCTGATTGTGAGCATTTAGATCTCCAACTAATATGAAAGGTTCCGGCAGCTGGTCTAGTAGATCTTCGAGCTCTGTTTTTGAGAGTCTATAGTCAGGTGGGACGTATATGCAACATATAGTTATTAAGCAGTTAAGCAATATGGCTCGAATAGCAACTGCTTCCAGAGGAGTATTGAGAGCTAAATGTTGGCTAGCTATCGAGCTTTCCGTTATTATAGCAACTCCGCCGGCGGCGGAAAGACCACTATCGCGATCCTTTCGGTATGTAACGTATTGGTTTAAAAAATTATTACTCGAGGATTTTAAATGGGTTTCCTGGACGCATAAGACCTTGGGTTTATATTCGGACAGCAATTCCTTGATGTCGTCAAGGTTACGTAAGAGTCCACGAGCATTCCAATGGAGTACCTGAGTTGCCATTATACAATCATAAAATAATGCTTTTGCACCACGGAAGACCCGACTCGAGGTCAAAGCATCATTTCCGCGTTCCGCTCACCTCTTCAGCTTGCCTCTCGGCAAGCGCTCAACAGAGTGCTGGCGGCCTTTCGGCGAAGGTGCCGAAGGGCCTTGTGTTGTATCCATTGTCTCGTCAGAGACGCTGGATGAACGCGCGCTGCGCGTCTGGGCATTAGGTTTAGGCCTCTCCTCGACAGGGGAGGCTTTTTGGACCGTTGAGCCACTGGCTTGCTGGTCCTTCTTAGGTGGCGGGGTGGAACTAGCCAGACCCGCCATGGGGGCAGGTGGCTTCGTCTTCGCCCCACTGTCTGGGGTTCGGACGGCCACCGGAAGCTGCTGCTGCACTGCCCCCTTGAATGCAGCATCAGCGTAAGTCCTGTGACTCACGATTGAAAAACGTCTCCGTGCTTCTTTGAAAGAAATGTTTTCCCTGACTTTGAGTGATATGATGTCTTTCTCGCGTTTCCACGCAGGGCAGACCCGGGAGTAGGAAGGGTGCCCTCCATCACAGTTGATACAGTGGGGTGAGTTGCTACATTCATCTGAGGGGTGGTCGTGAGAGCTGCATTTAGCACACGTGAGCCGCCCACGGCAGCCTTGAGATCCGTGGGCATACCTCTGGCACTTAAATCAGCGCCGGGGGTTGGGTATGTAAGGTCTAACACGCATTCGGATATAGCCTGTTTCTATGTGCTCTGGCAATGTGCTGCTGCCAAATGTCAGGATCAAGTGCTTGGTAGGTATTTCTTTATCATCACGTCGGATTTTGATTCTTTGGACATTAATTACATTGTGCTCACCCCAGCCCTCGAGCAGTTCAGTTTCACTAAGTTCAATGAGGTCGTCGTCGGACACTACGCCGCGGACAGTGTTCATAGATTTGTGCTTTGTGATTGTGACAGGAACGTCACCGAATGTCTGAATGGTATTCAGTTTGTCATGCTGGATTTTACTACATACTTCAAGAAGCAGGTCTCCGCTTGCCATCTTGGTTTCTTTGAAACCAGGTCCAAGCTTATCTGTGAGGGATTTTGACACAAGGAAGGGTGAGAGATTTCTGGCTGTTCTACTTGGCTGCTCACTATGCACGACATGAAATCGGGGATAGGCATCGTTTATTTGAGCTGGGAGCTTCAATGCTACTTCGGTGCGCACTCTTTTGTTAGCGCGATCAGGTAAGGAGGGGAAAGCGTTTGCCATCAAATAGTCTTTATTTTCGGCAGCAGTGCTAGCCGCCCACCAGCGAGCCCAACAAGGGGACGTTACAGGTTTCAAAGACCTCCAGACGTCAGCTATACACTGCAGCTATAACCCAATATATATGCCCAAGACTGGGCATAGTACACAAGGTTAACCCTTGCCGCCAGGAAAAGGGGAAGTGAATGGAAGAGAGGAGAAGACAGGACAGATGTAAAGGAGAAGAAAAAGACGAAGATGCGGAGAATGAGACAGGAAAAGGCGACTGCCGATTTCCCCCGGTCGGGTCAGGCCGGAGGTGCCGTCTACGTGAAGCCGGGGCCAAAGGGGTGTGTTGCCTCTGCCGGGGGGCCTTAAAGGTCCAATCACCCGGCGTCGGCTCAACCCCCAGGATCCCCTTTTCCCCGGACACGGCTAAGCCACGCACGGCTAGGCGTGGGAGGGAGCCGAAACCCCCCCGTTAGCTCGGGTCCGTGGTGCCGCCACACACCAAACGCCTGCTCACGCAGACGCCCCTGCGGGGTTCTTTCATATTCCTTAATCTCTGTTCGTACCTAATTTTACTCTGAGCTTCCCTTCCCTCAAAGTCAGACCATCCCATATTCCCCCTCATATACAAGTACCGCCAGCGCTCATATACAAGTACCGCCATCTAGCGGACATTCCAAGAACTAAACGAGAGGTGGCTACCTACTACATACATCGGGGACGCACGACCCACGCCTTAAGGAGCTTCGCCCCTAAAATACAGCCTGCTTATTACTGACTAGTTTCAGTTTCGTTTTGGGAGAGCTCCAAAAACGACAAGGTGCCTGGTGCAACTGGCGCCATCTACCTGTTCATCCCACTCGCAATGGGATGAACAAGTTACACCACGTGAGCACACATGACTGACGCACTTTCGCACGAAATGCGACGCGTGCTCGTTTTCATTCGCCTGTCGCACATCCTGCACGTTGTCGTTGTTGCTATCATCGTCGTTGGGTGGCAACTATTTTCTTGAGTCCTGGCATCGTCGGGAGTCTACTAACGCAGGCGCAGCGAATAGGCAATGGTGGCCATGAAGTTATTATTGCTTGGAGCGCGGCTGCCGTGGTGACATCGCAGAAGTTGGGGGTCCCCTTTGCTACTGTCGATGTCGCGAGGTACGACATCTAGCGTTCGACTGCATATGAAAACTGCAATATTCATTTAAATTATCTTCGAAGCTGTGTTCATCGTTGTGATTTGGTAGATTACATGTGCATGTCCATGAAAACCTATTCCGAGGGCTACCTCAGCAGCAAAATTTTGGTGTCCATGCTCCTTTAAGAACTGTGAGGCTTAGATGATATGTGGTTTTTATTGGCGCAAGGGCCAAGTGTGGCCAAAGAGCGCCATTGCATATGATGTAATGTTGGCGATGACGAATGGGGTGATATGGTAATATGTAACATGGCTGTAAATGGGCCTAAAATCCAATCGCTGTATAGGAGCGTAAAACATATATAGTATAAAATTATGACATTAGCAAGAGGGGTGGTCTATGGATGTTCGATAAATAATTGATGACTGATCGCGATGCTAAAAACTGGAATGATCGTGACAGTGACTGGACATATTTACAATGAGTACTACAAGTTCGCAATAAAACATGGGTTGTAAAAGTAGTCTTTCAATAGCACTACTGTCTCCGAATAACCCTTGCATGCAAGGGCCCGGAGACGAGTGCGAAAAAAAAAACAAAAAAAAGCCATCATCGAAGCAGCGGCCTCATTGTCTAAGAGGCCGTACTACGAGTCTCTTGGCTTTATAACACGCAGCTGGCCGAGATCTTTGAAAAACTTCAGGACTTTGTTGTTTTGAAATAGTGGGTTTGGGCCTAGAAATAGTGCTGGGTGTAATGGGAGATGGTGTTTGTAGGCTAAAGCAAAGTGTTTTTTCCGTTCTGCCTCCAGCTCTCGACACTCAACCAAGACGTGAAGGACAGTGAGAGTCATCCTGCATTTTCTGCACGTGGGAGGTTCCCCACCACTCAAAAGGTACGAGTGAGTTTCGTACGTATGTCCTATCCTAAGCCGACAGAAGGTGACTTGGATAGACCGGTTTTTTGAATTTTGCAGCATATTTCCTATACGTGGCCTAATTACGTGGAGCTTATTGGACAATTCGGAATCCCACATTTGCTGCCAGTACGTACGCAGGCACTTGCGGATATGCGGTTTCATATCGGAGGCCACGACGGACATTGACATATCGCGAGGATTCGGCTCAACCGACGTAGCAAGTTGGTCAGCCAGAACATTGCCTGCTATCTCACGGTGACCCGGAACCCAGCAAACCACTACATCCTGCCCGGACGCATACACGTCACACAAGAGGTAGTAGAGCGTCACAATTACGGAGTTCCGCTGTCTCCTGAAAGATGTCAGAGCGTTCACAACGCTGAGAGAATCTGTATAGATAACGGATTTTGGAATTTTTGTGCCCTTAATATGTTTCACTGCTGAAAGTAACGCGTATGCTTCTCTGGTAAATATGCTTGTTAGCGGATGCAGGACGTTAGCCTCTGAAAAAGACGGCCCAACCGCCGCATATGAAACACCAGTAGAAGACTTGGACGCGTCGGTATAAAACTCGGGGAAAGCATATTTGTGTTGCACTTCTAAGAAATGCATTTTAATTTGTGAGGGTGGAGCATGTTTTGTGACATATAGAAAGGATAAATCGGTGTGAATAACCTGCCACTTCCAGGGTGGGAAGTGTGCAGGTGGTGGCATTATGCTATGTTCAAGAATTTGAACGCCCATTTCCTCGGCCACATCCCTCGCACGCAGTGAGAAGCGTACACTCAGCGTAGGACGGTTGCGGAAAAGTTGCGAGCTGGATAGATCGTTGACAACGGGATATACGGGGTGTTCATTATTTGCATTCACTCTGAAAAAATACGTTAAAGCTAAGTATGCTCTCTGCAAGTGAAGCGACCATACGTCTGATTCCACATACAGGCTTTCCACGGGGCTTGTCCTGAAAGCCCCTGTGGCAAGCCGAATGCCTAAGTGATGGACAGGGTCCAACATTTTAAGAGCACTTGGAGAAGCAGATTGGTAAACTATGGACCCATAGTCCAGGCGTGACCGTACGAGGCTCTTGTACAAATTCAAGAGACATTTTGTATCACTGCCCCATGTGGTACGTGACAGCAGCTTCAGAATGTTCATTGCTTTTAAGCACTTGCACTTTAGATATTTAATGTGCAGAACAAAAGTTAGTTTCTTGTCTAGTATTAAACCAAGAAATTTATGTTCTATTTTTACAGGCACACGGAGACCCTGCAAGTCAATGTCAGGATCAGGGTAAAGGCCCCTCTTTCTAGAGAAGAGAACACAAGTACTCTTTTGTGCGTTTTAAACTGAAGCCATTTTCTTCTGCCCATCTGCACACTCGGTTCAGACAGAGCTGAATCTGCCGTTCACATATTGCGAGGTTGCATGATTTAAATCCAATTTGTATGTCATCGACATAAGTGCAATAGAACATGTTTCGCGGGATGCACAAGTGCAAAGAGTTCATTTTTATAATAAAAAGCGTACAACTAAGGACCCCTCCCTGTGGTACTCCCGTTTCTTGGACAAATGATTGAGATAAAACGTTGCCAACACGAACACGGAATGTTCGATTGGACAGGTAACTTTCTATTATGTTTAGCATATTACCGTGCACACCCATGTGTGATAGGTCTCTTAGTATACCAAATCGCCATGTGGTATTGTAGGCCTTTTCCATATCGAGGAATACAGACAGAAAGAATTGTCTGTGGACAAAAGCCTCGCGAATCTCCGCCTCTATGCGTATGAGATGGTCTGTGGTGGAGCGACCCTCTCGGAAACCACACTGGTACGGGTCCATCAGATTATGAGATTCTAGAAAATGTATTAGACGGCGGTTTATCATCTTCTCGAATACTTTGCATATGCAGCTTGTTAGCGCTATGGGCCGGTAACTTGATACAGACGATGGGTCCTTGTTCTGCTTCAGGATAGGGATCACTATGGCCTCTTTCCAAGCAGTCGGGATCTCGCCAGATGTCCATATAGAGTTGTACAGGCAGAGAAGGGTTTTTTTGGTTTTAGTGGGCAGGTTTTTCAACATTTCATATAATATGCTGTCAGAGCCTGGAACAGATTGGTTACAACTGGTGAGTGCTGCATGCAGCTCAGCTAGACAGAAAGGTTGGTTGTATGGCTCGTTTCCAGTGCTTTTCCGTCCTAATTTTTGTTTTTCGATTGCTGCTTTATGTCTTATAAATTTAGATTTCTTTTTTTCGAAATTTATAAGACATAGAGGGGTACCTGGCGTATACGTGAAAATCATAAACAACATATACAAAGATTGCACAGCCACACTACTCCTACATGAAAAAAGCAGAGAAATCCCGATCGAGAGAGGTGTGAGACAGGGAGATACGATATCCCCGATGCTATTCACTGCATGTTTAGAGGAAATCTTTAAACGTCTAGACTGGGAAGAAAAGGGCATTCGAATAGATGGAGAATATCTCAGCAATTTAAGACTTGCAGACGACATTGTACTCTTTAGCAATGATGGAGACGAACTACAAAACATGATTAATGACCTAAACAGGGAAAGTATTAAAATTGGGTTAAAAATGAATAGGCAGAAGACCAAAGTTATGCTCAATAGCCTAGCTAAGGAACAGGAATTTACAATCGACAATGAACCCTTACAATGTGTAAACGAATATGTATACCTGGGACAGTTAATAACAGGAACTCCCAACCACGAAAAAGAAATTCTCCGTAGAATAAGGATGGGCTGGAGCGCATTCGGAAGGAATTACGAAATCATGACTGGAAACTTACCGCTCTCACTAAAGCGCAAAGTATTCAATCACTGTATCCTCCCAGTAGTAACGTACGGTGCAGAAACTTGGAGGATAACTAAAAGACTAGAGATGAAACTAAGGAGCGCGCAACGTGCAATGGAAAGAAAAATGATAGGGGTAACGCTAAGAGATAAAAAACGAGCGGAATGGATCAGAGAACAGACAGGAGTAGCCGATATTATTATATCAATTAAAAGAAAGAAGTGGACCTGGGCAGGACATGTCATGAGGAGAACAGATAACAGATGGACAGTAAGAGCGACGGAATGGATACCAAGAGAGGGAAAACGCAACAGAGGCAGGCAAAGGGTTAGATGGAGCGATGAAATTAAAAAGTTTGCGGGCGTAAAGTGGAACCAACTCGCTCAGGAGAGGGTGGAGTGGAAATCGATGGGAGAGGCCTTCGTCCTGCAGTAGACCTAAATAGGCTGATGATGATGATGATGATGATGTCTTATAAATGTAAGAGAATAGTGTGACGAACTGGACACATTTTCAAAATGTGCACCTAAGAAGTTCGCTTGGTCCTCCAAGCCATCTCCCCGAGTGTTCACCAATGGAAGTGAATGTGTTGGTCTTCCCCTTATCCTATTAACCCTATTCCAAACCTTACCCTCGTCTTTATAAGTGTTTATACTGGATACAAAGTTCTGCCAACTCTCCCTTCTTGCCTGTCGACGTGTTTTCCTGCCCTGCGACTTAATTTTCTTAAAATTGTCAAGGTTTTCGGCAGTAGGAGAAACGCGAAGAAGTCTCCACGCTCTACTCTGCCGCCTACGGGCGTTTCTACATTCCTCGTTCCACCACGGAACTCAACGCCTACCGGATAGTCCACCTGTTTGAGGAATGCACTTACTGGCTGCGTCATTTATGAACTTTGTGAAGTACTCAACGGCCCTATCAATTGATAAAGATGACATGTCCACCCAGGAAATATTAAGAGTAAGGGTTTGGAACTTTCCCCAATCTGCTGCTTCAACTTTCCACCGGGAAACTTGTGGTGGGGGTTCATTTTGTTTTGGTGTTTTCAACAGTATGGGGAAGTGATCGCTCCTGTAGGGGTTTTTAATAACATCCCAATGAAGCTCTGACACTATGGACGGGGAAGCGATACTCAGGTCGATAGAGGAATATGTTCTGTTTGCAAGGTTATAGTAGGTGGGCTCCTTTTTATTTAGGAGACACACACCTGAAGAACTTGTGCTGACTTTCTGGCCTCGCGGGCGGCGGTGAGAGGAGAGACACGCAGGTCGATAGAGGAATATGTTCTGTTTGCAAGGTTATAGTAGGTGGGCTCCTTTTTATTTAGAAGACACACACCTGAAGAACTTGTGCTGACTTTCTGGCCTCGCGGGCGGCCGTGCTTGTGCTGTTGGAGCACAAGCACGGTGCTCCAAAAGCAAGCCCAGGCTATCCAGAGGGCCCACGAAACGGCGGAGCGTCATGGCGTTCTTTCCTCCACGTGGGTGCGGCCAGCGGTTACAACAGCCTCCCGCTAGGGAGTCCTTACGTAGCTCCTCAGGATTAATTAAAGTTCATTGTCTGTCTGTCTGTCTGTCTGTTCGATAATACGACCTCGCGCATCAATGCGCGTGTCGCCCCACAAGCTGTTGTGCGCATTCAGATCGCCAAGAACAAGAAAGGGTTCTGGCAGCTGATCTATAAATGCCTGAAACTCATGTTTCTGCAAGTTATGGTGTGGAGGAGTGTAGAGGGAACAAATTGTGATAAGCTTGTTAAGGAGAACAGCTCGAACTGCCACAGCTTCGAGTTCGGTTTGCAGGTGTAAATGCTGACATGCTATGCTTTTATGAACGATTACAGCGACACCGCCTGATGATAAGGTGGCATCTTCGCGGTCCTTACGAAATGTAATATATTGACGGAGAAAATTTGTATGTTTTGGTCTCAGGTGCGTTTCCTGGACACACAGCACCTTTGCATTATGTTCGTGTAGGAGTTCCTGGATATCATCGAGGTTTCTAAGCAGACCTCTGACATTCCACTGTATTATTTGTGTATCCATGTTGTAAATCTTTTTATGCTGTGTATACAGGAAAGAAAATGCTGCTTTAGATTACAGAGCCCTTGTGGGGCCCTGTAATTAGGGTTTTTCCTTTTCTGGAGCGGTCGAGGGACTCCCGCCGCTCCTTCGGCGCTGGCTGCGCCTTCGGACTCTGTGTTGTGTCCATTGCCTCTTGCGAGGCGCCAGACACGCTCTCTTGAGAGCGACTCTTGGGTAAGGGCCCAGCATCGGAACACTGTCCCTTGTCTTCCAGCACCTTTGGTGCCGGACATGTTTCCATTGTGTCCTGGCAGGCACTGGGAGTGCGCACTAGCGGGCTGTTGTTATGCACAACAGACCTCGCCTGGTGAGGCGAGGTTTTGAGACCTGACGTCACTTGAGTCGCCGGTCTCTCAGGACGAGTGGACGCAGCAGATTTGCCTGCTGCCTCCACAGGGGACGGGGGCACCACAGCCAGTGGCCTGCTGGCTGCAGGCCTGGCAAGTGGTGGGGCTAGGTGCGGCGCTGCCCCCTGACGCGCCGCATCAGCATAAGTCCCGTGGAACGGAGAGCACCTCCTTCGCGCTTCCTTAAACGATATGTTTTCGCGGACCTTAAGGCTAATTATGTCCTTCTCTTTTCGCCACTGAGGGCATGATCTAGAATAGGCGGGATGTGCGCCGCTACAGTTAATGCAGTGAGGCGCTTCTTCACATGAGTCGGAGGCATGATCTTGCCCTCCACATTTTGCGCAGGCTGGTCATCCACGGCAGCTCTGAGAGCCATGGCCGAAACGCTGACATTGGAAACGTCGTCGTGGGTTGGGGATGAATGGCCTGACAGATATTTTTGTGTATCCGGTCTCAATGCTCTCTGGGAGGTCGCTCGAGGCAAATGTTAGTACTAGATGTTTTGTCGGTATTTCCTTATTGTCCCTTCTAATAACTATTCTTTGTACGTGTGTTACATTTTGGTTCTGCCACCCTTCGAGAAGCTCAGCCTCCGTCTAGAAGATCCATGTCAGAGACAACTCCACGCACAGAGTTCATTGATCTATGAGGTGTCACAGTAATTGAGATATCACCAAATTTGACAAGACCACTCAACTTTCTGAATTGTTGTTTGTCACTTACTTCCAAAAGCAAATCACCACTGGCCATTTTGGTTACCCTATAGCCAGTACCTATGGTATTCGTTAGAGTTTTGGATACTACAAACGGGGACACTGTTCTAGCTTGTTTATCACTTTTCTCACTATGGACAACATGATATCGGGGGAAAGTCCCTTTCGATCGGTTGAAAATTGCTATTTCTTCGGTGCGTGTGCGCTTTGATGCGACACGATCAGATATGTGGGGGAAAGCAACTCTATTCATATCAGGAATGTTTTATTTCAGCAGCAATGGCGGCCGCCCACCACGGAGCCCAACAAGGGGACGCTACAAGATTCGGAATACCGAGAGCCTGCAAACGCCAGCCGTACATTCCTGCGATAACCCAATGCGCCTAGGCCAAGGTAGTCTATTTGCACAAGGTTAACCCAAGCCGCCTATGGAAAATTAGGAAGTAACAGAAGAGAGGAGATGACAGGACAGCATAGACAGGGAATAGGAAAGAGAAAGATTGGAGAGGAGGACAGGAAAAGGCGACCGGCCGATTTCCCCTGGGTGGGTCAGCCCAGGGGTGCCGTCTACGTGAAGCCGGGGCCAAAGGGGTGTGTTGCCTCTTCCGGGGGGCCTTAAAGGTCCAATCACCCGGCGTCGGCTCAACCCCCAGGATCCCCTTTTCCCCGGACACGGCTAAGCCACGCACGGCGACATGTGGGAGGGGGTCGAAACCCCCCGTTGGCTCGGGTCCGTGGTGTCGCCACACATCAAACGCCTGCTCGCGCAGACGCCCCTGCGGGGGGTGAGGCTTAGAGTTCGTGTCAGGTGCATACCTGCCAATCTAGGGCCCTCAAAAATCAGAAGACTCAAGGTGGAGGAGCAGGGAGGTGGTGCTCGGAGGCAGCTTTCGCACACGCTTCGCCGGCGGCGGTGGCGCGACCGTGCAGGGCCGCGGCAAGCGGTGGGCGGGGCCTCCACGCCGCGACGTCGACACAAGCCCTGGTTATATCGGCGGTGCCTACCACTGTTTATCAACATGGAATAGGTCTATAGACCACTGACCATTACATCAGTACTCTACAGGTTAGCGATGCAGGCAATTAAATTAAAAATGCAGATATGGACAGAGCATTATAGCACTTTTGGCGAACTCCAAAATCGATTTCGAATCGACAGGAGATTAGATAACCTTTTTGCGCTTACTCAGTGTATAGAAATAGCCGGAAAAGAGAACAGACCATTACACTCGGCATTTTCGGATATTAAGGGTGCGTACGACAATGTAAATCAGAATATTTTATGCGACATAATGAAAGAAGCTGGTATAGGGGATGACTGTATAGAGCTCTTAAAGGAAATATACAGTGGAAATACAGTATGTGTGGAATGGGAAGATATGGCGAGTAATGATAGAATGGAGGTCGTCGATATAGGTAAAGGGTTGAGGCAGGGATGCCCGTTGTCCCCACTATTATCCATGCTTTACATGAGGAGAATGGAGAAAGCATTGGAGATGAGCAATATTGGTTTTAAGCTGTCACAAGACAGGCAGGTATAGTGATAGAACAAAAGCTCCCCGGGTTGTTTTATGCAGACGATATTGTGCTATTCGCAGACAGTCGAACAGATTTGCGGGGTCTGGTTAATATATGTGGTCGGGAAAGTGAAGATTTAGGACTAAAATTTAGTGTGACAAAATGCGGTTGGATGATATTCAATGACAGCAACGATCAGACCATATCCATACAGGGCGAGGAGATACCCAGAGTACGAGAGTACAAATACCTCGGGATATGGATAAATGATGGGAGTAAATACATAGAAGTACAAGAAAAAGCTATGATAGTTAAAGGAAAGGGGAACTCCGCAATAAAGTATAGAGCGCTGTGGGGTTACAATAGGTACGCGGTAATTCGCAGTTTGTGGAAAGGTGTAATGGTGCCAGCACTTACATTCGGAAACTCAGTGGTGTGCATGAGGCCAGAGGTACAGTCAGGGCTGGACGTGAATCAGAGGACGGTTGGACGTCTCGCATTGGGAGCCCATGGGAAGACCACAAATGAGGCTGTTAAGGGGGATATGGGATGGTCTGACTTTGAGGGAAGGGAAGCTCGGAGTAAAATTAGGTACGAACAGAGATTAAGGAATATGAAAGAAATTAAATGGGCAGCGAAAGTATTCAGGTATTTGTATAGGAAGAACGTTGACTCACAATGGAGGAAGAGAACTAGGAGGCTTACCAGTAAGTATACAGCCAGTAACGAAACGGATGGGACGAAAAAGAGCGTTAAGAGCATGGTCAGAGCGGCGGAGAACTCGGATTGGATAGCAAGAATGGAGAAGAAACCGGCATTGAACAACTACCGAAAAGCGAAAGACGAAATCAAGAGAGAAACATTTTACGATAATTCAAAGGGAAGCGCTTTACTGTTTGAGGCAAGGTCCGGTTGCCTGAGAAACCGAAGTTACAGAGCGAAATTCAATAAAGAAGGGGATACATGTACGTGCTGTGGAAAAGCTAGGGAAACGACAGACCATATTTTGATTGAATGTACAGATGTCCACCCAGGTGTAGCTGTGGACACTACCCTACAGGAGGCCATGGGTTTCAGGAGTAACAGGGGAAAGCTGAACATGCCGGCGATAGATATAAGTAAAAGGCGCTTAGAGCATTGGTGGCGCAAAAGTATGGAGCAAACAAAAGCGCAAGGTAGTTCGGGTAAGATTGTTACATCACAGCGAAACGATAATAGATAAAATAGGTAGGCGAGGAGAAAAATTAGTTGTGAAAATATGTGTGACTGGAAAAGAAATATTTGTAGAGGAAAACGAAATAAAGCTAGAGCTTGGTGGCCCGGCTACCGCCCCGTTGTAAAGGGGACGCTCCCAATATCCATCCATCCAACCAGTCACGCGCGTTCTTTTGCTACGGCAACAGT